>VWZO01010571.1:708-19846 GCA_013396975.1 Bucco capensis | reverse complement strand
TGCTGCCAAGGGGATGTGGGGAGGTGGGCAGTGAATTGCTGTTTTGACCATGTACTTTTTAGTTTATGTAGGACAGATGTGTATCCCAATGAACTCATCTCAGGTATGGTCCAGGGGTCTCCCATTCTTGGGTAATTTGTGGTAGTTATATGCCTTTCAAGTCAGAATCAGAATGAAGGAGGTGGTGAAACCCAAATGGAACACCAAGGCTCCTTTCAAGCAATGCAGACAGTAAAGCTTTTCTATGCTGGTAGATGGGATGGGACAGGATAGATTTAATAGTTATTCTCACAAAACCAGAGTAATTTAAGTTGAAGGAGATCTCTGGAAGTGGTTGATCCAACCTCCTTCTCAAAGCAGAGCTACCTCCGGGTTAAATCAGGTTGTCCAGGGTCTTAGCTAGATACACTTTGAAATTATTCAAGAATGGAGAACACACAGCCTCCCTGCACAATCTGTCACAGCATGTGTCCCACCCCTCCACCCTACCCCCAGGTGAAGAGATTTTCCCTTTAAATGCAGTAGGAATTCCCCTTGCTGCTATTCACATCTGCTATCTCCTCCCCTTTCTCTGGTAACCCTGAGAGGAGTCTGACTCTACTTCCTCTTCATCTCCCATTCAGCACCACATGTTGTGAAGGCAACATTAAGATCCCAGCACCACTCTCTTTTAATGGACTAAGTCATCATGGTTGCGTTAAGCTGTCCTTGTATTGCATCCACTCCATCCTCCTACTCCATCCTCTGGCCACCCAAACTTCAGTTTCCAATAACTGTCTTGTACTGGGTCCCCTAGCTGGACATAGTATCCTTGAAACAGCCTCACAGGTACCAATGGAGGGAAATAATTGTTTTCCTTGACCTGCTGTCTGTGCTTTCACTAACACTGCTGCTCTGCCTTCTCCACAGCAATGGTACATTCCTGACTCAGCTCAGCTGAGTCACATCACTCCTTTTTTTAGTCTTCATGTCTCCTTGGTCCAGCACAGATGTAAGACTTTGAATTTGTCTTTTTTGACAGAAAGCAGGAAACATTCAGTTAGTCTATAAAAGCTTTTTTTGTCCTCTTAGCTGCCTTTGTATCTGGATTGGGCTTGGTTTGATGAATTTATAATTGCCGTACAACAGCTTGTTGTAGCATTCATTAAGCTAGGACAATTGTGTGGATGCAGGAATAGAGGAACATTTTATTTTCAAGTGAGGTTTTACTTACTTTACACAGAAGTAACACCAATTTCTTGTGTTTCTTGGACTACTCAAGAGGAGCATAGCTCAACTTGAGAGGCCTAGAGCTTGACCTGATCACCCTCAGTGAGCTGAACACAGGGGGAATCCAGTTGTCCTCTTTGTTCATTTGCACAGGAGGGCAGGGACTCATGATGGTCTTCAGGAGTTTGTGGGATTGTTCATCCATGCAGGATTTTGTTGTTGGCAGTGGTAACCTTGATTAGTGAAATGCTCACACCCCTGCATAGCTCCTGTAGTCATGGTTTGGCAGTTTTATAGAAAGCTGATAAGGAAGTTCCCTTGGGTATACTAAGCAGCTTTTACGGGAGAAATTATTTGTTTCAACTACATGCTTCACTGTCACCTTTGTAAACATCTGATCCTCACTCCATCTCCATTCGATTTAGAAGTATGGCTTCCTAATCAGTTCTCATAGTATTAGTCTAACAAAAAAAAGTATTGTGATAATTACTTTTTTTTCCTCTGAATAAAAAGCTTGTTCCATAAAGAAGCATAGAAAATATCCCATGCTACAGAACACTCTTCCTGCCTTCTCCACATGCAGAGCACCTTTTTCACATCTCTTTTCTCTCCTCCTAGTTTCCACCCAGTTGCCATGTAAGGAGTGGGAACATCCTTTTCTGAGCCTGAGACTGAGCAAGTGAGAAAAAGATGCCCAGGATAGGGAACATAGCTCTCCGGGAATTTAAAAGCCAACTACTGACCTGGATAGAGCAGCTGCCACCACTATTCTGCATGTGTGTGAAACACACTGACATTCCCAGGTGGTGCATCTAGACCATTTCACCACCACAGCCCACCCAACCCTTGCAAGTTCCTCCATAATCCTCTTAGTCTTTGGTGATCTCCTGATACAGGAAGTCTACCAATCTATTGTCTAATGCACTTTGGCAGAGCAAAGAGTTTTATTAATGTGAACACTTTAGATTAATGTCAGCAAGTTTATCCTTTGAGGTTTTTCCTTTATATTGAAGCGATGAAACATTTTGGTTTCACATCAGCCTCCCAAATGAAGTCTTTATGCAAAATTCAAGCCTTTAAATTCAGACCACCATCACAGTCTTATCTGAGAACCTGGCAGCAAGTGAGACACAAAAACCTTTTTGGAGGTTAACATGTAGCCTTCCTTATGACTAAGACTACCAAGAACACTCACAGCTACTTCTGCAGAGGTTCTACATAAAGATCTTTACTAGAGATGAGGAAAAATAAATACATGCATTTACCTTGGTAAAAGAAGTCACAAAGAGCAGACATCCAACCTGTTACAGCATGCCAATTCCCCACAACCTATGCTGTTTCTACCTCTGTAATACAAACTAGGCACAGTGAAGGCTTTGGATGGGAAGGATTTGGAGTTGGAATTCTTCACAAATAGAATATTCTTTAGAAGGTATCCAAGTAGTCACACCATTTCCCCATTTGTCATCAAATGCATAAGGAAAACTGCCCCATCTGCCGCTCTTCTTTGCTTTCAAAACTCAGTCAGAGCAAGTTGCATGTGTTACTTGCCAGAGCAAAGCCTCTTTGCTTCTCTCTGAACAACATGAACATGATTTTACTGGTGTTATGGTACATTACTACAGAATTTGCACCTACTGGATTAAGCAGCAGTGAAAAAACCTTACTTGCTTTTTAAACTCATATATAAATTAATGCAGCCCACAGGGCACTGTAAGTAAAATGATTCACATTCCTTACATGGCAAACTTTAACAGATTTTTTTTTTAATCACTTTAGTAAACAATTTTTGTGGAGGTTTCCCGAGAGCGTAATCTGTATTAAATTTAGTCATTTTAAAGTTACATGGATGAGCTTTGTGAAAGANAAATGCAGCTACATGTGTTGTTTATCTTAATATAGCAGCCAAGTGAAGCATCTTCTCTATTCTAGCCTCATTCTGTAAATGACTGAATGCATAAATCCAAGGTTCTGGATACAGCCCACTGCAAGCTTGAGCCCTTCATAAATTCCCTTTTTACTATGTTTATAGATTCACTGGAAAAAAAATTTGGGTTTAGTTTCCCTTTAAATTCTCTCAGATTTATTAAATATGACAGCTTTATGATGCTGGACAAAGTCTAGCTATTACAGTAAAGAAATCCCCCCTTTGATAAATGATGGAAAGAAGTCAAAAAAAGCAAAAACTAGAAGCCCAGCCCAGTGCAGTGCAGATTTGTGGGACAGTAACTGTGACTTTCAACACTGGACTAAAAGGATAAATTTGATTTTAGTCTTTCAGAGGCAAGACACCTTGAGAAACATGGCAAAAAAACCCCACCATATGTGGCATGAGTTAAAAATTAAAACAGCAGGCCTTGCAAATAAGCCCACTTCAAATTAATGTAATAAATGTGCAGACAACCTCCGAATATATTTTTCTAATCAAAAAAGAAGACAAATCATTAATAGATGCCTAACAGTCAATGAAAATGCAGCCAACTAAAATGGATGTCTCATTCTAGCTGCATTTAAATTCTGCTAAGTATTCTTAAGTGTCTAAACAATGGACAGTGTTCAGGTGTGCATAATACATCTTGTTATAAAGAGCACCTGCCAAGACCATACATGTCTATAGTTTAAACATTTTCTACAATTGAAATACCTAAATCTAGAGGCCACCTGTTTCCTGCCTTTGCCTTTGTTGAGTGCCAGAGGTTTTACTGTAAATACAGGTGAGCAAAATAAGGTGATGCCTGGTGTCAGGGGACTCAAGGAATTTGCATAACTGCTGAAGTCATGGCCAGCCACTTTTTGACTCCCAGCCCCTCAATTAAAACCGATGAGTGAAGCACTATCCTCTCTTCCTTTCCCAGTGGCAAGGCATGTACATGGAAATTCCTGCACTGGGCTGGGACAGCAGCTATCCATCCAGCAGCTTGGATTTCACAGTAACCAGTACCAGATGTTTCAGCAAAGGAATAATAAAATGTAAGAAGAGCAATTGTGGAGAAAACTACTCACTTTTCCCCAGTTTCCCACTGGTCCCTGGGCAATGCATATATCCTGGGACATACTGCAAGAAACCAGTCTGGCTATTCAAAAATTTGCCAAAAAGCTGTCCAGATGGCAAATCTGGATTCATTGCTGTAGACTGTCCCTACTGTAGGATCTTCAGGAGAGGTCAGATTCCCATTTCATTTTAATGTAACTGTGAAAAGTAAAGATAAAACATTTCCAGAAATTATAAAAGTTTTTTTTTGTCATATAAAGAGGCATATTGAAGAACTGCTGTCAAGTGTGCACAAGTGCTGAACATTAGAAATAGAAACTCGAAAATGTATCTGCAGGCCCAGTCTTTCCTTGATAACATTGGCACACCAATTCAATTCCAGCTGAGAATCAGGTCCTGTTCATTGAGTTGCTCAGTTGTTAGCCCAAGACAACAACTCAACAGCTAGCCTGGTAGCCCAGTAAGGAAAGCTCTGCTTTGAATATTCCCAATAGCAAACTAGCCCCTTGAAGAGAATTCTCCGCATCATGTAACAGTTGTTGAAAAAAATCTGCTCTGCCCCCTGCAAAAGATTTTGTATAACCCAAGCCTTAGGGTAAAACTGAAACCATGTGATGCTTGGGGCTTATCCAGACAGATGTGCAAGGGCATTTCTGTGCCTCTCTGCCCCATGAGCTGGGTACACGTGAGGCAGCTCTGATTCAGGAGCTGTTTAGCTGCATCCCTGCTGCTCTGCTGCTAATCCCATCAACCTCACTAAGCAGCCAGCCCAGAGGTCTGCCCACACCTGCTCAAACAGGCTAGTCCTTGCTTTTGCCAGCTCAGATGCCTGGAGCACAGCTTTAGCTGTGCTGGACCAAGGCAGGTGCTTCTGCAGCAGGGCAGAGTGCAAACCAAGCAAGGAGATTTTTTTTTTCCTCCTGTTTTCAAACTTCTTTGGAGAACCAGGCAATGAATCATATTTACAGCTTTGCAGAAATGCACAGAACTTTTATTCAATTTGACACAAGTGTACAAATATTTATGAAAGCCAAAAAGGCACGAAACAGGTCCTCGTTTCTTATTGCCTAACACACAGATGATCCCATGAACCTGAAAGCAGGAAGCTAGCTGGCTCTTATATAGGAAAGCAACAGAGTTTCAGAAGGGTTCTGTTAACTAAAAGCCTACTAAAGGGCACTTACTGAAATGAGGTGCAGTTATAATACAATAACAAATCAATTTACAGCATCTCTGCATAGAAACAGGCAGTAGTACCAAAATGATGATAAACTCTGGGACACAAATGAACGCTTTCAATTATGCAATTATGTTGATAACATAAAAAATATCTTCTTCTGAGTAGTTCCTGAGACAGAGGATAAAGAAAATTACCTGATAGTTAAGGGTAAATAGCACATCTCAGTGAAGACTATAGCTATCATTCTTACATTGCTGTCTTCTCATGCTATGTCACAACTGTTAGAAGGTTACTGATCCATACTCTTGAAATCTCAGCTAGCAGGTCCATCTCTATTAACTTGCCTTTTATAAAGGCAACCCAAGAGAAAATCAACACTAGCTTTCACAGATCTTGGTGGCATCTTTACAATTCCAAAATGTTAACTTTTCCCCTGCCACCTATTGCTTCTTGCAAAGCATTTGAAATCATGTCATAAATTAAAGATTATAAAACAAAGACTTCAGAATAACTTAATTGTTACACTTACCACGGGAAAAATCTTGTACTGAATATTAAATACTATCCCTAAGGCCATTTGGTCATACAGACAGCGACTACAGAATTTTACAAAAGCAAACGTAATTATATTCCCAAAGTGCTACTGAGATTAGAAAAGGAGCCATTAGAGGTAAACAATCTTCTCTTCTACTTTGCCTTCACCTTCTACATCCTGCAGGCTCTCAGGCTGGTGGTTCAGCAGCTGTGCATCTACCTGTGGCAGCTGGATGGATCCCTGATTTGGAGTGCTTGTTTGAGGGCCCTGGGTCTGTGATGCATTCATATCTGTAACGCACAAGAAAAGAACATGCAAAAATGCATCTTCTGTCATGTCCACGCCATAGCAAAGAGCAAATTCTGACTTTTTCACTAGCACCATTTTCTAGCTTGCTGCATCTGTCTAGAAAGGAAAACACTTCTGTATTACAAATTATACTACAGCCTGGTGAGAATTAGCTTACCCAAATTTACTGAAATCTGTTCAAGTCTGTCTGCTGTCATCCAATGGATGATCACTGTAATTGTTCTTACAGTAAAAGAAATTTATACCCACACTTCACTAACTAGACACATAAAAATGAAAGCCATAAATTCTGTCAGAGCTGGGCTAGATGGAAATGTACAGCACATAATTAGTAACAGTAATAATATAATTGTAAAATTAACCCAGGTTCCACCATTA
The DNA here is from genome assembly GCA_013396975.1 of Bucco capensis. Taxonomy (NCBI): domain Eukaryota; kingdom Metazoa; phylum Chordata; class Aves; order Piciformes; family Bucconidae; genus Bucco; species Bucco capensis. The sequence goes on along the minus strand of VWZO01010571.1, from coordinate 13,243 downwards.
CACAGAATTTTATTTCCAAGCCTTCCTTTTATGGATGAAAAAGAATCGACTGAGTAAACTCAATTAAAAGCAAAGTCTACTTGACTGGCATTTGCAGTCTCTAACAGATGTATAGCCATTCATCTTTTTCTGCCAAGTTTCTATGTGTTTATTTGCACAAACTACCTGTTCTATTCTTGTGTCAGTCCTTTAGAAGAGACATGGAGATAACACTTGCACCCAGACACTAAGAAACTACCTCATAAGGATCTTCATTTGTTATCTTTCCAATTCTTTCCTGCAAATGCAGAGAATCAGGCACTTCTTTTCCAGCACTGAGCTCTGAAGGCTTTTGTGGTGACCTGTGCACCACTGACCAAAAAAATAACCATGTCTGAGTTTTCTCCCTAGTCAGCTTTCTGTACTACTTCAGGCCCACAGGAACTATACCTTAGCAGTTGTCTTTTCTACATCTGTATATCTGCAAAGCAATATAATAAATACCATAAAATAAATGGTATACCATAAAACCAAGCTGTATAACAAGGGAAAGCACACCCTTGTATTTTGGGATGAGAAAAGTCTACAGCGGACAGGCTACAACACTTTTCACTGTAATCTTGGCCCAACTGACCTCTGCTATTAAATATGGAGGATTAACTTTTCTTTCTTCCCTGTGCAAAAAGGAGTCTGCATGAAAAACGAAGATCTTGGCAGCCCTCCCATAGCATGGGTAATGGCAGAAGCAAGCATGTCCAGGACTGGGGTCCTTTGAGCCTTGGTCGTTCATGCAGAAAGCTAAAAAGACATTTCATGTCTGCTCTGGTCTCTTCTCATATGTATGTGAAATAAAATCTATTATAAAGGAGATATTTGGGGGTTTGCACACCATATCAGTCTAACTCGTGGCAATTTAAAGTGACACCTGCTCACATTTAGCATCACCCTGTCACATGTGGCTTTCACCAGTCTTGTTCACTGAGGCAGGAGTTTAAGGCAAAATAATCTCACACCTTGCAAAGCCCTGCAAAGCCTAGGCTTCCTGGCTGCTCTCTGGCACAGGGCGTGTGAAGTGGCGGGAGATGATTATGCAATGGGCATGTAGGAACACATCACATTGCTGCCTCTGCCTTCAGCATCTTCTCGTCTTTGATATTCACACAGCTGGGGAGAGTAAACAGGCTGTGGGGCTTCAGCTCCCAGTGTAAGCCATGTTTGTGCTATACCTGCTGCTTGAGCCTGTAGGGTCAGTGACAGAGGCAAGGTATTTACAGACAAGTGGTGCTTGCTCCTAGTAGGGTGACATAGGATGCTAAGAAAATTAATACCAAATTTCCTTTCTTTTACTGATTTACATTTAAAGGTTCAAGTTTCATTCTTGGTGAAAATCCAGAGTAAGTCTTGATTGCAGGTGAGTTATTCGCAATACGTAACACAGCAGGATTTAATTCCCTTACTTAATCAAACATCGCTGCTTTGTTAAAGATTACTTCTGCATAAATACCCTTTTGATAGCCATATTAGAAAAAGATTGCAATTTGCAGAAACAGAAGAAACCAGAAATATCCTACATCTGATTTTTTAAATGGAAACTGGATACTTTGGTTGTGTTTATTTATTAAGAAGAGCCCTATCAGTGAAAGGTCCTCCACTTCTAAACACTTGTATTTTAGGGTAATTTTACCCACATTCATATTCCTTTTAAGTTCTGTAAGTCTATTCACTTTAACAAAGATATGTGCGTAAGAGTATCAGACAGTAAGCACCTACTTCAATGTTCTGTTTCCAAAGTTTATGAAGTACATAATTGGAGAAGCCCAATTACAAATTGGAAAAAAAAAAAAAGAAACACCTTACATGCAGTTATTTTCCAGATTCAAAACTAAGCAGTAATTGCTTCACCAATTAGGACAGCAGCTGTTTGCAAACCATTTTGCATTAACTGTTAGATCTCTAAGCAGCACAGCTACGCAGTGGAATCTGTCAGCATTCTGGAATAACAAATCAGATTCTCTCACTACTGGAATAAATGATTTATCACTAGTTGAGCTGCTTTTTTATTCTCTTAAAAATAAAAATAAATAAACCTGTTGCATCTGGAGAACCTGAACAGCAGGAGAGCACCCAGGAGATGGGGGCCCAGCTGCTACTGCAATGAGTGGCTTCTCAGAATGCAAAGGTTGTCCTTAATCCAACTGAGGAAGGAAGGGGTGGTTTTATCTTTGCTTTGGGTGGAACACAACATAGGCTCTGCCTAATAAAAGCACAACGTGTCTCTGGACTGGGACACTCAGCCTGCCACCAAGTAGGTGCCCAAGTCTCCCTGCCCAGTGCTGTGCTAGAAGCAGCCAAGCCAGGAGAGCAGCTGGTATTGCAGGTGGCAGCATGATGAGCATCAAAAGCAGCTGCTCAGGGAGGGTGAAAGAACTGCCAGAACTGGTAATAACAGCCTCAGGTGAAGGAAGAGTGGGGAAAGGGGATCAATCCACCAGCAAGTACTGGTTCATGTTATGCAGAGCAGCATAACCTGCCAATAAGCCTCCTTGGTAATCACAGGCAAACCTGCTGCCCTTGGACCCAAGCAGGAGAACGGTGGGATAAATACTCCTCTTTAAATGCCCCCCCAAAACAGGGAAGAAACCTCCAGAATCAGCCTTGAAAGTGTCAGCTTCTGCCTACTAAAGAATTCTTAAAGCTGAGGATGTTTAAAGAAAAAAAGAAAGAAAAAAAAAAGAAAGAGGAAAACAAATTAGCTATGCAGACAGCAAGGCAGAGAAGGCCTGTTGAAGTGAACGAGGTTGCTACTAGAAAGCAATGGCCAGGAAGCTCTCCTGTGTGCCCCTGGCAACTGGGGCACACATAGGAACCTCCTCAAGTCCCTCTCTAGGCCCATTCTCTGATGTGTTACAGCTGACAGACAGAGCTTGGTATGCATCAAGAGCCAGGTAAATAAGAACCATAGGTCTTTTATGAGCCTTGTGATTGTAACTCACCTGCCAACAGCAGCCACAAAATTAATTTTGCATTTTCTTCTTTATTTAAATTCAGCATTTATTTATCCTTTCTTCTGCTCCCTTCCCACCTGCTCAGTGATGCTCAGGCAGGCTGTGCTCAGCTCAACAGCGCACCCATCAGATCAGCTCTCAGCAAGAGTGCTGAGTGCACTGCCCCTACCGGCACCTTGCCTGCCTGGGCTGGGTTCTGACCACTGTCTTGCTCCTGCACCTCTTGCACAGAAAGGACAAGGGAAGGTGACTGTACCAGGACACGGCTGACTTCTTGCTCATTGACACCTGAAGAACACAATTTTTCCTTCATATTTGCATGAAGAAAATATTCTCAGATTTCCAAAGCTTTAACAAAGCTGAGCTGTTGCTCAAACGCTTCCATAGGGACTTCTGTGAGACTCCCAGGTCCCTGCCTCTTTCCCACTTCTGCAGCAACCAAGGGCTGTCAGCATGTCTCTGGATTCCAGCCCCTGGAGTATATGGGCAAACTGAAACACCCTTTAACTGCTTCTCAGCTATGCAAAACTTGTTTCTCCAACAACATTCCAGGTAACTCTTTGCTAAAGAGCCAGAGCCAGATCCCTAGCTGCATTATGTATAAACTAGACAAAACTGAACATATGACCAAAAGAAACAACTCCTTCAATGTTGTGCTGGTCAAAATTCCCAGCAAAGAGAGATGTGCTGGATGCTGGACACTGAGCATCAGGTGATCCATGATGGTGCATCAAGATTTTGGAGCCATGTAGCCTGTTCAGCCCAGCAATGTCACACTGCAGCACAAAATACCACTTAAGTCCAGCTTTTTCTCCTTTTTATCTCACTAATTAAAGGAAATCCAGGAACTGTTGCCTTGTCTCCATCGATTTTCTCAAAACGAGCTAGAGGCTGTTTCTAACAAATTCTAGAAAAATCACAACAATACATATGGATACATACTGCCAAATCTAGCATTAAAAAGAAATCCAACTTTTTCTCTGTGTCCTGGTTTGACCAGAAGCTAGGGTCAAAAGAACAATCTTTTTGAGAGGGTCTCTGAGAAGCCCCCCTCTCCCCCAAAGATAGGGACTGCAAAAATGAAATAAAAAGCACCAGGCACGCAGATAGTGAATTTCTAGGAATAGCTTTATCTATATTTAAATGGTAGAACAGTATGAAAGAGATAAACAATAAAGAAAAATAAGGTGGTTAGTTCAAAGACGGCTTCAGCTCTCCCCCTACTATAAATCACAGTGTCTGACCTTGGTGGCAAGAGTTGGCAGGCTTCCAATTAATCACCCCTCCTTATCCTCCGCTCCCCCCCCCCTTTACTTTCAACCCGGGAAGGAAAACGTACGAATACCAGGGGGGGCCCTTTCTTTTCGGTGAGGGGGAGAGCTGTAGCCCGGGAAGCCGCAGGAGCAGAAAGAACCAGGAAGAAGAGAGAGAACCGGAAAAGGAAGACCCTTATATAAACAAGGATACGTCCTTCTTCACATGACCTGCAGCTCATTCCTGATTCGTCTTTACAATCTTACTGACTTCAAACACAGCGCGCAGCTGCCAAGTTTCACTTTCTCCCGGGCGGAAACACCAGCAGGAAGAGAAGTCCAGCCACTGTATTTTCTTAAGGTGGTAGTGTCCATGTCCAAATTCAAAAGGGAATATGATGTACAGAAGATTCTAAATGTCTCTTTCCTCTTCAGTTTTATCACTCCATGACACTCTGTTTTCCCTGAGTTTAGCTCTGGTACCATAAGTATAGGTATGAGGAAAATGCAATTCCTTCAAAATAAAAACTGTTTTTCTAGGTAACATAACAATAATGGCAGACTGCAGGTTTGCAGCATGTAGGGCCAGCTTTCATGGGAGTTTTTAAGGAGACCTCAGTTGTCCCAATGGGGTCTGGGTCCAAACTCAGACACACAGCTCCTAGATAAAATAACGCAGAAGTTGCACAAGAAAATAAAGTAGGATTCCACATCCTAACTACCATACCATTCCCTTCCTGTAGCACTAAAAGGCAGGATTTGTGGCATCACACAAACTGCTCAGAAGGTGAAGGACAAAGCAATGGCATTTGCAAGAATCTAAAATAATCTATACCAAAACAAACACAGTCCATACTCTGGGTAACAGAGTGGAGGGGGAATACAAAAGCCAAGAAAACAACTCATTAGTCACGTTGATTCTCACCTTCTGTCTTTGTGATAGGATGTAAGCACTTCCACATCAAATAAATGCATGTGTTTTTCTCCTTCACTTCTTCTCTCTCCCCCCAGGGGAGCAGTGCTCCTCAGGTAAGCCTGGAGTGCCCACAGTGATGATTATGAGAAGGACAGGAAGACATTACCAAGGCTCTTGGAAACACTCCAGCCAATAAAACCCTCTCTTTAACAGAAAGCTCTCATTTTCTCTCCTTCAGCTTCGACCCTAATTTCACACCATCACAGCACAATTCACATTGGAAGGGATTTTAGGGAGCCATTGGTTCCAACTCCTCAAAGCTGGGTCAGCTTTGAGGTCAGTCTGAGTGTTGGATACTCGTTCTTCCTTCCCAGCTGTTTTAAAAAAAAAAAAAAACAACAACAAAAAAACCAAAACAAACAAAAAAAAAAACCCACCCCCCAAAAAAAGAGAGAGGAGGTTTGGGCCCCCACAGATTACAGATTTTGCAGAAACTGCATATGTACTCTGAATTAACTTACTGGGACTTTAGGAGTCCTTTTTTGGCATCTTCACAAAATTTTATTTCATTAAATAAAGTGAAGAAAGGCATATGCCAGATTTAGCAATACATATATTGAAGATTCTCAGAACTATTATTTCCTTTAAAATAATATATAGGCCTAGGTTTGGGGTTTACCATGTATTTCTAATAACTGGTACTAGTTTTTATACCAAGTTCATCTGGACTGACAGCTGACACATCAACTTCAGGCTAAACCTATTTGAAATGTCAGAGCTGCTGTATTTAATCCCCATGCTGGCACTCATGCATAATGCAAAGCACAAGCAGACACCTGAAAACCAGTGATAAGTCTACCCTGTCTGGGATATTCAAAGGAATTCAAGGGTAACAGGCTCTCTTTTGCCATTGCAGTTCAATAGCAAACAGCAGCCTAACTCCCATGAGATCTACTGAAAGTTCCCACCCGCTAACCCCACAGCATCTCTTTGCCTCTAATGATGCTCCCAGTGGTTTCCATGCAGATTCATTAGCTACAGCCAATTTCCCAGAGAGCTCCAGGCACATGCCTCTCTCCTTTTCGTCCAAGCAAAAGGCTCTATAATCGGTTTTGTTTGCTTTTTTTAGTGCCTACTAAGGCTTTCCCAATTTGCAATGGATTTTTCCATACTGCAGGTTCAGTTTTTTATGGAACTGATGGATACTGGGAGAAAGGGAACATGACACAGCAGCACCAGACCTGCCAGGACAGCACAGCCCCTCACCCTGGAACAGCCAGGACACCACTGCTGCTGCATGGGTTTGGACCACTTGATATAGGAAAGGTGTCTGTAAACTTTGAGGATCTGAGGACAATTCCCAGCAGTTTCACTGGGAGTCGAGATCTCAAATACTATTAAGAAACTGGGCCCTCACTCTCAGTAAATCTAACTTCATAGCAGGAACTGAATTTGGTACTGGGTCTCAAAAAACAATGGGAAAAGTATTTTGACCCTGAAGCTACCAAGGAAAAAGGAGCCTAATCCATTTCCCAGCTGACTGAATAAGGCACGACATCAACTGAGAATTTTCATGCTGCTATTTACTTTTAACTAGCCCAACCCCATGAAAAAAGCAGCAGCTGCACTTCTTAGGCAAACAAGCACCTTCATGAATAAGAGGTCTTTTCACAAAAAACAGATGAGCAATTAGATTGTAATAAATTCTATGTTAATTAGGCTCATCAGCTTTCGGTGCCCTTTTATTTTTTTTATAAGTAAGATCTGCAACGTAACTCTCCTTCATATCAGGACTTTGAATCTTTGATCATGGTGAAATTAGTGGAAATGCAATTATTCTGCATGTTTCTGTTCTTTGCTTAGTTGTTGGCTTTAAAGAATGCAATTTGGTTTTCATGTTTTGCCTCATAATTCCTTAGAGAAGTTTGGTCTACAGAATTTGGACCAAATTCTTGGCTAGGATGAAATTTACATTTATTCCACTGAAACCACTTTATTATAAAATGCTACAATGGTTCCAACTCATTTATTTGATACTTGCCTTAAAGCTCTAGGTTTTGGACTCATTTACCAGCCTTCTCTACTTTTTTTAAAGCCCAGCAGACTATTTCTAACATTGGTTTATCACAGAAAAGATTTTAAAAACACCTCAAGCTCAGATATTGTCAGTAATACCACTTTAACATTAAGTTCATAGTATGCCCCTAGGATGAAACAATTTAAAATTTTAACCTATTTACACAGCTATGTTATCAGTTATGTTGGTTTTAAAGTATACGGCTTCTAAGCTATTTTTGGTGTACTGGTTTTTAATGCATATCCATAAGAGAGGCTTAAAAATATGTCTGACTTGAAATCATAACTTGTCTGTGCATTAAATACCCACAGTCTCACTTTGGCAGGGCATACTGCCTGCAAGCTGTCTGCTTCTGCTTAATTTATTTAGGTACTAATTCCTTATTAAATTGTCTTTGTGCTAAGCTTTGAAGCTTCAGGTGGTCAATTACAGACACACACATGGTCCAACAGGTATTCTGCTAACAACCAACACATGTTCTATTGACCTACTTTTTTTCCAGCTCATTAAACACAACTGCACTCAAAAGATCAAGAGAAAACAACCATAAAACCCCAAGAACACCCTTCCTACAAAGGATCACAAGCAACATGACCAGCTGCTGGCCCCAAGCCACTGCTCTACTCAGCACAGCAACATGCCTGCACAGGGCTCCTCTCCAGGGGCATTGGTGACCTGTCTGTCTGATGACAACAGCAGTGGGAAAGCACACGGAAACTCCCACAACCTTTTCATTCAGGTTTCTAAAGTAGATGTATCTGAACTGAGCTGCAACTGTATCCCCCTGAAACCATTATCTGCAGAAGACATTTGGGTGGCAGGCTGAAGACAGAACAAACTGTGGTCCTGGGCAATGCTCCTCCTTGAATATTTGCTGGAGAAAAGGAAATTCCATGAAGCTACACTCATCCAGCATTTCCAAAGACTCAGCAGGTAATGAAACCAGTCTCATTTTTTGCCATCAGCCAGCACATCCCTACATCTCACTTGCCTGCTGTCCCAATTTGCACTCCACAGGAAAACACTGCAGAGAAGCTTTCTCTTCTTCCTTCCAGAAGAGAGAAACAGTTAGCATTAACCCTGAAAAAAGTGTCTCTGGCACATGAATTCACTCCCTTTGAAACAAAAGGGGACATTTACACATCAAAACTATTCATCTAAGCTCTCCATTACCACAGCCAGCCATTATTGTGCTGATTAACTTTGCTTCATATTTTATGGGTGTTTTGTGGTTTTTTTTAAACTATGATTTTGCTTTGAAATAAATATTAAATCAAAGACCTTGGCAAACAAGTGGTTTAGTCCCCATCTTTCAGCCAGCGTTCAGGTAGAGCACAAAAGAGCATGCTCTGGACTTTGACAAACACTTTCTTGAGCTGCAGAAGGGCACAAAAGCCCAAAGGGAGAGGTCATTTATAAAACACTCTCAAGTCTCCTCCTAAGCACCTTGGCTTTATATGCTAGTTTCACAGACCACATCCTTCACTTCTTACTCATAAAAGCTGATGAGATCAAAATTCAAAGTAAGCAGCAGAGGAATACTAAGCCAATATATCTATAATTGAGGCAGAAGCAAAAACAAGTCAAAGCACCCGTTTTAAATCAATGACATGCTAATCCTACCCTTTAATAGAAGCTGCTGCTTGTTGATTAATGCAGGAAAAACTGTAGGCATTAATGTAAAAGTGAGCATCTGAGATAAGCCTCTTAGGTAACAGTCACAGTAAACACTGTAAACATAACTGCTGTAAAAACATTTTGCATTGAAACTAAAGAGAAAACTGTACATCAAAGCCAGAAAAAAGCACAATTATCAAATAAGAATGTGCCTTCATCCCTTCAGTCAAGTGCTTTCCTTCAGTGCACAAAACATACTTGGATTTACTTTATTTCTTCTGTTCCCACTTCTCTCCATTATTGGCAACAATAACCTCACCCTTAAACCCAAATTCATCACCATGTTCTTCTACCTTATCTTCACTACAAGTTCTCTTCATCTCTAGTCCCGCAGCTGCACCTCTTGTAGATGCCAGTTCTGCTTTTGTTCAACTCTTTGGTGCCTTCCCACTCCCTTGCTTCATGCACTGTATCTCTGCACTATTCCTATCCCACCACTCCAGAGACTGGGCCACTTCCCCACAGAAAAAAAAAACAAACAACTCATTGATGCTATGTTTTAAAACCCCTTCCTGCACTAATTTTCACCTTTAGCACAAAATTGCCTGTGTTTAATGCAGAAGCCTTTTTTAGACCTTTATGGCCTTCTTGTTGCTGCCATGCTGCAGTAGCAAGTTCCTTCACATGCAGACAGCTTCTCTGCCATTCTTGCTGTAACCCTCCAAGCAAAGCACACAACTAAATTGCCAAGAGGACTGTGCTTGGTGGGCCATTAGATGTTTTCTTGTAAGTAGAGGCTAAGTAGTAGGATGAAGACGTAGGCTTGAATTATAGCTACTGCTAGCTCTAGGATGGTGAGTAGTAAGATAAAACTATCCTGCAATTCTCAATCTCAATTAAAAAAAATTAAAATCTTTTCATCCTTGCAAAATATACTAGTTCCTCAGACTTTTGTGTATTGTTTAATATGGAATATATTCAATGACTTCTAAAGGCACATAGGCTTACTTGATTTTTCAATGGCAGACCCTAAACAAATACAGCAAAATCACACTTATTTTTGTATCATTTATATTTAACTCTAGATCAAACTTCTAAGGGACACCCAAGGAATCTTGGCAGGTTACTGTTGATAGTCTTCCTATTTTGATTAAACTAAAACCGATTTCCATACCAGCACCAAGGTTCCAACTCTCTACTGCCCCACAAAAATTTACATCCAAAGGAAAATTTTCTGTAGCACCAGGGAGGCAGAACAAGGCAATCCATGAAATCTCCAGCAGTTCAGCTACAGCAAGTATAATTATTATGGAAAGCAATCAGGTGCTTTTGTGATGAATGCCAGTTAAAGACAATGTTTCCCAGTTTCTCAATAAATACTTAACTGTAGATATGCTGAGAAGGTTATGTATTTCTAAGACTTCATTACTTTTACACAACATGCTACAGGCCATTTCCAGCAATATGTAAAGTATTATGCGAAATAATTAAAATGCGATTGTACTTTTCAAAATAAACCAGAGATACATTTGGTGATTCAGCTACATGATTTTACAGGGTGTGTTTGCATACTCAGTATCTTGCAAAATTTTATCATCCATAAACAGCTTCTCCCAGCTACTAGGATGCGTTATTTATTCATACTCATACATCTATTTTAGGCTGTAACTGCATTGCAAAACTTACACAAAACATTTCTAACATACTAAAGCAGGGCACACAGACAGGTCTCCACCCACAGATCACATTACCTGAGGAAAACATGTACCTCCCAAGATATCTTCCCCACATCAAACAACAATTAGTAAGAGTCTTATTTTGTGATTGCTTTTCCTGAGAGGTCACCTCTTTCCCTGTGGACCTGCTGCAAAGTCACAATTCTGCACAACCCTGAGCTGGAGCTGTTTCACCACAAACCAGCTGTCTGACAAAAGATGCCCTGACCAGAATCTTCTGCTTCAAAACATACTCTCACTCCTCATTCTACTTCCCTGAAACCCTCATCTATTGTAACAACCTTACCTAAGTTAAGAATAAATTTGTCTGCAAGAGATATAGTCCAAAACATTCCAGCTTCTTTGATGCCAGTAATTCCACTGGCTCCAAAAACCACTGCACTGTAGTTGCTGGAACTGTAAATATGAGGAAAATGAGAAAAATTTGGCCCTCATTCTGCATTTGTTTAAGAAGTCTGCAGGGAAAGTAGGGTGTGCAGATTTACACCAACACAAGAGTACCTCAAAAGAAGAAATGGACAATCTCTTCATTCATCACCCAAAAATTATGCACTATTTTAAAATTCCCTCCTAATGAATGAGCTCTAAATGAGAAAATATTAGAAAGAATAAAATCAGTCAGTCATTACAGAGGAAATGCTGTACTTACATTAGCACACAAAAACAGAACATCATTAACTGCCTTCATTTAAAAGGTTATGTAATACTGCTGCATCTACTGTGGTTATGTTCAGAAATGAGAAAAAGCATTTTGACATGAGAAAATTAGTAGCAGAACTACAAACCCCTAATGCTGCAGAGCTGAAAAGCAGGTATTACTTGAAATATACTCATTACAGATGACATATAACGACATGTTTTCCACTTTGGCATCACACTGCCATGTGATCTAATCCCTTTTGCCATCTGCTTTAAACAAATGACAGTGTTATTCCCAAGAGTAAAAAAACACTTCCCCTGTGACTCACTTCCACCAAGTAACCCACAGACATTGATGTCTTATGCCAGAGCACAACACGCAGAGTTTTGTGGAATAGAGAGGAGGCAAAATTTCTGCTATCTCTTGTAAAGTTAAAAGTAAGATCTTAATGTTCTAATAAATTTATGCAATTTTTAACTTGGGAGATGCAGGTGATGTTACTTAACTTCATATAGTTAAATTTTTCCATTTCATTTTGTTCTCAGTGCTCAACTTACCAGCAAACTTACTTTGAGCACTGAATGGGCTCTGTGCTCACCTATGCAGCCATCCATGCTAAGAGTAGAAGGCATATGTTGAATACAGAAAGTGCAATTTGGAAATAATTGCATGGTCTCAATTTGGCATCTACTCAAAAAATAAAAAAAGCTTGAAGTAGCTCAAAATACCACATGTACTCTGGAGGCTCCCTGACAAACTGGGAGCAGTCATGTCATTCTTTACTTATATAATATTTCCCTCCTTCACTCTTCTCAAGTAAAAGACCAATAGAAAGTGTCATAGGGTGACTAAAATTGAAGAGAAAGAGACATTAAGGATCTTCTGTACGTCATATTCCCTTTGAAGAGATGAGGCTAATCTGCTTTTCGAGCAGGCAAAGGACAGAGACACTTTTCTCTTTAAGAAAATGCAGCTGAATCTCTTTTTCTTCGTCCCCTTCCTTCGCCCACGAAAGAATTCGCCGGGAGGGGCTGATAAGGAAAACGAAAGTCGCAGTTGTGCACTGGAATTGAAGGCTGTAAGCATGCAAAAACAAATGAAAAGAACAGCTGCATGTCACGTGAAGGAGGACATATCCTTGTCTATATAAGAATCTGGTTTTTCCAGCTTCCTTCTTCTTCTTTTCTTCCTTCCGTCTCTTCGGAGCTCCGCTGGCTTCTCTGAAATTGCTGCAAAATTGTAAATAATAGCTGACCAAGTTAACCTCCTATTCTCCCCTCCCCGGGAAGGGGAGTGAGAGGCTCTCCTCTTG
>VWZO01010568.1:7561-18558 GCA_013396975.1 Bucco capensis | reverse complement strand
CTCCTGAGCAAAGACCTTTGCTCCCCTTTAATACAATGACTTATCATCTGTATTACTTATGTAGGGTAGGGGAAGGCCAATCTAGCAAGGCTTTCTTCTTAGTCACCTTTTCTTCTTTCTTAGTTAAAGAAAAACTTACCCAAACGTATATTCAAACATAATGGCCATTTGGCAGCACAGCCTTGCTTTGGACTATCTCCTACTCTTTAAAATAAAGCCTTGGTCTTTTCCATCTCTTCTTAAAACTAATTCTCAGTTTATCATTTTGGTCTTTGTTTTAGTCTATTGTTTCTTTGATGAGATGTAGGATTCAGCATCTTCTTCCTCAGCAGTTATCCTTCGATGAGACACTGAATTGAACATAGACTTCTGTTTCTGCCAAAAAGACCATCACCATGGTCTACTCCATCAGTATCTTCAGGAGAGTTATTTGTGGTCTGGAGCCACTGAGGAAAACTTTGACTTTTCTCCTGCTGACAGATGCATTAGTTTTCCTACACACCGAGGCTTTAAAACATCACAGTAGTGCCAGAGAATCCTAAGAGCAGAAGTCACCTTTAAAACTCTGGACTTTATTAGTTTAGTATGAAACCTAATTTGGTTTCAAGACAGCAGTAAAATTTCACAGAGTCCTACACATGTCTACAAATTTCACCCCAAACAGAGGTCACCATGAGGCTTGCATGGTTGAAAGTCTCAGAGCGAGCTGCCAAGGAATTTCCACAGCACCTTGGCCTTGGCCTTAGCCTGGCCTCTTCCTGACTGCACCGTCTCAGCTTTCTTACTTTTATAACATGGCATGTGGAATTTCCAAATGCAAAATACACACAACTGTGGGGAGGTATCTGTGGGAAAGCAGGTGGTTTATGAAAATGGAAGTATTATGTGAACCAGCCAAGGACCTTGGGCAGAGGAGGTACCTGAAGATAAGAAGGGAGAACAACCATTACTTCATCAGCAGAAAAGGAAAAACAACCCAGCTGGGATAGCAGAAGGAGATGGAAGAATTAGCAACTCTGTTAGCCAATAAGAAGTTTACCTGTGCTGCACACTTAACCAATCTGTTTGTTCTGTTTGCTGTGTGAAAATAAGTTTGCACCAATCGGTATATGCGTGATTGCACAGAAAAGGTATAAAGGCTTGATCTTATCACAAATAAACGGCTTTCTCTTGATTCACATTGAATAGCGTGGATGCCATTATTTTTTCTATCTTCTACACTGTATTATTATATTTTTACTTATTTTTAACACTTTTTCTCCAACAACATTTCTCATGGAATGCTGATGAGTGAATTTGCTGCTCTTCCAGGCGTTTAGTAAAACAATAATGAAAATCTTTAACTATATCAGTTAGGTAAAAGGAGTGAATTATTTGCTGTGTTATCTCTACCACAAATGTGTGTGCTGTGGACAAACCATAGGCAGTACGATAACTGGCACATAACTAATTGCCAAATTGCTGGCTACACCCATCTGCAGTGAGAGAACTGTACATAATGAAGGATTGTTTTCTCCCCATGTGTCATGACAGGGGTTAATGGGAAAGGAATAAGGTGAAAAAGGAAAAATACCTCACATCTCTTTATATGAACACTAAAAGGAACAGGCTTCCATTGCTAAAACCCGAGTCAGTGACGTCTCTACTTGGTTGATTGCACTGAATGTCACAGTACAAAATGCAGCAAACTCTGATTGCCCAGCACTGTTCATGTTCTGTCTTTGGGAACTGGGCAGTGATTTTTCTTTGAATACATCATTCACAGCTTGCTACAGTGATTCCACAAAGTCAATACATATCCATAGCACAAGGCAAAGAATGAAGGGCACTATGGAGAAAGAGAGAAAGATACTACAGTGACAGAGAAATATGAATTCCATTTCACAAGCACATTACAGGTTCCATTCATAGGGATAAAATTACATTTTTTTAAAACCCAATGTATTTTTTAGAATACATGTTATCTCTTTTTTTAAAAAACATCTTGTGTGCATCTTACATGTCACTACTGACAAACTCTCTGGCAGTGAATTATCACATGATTATCTGTTGTGCAAAGAAGGTCTCTTTAATGATTCAAGTCACATATATGTGCAAGGCAAGGTTTGCAGACAGAGATAATAATTTTTGTTAGACAAACTGATTAGAATGAAAAGATGAATCAGGACTACAAGCTCTTCCAGAGAAAAAAGTGGTCTGTTTTTTTCCCTAGGTACTCAAGCTGGCTTCGTAGAAGATGTTATTTTTCCTTGCAAACTTAGCTTCTGTTACAGCCTTAGATCATTGTGACTGCTACAATGTCGCTACTTATGTAATTATAAAATAAGTATGTGGGAACCTGTTTGCTCCTCTCCATTATTAATAGTGTCTGACATGTTTTTGCTACTGTATTGGGAATACATTTAGACAATATTTTCTTCTGACCACTTGATGTAATCAAAATACAGCCCGTAAGTGTTGAGGAAGTTTATGGTAAGCAGTTTTCAGGCATAGGGTATCAAGCTGTGCTAGAAGTAGCGTGTTAGAAAGCAGCTTGCAGTAGGTATACCCTTGTCACTCCTGTCTGACTTCCACAGGTAACAAAATTATCAGGTGATTGGTCAGCTTTGTATTTATCTCTTCTTTAAGAACACTACTGTTGCAGGGAATGGGTTGGAGTCTGTGTTTTCTGAGTGGGCTTCAGGACCAAACAGGGAATACGTGAAAGAAAAGCTAGATAGGGTCTTCAGTCTCTTGCCCTTACTCAGGTAAGATTTGGGATTTTCACTGGGTCCTTGGCTTGAGCTTCAGAAATTCAGAAATTTTTTTGAGAGACAAAGCATCTTTTCCTCTTAAGAGGAACTTCATTGCCTGTGCTCCTTCTCTGTTTTTTGCACATTGCTTCTGGACTTTAGTTATGCTGAGGGCCAGAGGCAAACTGCTCAGTCTTGTCCAGGCAAGGGCAAATGGTCTCACAGTGTGGAAGTATGTTGCTGTAGATTGCAGGCAACCCTTGGTGTCCCTGTACCCTCAGTGGTGGCTCTGAGGGCAAAACTTTGCACCAGAGCTAGTCAGTTTTCTCTGGGCAGGCAACACAGCATGGGAGATTGCTGGAGGACAAAAATAGCTATGTTGGGCTTCTCTGCAGAAATCCCCCTGGGTGGTTTGCAGAATGCTCACTGACTTGTTGTAAGCAGTGTAGTGCGAACAATGCCAAACTGTCAACTACATCAATAAGAAGTTTTAGTTTCATCTCACCCCTTCACAAGCCCCACTGACAAGCAAAAATCGAACATATCCTTAGCACTAGAAAAATCTATTTTGTGGTGTGCTACATGCATGATCTAGACAAATTGCAGCTATATTTTATTTGAACCCATCAGAATGTAACATAACAAGACATTTCAATTACCTCAATAAGCTAACAATACAACTTTACCATCTCAATTTTTCATCCCTTTTCTCCAGCTTGGCATTTCTTCTATATATCACTGTAAATCTCATCAGTCCCAGCCCAGTTTAGGCTAATGAATGTCAGTTACCATCTCAAGCCTAATGAAAAGATGAAGCTTGCAGTGAATAAAGCCAAAGGCCCAAGTTATTATTGCCTTTGGGCCTTGAGCTCAACCCTCTGAAAAGGGAAGTGGATGAACTCATTCGTCCCCACTAGCTCAGAGACGAGTACGATACAGAGAGAGGCAAATATGTTGAGCGTCATTGCAGCATCAGGATTGCAGGGCTGGGCTATCCCCAGGAACAAACCTCTACAACCCCCTAAAGCAAAATTTAGGCAGTAGTTTAAAACACGCATTGCTAGAGCAGTGTCTTAGTTGGCATATAGAGAGCCCAAAGACAGACTAAAGCTGTTCATGTGGGTCTGGGGCAATGTATTTGACCACAGTAACTTCTATGGTCTTCTGGCATGCTATTCCCGTCTTCAGGGAGGGGAACAAGTTAAGGAGAGAAACAGTTATTTGCATATTAGCTGGAAATGTACTGAAATTCCAACAAATATATATAGAGAAAACTGATTTTTTAATATAAGTATGGAGGCTTTTTCCTAAAAGACAGTGATAAAGCTTAAGGTTTTCAAAGATTTTATAGAGACACAGAAGAGGCAAACAGGATAAAATAATACAGCAAATCAGTATACTTACATATTTACTAATTCTGACACAAATTTGCCATCTGTGACTGTTTTGCTAAATAAACCCCACAAACTAGAGATTATTGTACCTAAGAATCTTCATGGCACTATTTCTTAAGCTCTGGTACTGAAATATCTCCCCTGTAAATGAATTCTTACAGCAAATGTATGTTCATGAAAGTTGCAAAGCATTTTCTAGTGACAGTCTGTTCAACTATTTAGTGATTCAAAAGAAAATTCTCCAGGAAAAGCTCCAGATCAATGCAGTACATAAAATACAGAAATGTATGAAAAATGACAAAGGCAGTATGTTACTGTTGAGGTGCCTCTGACTTGATTGCTTAAGCTGGCTGAAGTAGCTTTTCAGAAATGAAATATGTCCTCAGTTTTCCTAGAATAGGATAGATAGAATAAGAAAAAAGTCAACAAAAATTCTCTTCTTTATTTTCCTTTGAAGACATTATTTTCTTTGGAATATAGTAAATATCTATGTTAAAGGCACATTATGTCATTCTGAGGCAGGTGTTCACAAGCAGACATGTAAGAGGCTATTTTACATGCTTAAAAGCAACTGAGACTTTGTTTTGCATATGTAAATATGCCCAGCATAAGAAGTGGGCTTTCCAGTATGTCCATGCATGAGCTGGGTTTACAGGCTTCAAAAAGAAAATAAAAAAACCCCAAAAGTCTGATACACTACTACTGTCACTGTAGCTGTCATCACAACACAATTCAAGCAGAAAACCTCAAGACACCTATTAGGCCAAGTCCTGTTGTTTGTTTGTGAACTCTGAAGGGTAGCCTTTCACCTGGCCGAACTGCATCGAGTGAGTGGGTAGGGTCCCAACTGGGAAGCTGTGACTACAGGGGCTGCGGCAGGGAGCACCAGCCTCCCCACCACCGGCTTGCAGCCCTGCTGTTTCCCAGCACAGTAGAGGGCAACAGCAGAGGCAGCCTGCACCTGCAAGTCCCCAAGCAGCGGGGTGGGACACAGTGCTGGCTTGGCACGGAGCCATGTGCCTTACGGAGCAGCACCAGCAAAGGACTAGCGGCATGCTCCAGCTATGGGAGAGATCTCCTGGCGACATAGCCCAGATGTAATTCCAGTGTGGAAGAGCATGGGGTAAAAGGATCGCCAGGAAGGTACCTCTGGTGCAGAGAACGCTGGGACCCTTCTCTTCCGGGAAGAAGGAGCTACCACGCGGGTCCACCGTCTTTAGCACAGCATGGTCGGAGAGGCCGGAGTTCCTCTTTGTCTCTTCTTCTATCATCCATCCTCCATCTCCATCCAAGAACCTGGTTTCCTTCATCCACCATCAAAGACCATCTCATCTGCCTCCTCATCAGCCGCTGGTGGGGAAGAAGGAAGCTGGGAGTTTTGCCCAATTCTCTGTTTTCATTGTTATATTTTTCCCTGTTAAAAGCTATTCTTTACAACTCACCCTCGGTGTGCAGAGTGAATTATTCATTTTCTTTCCTTTTTGGGAGAGGGGGAGGCTCCTTAACCGGGTCTTTCCCGAAACTGTCTTGTCAAACCAAGACAATGGTTAAATTAATGTTTAACAATACAGCACTCTCCACAGGAAGTGATCTCCAAATACACTGCTTTAGAAAAGGGATATAGTGCTCTGAGAAATACATTTATGTGAGATGGGACAAGTGCATGGTTCATATAAATCATTTCAGCTTCAACAAATACAGATAATAATTTCCACAAGTTTACTACCTGTTAATGATGCTACAAATAACACATTATCTTGGTGCTTATCTCATATACCTGTGCTATATGTCTTGGTAGCTCTTTTTGTTTTCTGATGACACAAACCAAGTACATTGCTTGAGACAAGTACTTGTAAACGATACTTTTACAGTGCTACCTTCCAATACTATGCAAATACTACCAATCTACTAGTGGCTAAGTTATGTAGCAACACTCATACTAGATGACGAGCCTTTATGAAAACTCATAGTACTCAATAATGCTACCTAATAAGGTAATTTACTAAAGTAACCCCAAAACTCCATCTGCTAAACTGCCTGTAGACATAGTAAGAGCAAATTCAAAGTCATGCAAAAGGTTCATATCAAGACAGATCTCCAATTGTACAGTACAGTAAACATTGACAGTATCAGAAACTACATGAAAGATTTGAGTAGCATTTACAGCTTTTCTTGCTTCATTTAATATTTTTCTTTCTTCCAGATGATTTTTCAAGTTTTGTTATTCCGCAGAAAAAGGAAATAAAATAAAGGACATTTTCACTTCTAAAGTTCTCCATAATGTGGAATTTCAAGCAGATAAAATTTTTCAAGCGCTTTGCATGCTGTATCAGTCATAGGACTATTGTTGGTACAGATCACAGTGGCAATTCAAGAGCAGAGCATAATGAATTCTGGAGCAAGAGGAAGACCAAGTAGCCACAAGTGAAATTCTAACTAGATGGAAGTTTCTGTAGGAAAGAATTACTAAATCAAACTATCATGAATTGTCAAAGCACAGAACTGTCTGACAAGTAAAGTTAATCTAGGTGTTAGGATTTTATTTGCTTGAGGTATACCTTTAAATATCAGGAGTTTTTGAATTTTATGTTGCTCTTTTTCATTGATTAGTTTTTGGAAATGTAGGAATGTTGTTTTTAGCTATAACATGTTTGCTCCTACAACTTTAGCTCAACCAATACCTTTACTGGCTCCATTGCAATTCAACAAAACACGGAACTTAAGCATCAGTGTAACTGTTTTCTGAATTACCTACATGTAAATTTATAATTTGTTTTCAATTTCTTCATTCGTTTCATCCCATAGTATGCATACTTCAGACAATTTAAGCAAACTCCGTCAGTGTGTCTCCTGTAATGAAGGCTTCATTTCATTCAGTGACAATTTATGTTAATGATAATCACATGCTTTTTTAATTAACAGTGACCTACTAGCATCCTAATATATTTCTCTCTCTCCCTGATGGCAGTGTTTTACAAGACTATGGCACATTTCATTTGAAACTTGGAAGCTCTTATATTTGTTCAGAAACCACATGTCCCACAGTCCCTTCATTTTTGCTTTTGCAGCATTTATGTTCATATTTCCCTGTCAATGTGTGTAGCTCCAAAACCAGTAGCATAGTGGGTGGTTGAGGGTCAGCTGTGTTGCTCCGGTAGTGAAGAGTTGATCCTCACATGTGCAACAGCTCTATAACCAACAGGGCTAGCTAGACTTCCTACCCATACCTAGAGTGGCTCCATTTTGCACATACAGAAGTAGGATTGCCTTGGACACGTTACCAGAATAGCAAGGTTGTATGCTATCAGTAATAGCCATGGTGCAGAAGACAACCAGTAAAAACAGGCTGTAGAGACAGCAGAAATATATACAGAAAGGATTGTAATGTAAAATATAATTCCTTTTATTCTACGTCATATGTATTTCCAAGAAATAACAAATAAGTTACCAAATCTTTCAGTGCAGAAGGGTACAGACACTAACCTTGTTTCTTCACATAAAAAAAAACCCAAACAACTGGCTTATAGTTCGGAATTGTAGTTTCCTCTCCAGAGCCTTTTTTCTGCACTTCTTGTCAGAACTATTGTTACCCAAAAGATAGTGCAGGCAGCTACTTAGGACAACAGACTGCAAAGGGCAGCAAAAATGTGCACATATCTCAACTGTCCCATGTCATGCTCTAGTATGTTAATACAAATCTGCTCTCTTCCTTGACTTCTGCTAAAAATGCGTGAGTGTGGTCTGTTACAACAGAAGCACTGTGCATGTTGTGATCCCTGCTTTCCCTGCTACAAATCCAACAGCATCCTATGGAGAGCAGGACACACATCTGGCTAATACAGCTGAGGTTTGGACATCTGCTGAAGGTCAGAAGTATCTAGAAGGATGTCAGCATCTTTCTACGCTGATTATAGCCTGATAATGTATCTAGATGTCTTGTTTTAAGGCTCTTGGAAACAGTTTTTACTGTTGATGCTATTTCCAAGCCATGGCTATGCAGATAAACAGCCTTCAGTAGCACAGGAAGGGATATGAGGTCATTCATGTCCTAAGGCACTTTTTAACAGGAGAAAGGGAGACAGAACTGGATGCTATGGTATGCTGATAACTACAAATTTGGGAGAGTAAAACCTTTTCTCAAATCCATATATCATTACTCTAGCCAGTAGATAATCACTACTGGTTTTAGGGTTTGGGACTGCTGTTTAGATAACTAGGGCTCTTTCAATAGAACTCCTGTAAATTAACCTACAATAATGAAGGTCCCAGTTGATGTCATATAATCCTTACCATGTCACAAAGTAGCACGGTATGGGGATTCCTCCTAAACAGAATTCCGTCACACAGTTTAGGAAAGCAAGAAAGGAGTTTTAATTGCTATAAAGGCACTAAACAAACCTAGCAAGGGTTGATAAATTCAGTCCTCGTCCATGGAGCTCCTATGAGATGTGGTGAAAAGATTATGTGGGGTAGCTATGGTAAGGCACAAGGAATCTTGACCAGTACCATTAGCCAGGGTGATCCAAATGTTTTTCTGTTCTTTGTGTTGTGAAAACAAAACTGATAGAAATATGTGAGCAGCCCCTAAAATTAATTAATTGGTCCTGAACGACAGAGTGAGGTTCCCTATCAGCTTTTTTTGAATAAAGGGAGATTTCACAGGGGCTTTCCCCTAGTGAAGTCTCTCAAGTTGCCAGAGGATGCAGCTCCCCCCCTCCTTTATCCTATCTCCTGGCTGCAGACGGTCCCTCTCCCTTTCTCCATTATCTGGGGATATTTGGGAGGTACAGACTCCCCAAGTCCGCCTTAACATAAACAATTAACTCTACACACACACCTAAAGAGTTATCTAACTCTGTTTTGCACTGGTCTGGCCTATCTAAAGTGTAATATACCAGACTCTGTGCAGTTTGAATATCAAGAAAGGGTAGGCAGCTGCGCAACTCAGGTTTGAGCACGCCTTTACCACGCTGAACTTTAACACTCTAGTAGGTTCATTATAATTACTTATATTTATTATCCTATGAATCATACACTTGACAATAGCAATCTCTAGCATTAATGGACAAAAACCTATTATCTCCATAAACTGAGCCTTAACTCCAACACCACCATGGGTCCCCACCCTGAGCTGCCCTGCCAGCCATGCTTAACAACAGCTGGAGAGGCAGTTCAGCTCATCAACACCCACCCAAGTACGAGAAGTCAGGGGTTCTTTCCTCGGTGGGCTCCTTGTCAGGCACTCTGGTTCTAGATCTAATCCAGGTAGGTCCCATAATTGACCTAATTTTTCAATTACTGTTTTCAAAGGATCTCTGAGACTAGTCATTAACACAGGGATTAAGTATGGTTTCCACGCCTTCAGGCCTCCTTCCAAAAGTCCTCTTCCCAGAGTAAAGGGTTGCCCTAAATACAGTTGTGGTACTCCCATAGAGCAAGCTAATTTTGTGCCTTCAGCTTTCAACAGCATGACTTGGCACAAGGTTGTCCATTTTGGGGCATCTGGCCATGCCCCATCATTGGTATATCCANCCCAAGTGATTTTCAGACTGTGCCTGACGGACTTATCATAAAGCAGACTGTACATACATGTCTGAGGTTAGGGAACTGAATTTTCTAACATCTCCCATGTCTATCTGTACCATATCTCCTCCCTCCTCCATTAAGCGAACTAACCAAAATTGGTTTTTTTCTCCAGGCTTCTGCTCATATTTCTCCAGCAGACTCTTAATCTCATCCACAGAATAGTCAACTAGTTCATCTGCTTGAACCACTCCACCTCCCTGATGTATGAGTTTCCTTTTATNTCCACCTCCCTGATGTAAGAGTTTCCTTTTATAAATTGGAGCAGCTCTCACCCCCATCTTACTGGTGAGGAATTCTCCTCCTTTTCCTTGTCTGAGGAGTCTGCAGCTGACCAGATGTTTCCATCCCGTGATTCCAGATCCCACCCAGGATTAGTTACTATTGCCCAAATACAGGATCCCCAAGCTCCTGAATCCCTTAGCTGCTGGTGACACTTCTGTGCTGCCCACATGACCATCTTATGACTAATTTTGTACATTTATCTTTGAGTTCCCTGTGTTTACGATCCTTTTCTTCCAGTGTTAGTGCTAAAGTCTGTTGTTGTAAGACTGCCTCAGCTTTCAGAGTTTCCCTCTCTTTAGTAAGAGTTTCTACTTCATCCTGCAAGTTTTTGTAGTATCAGCCATGGTTTTAAAGGTGAACAGGAAGCACCCACCCATATGATCAGCATGGAAAAGGCCCTCCTTAGCAGCTAACTGTGATGTCTGGTGAAAAGCTCTCCAATACTTCAAAAGTTCTATGGGACTTACAGCCTCCCATGGCTCTGGACCTATTTTAGTACAGGTTTCCCATTTATCCCATAAGGTAGACCAAGGCTTGGTCCAGCCCAAGTGATCTACTTATGGGGAAGCTGTGCTCTCACCCCTGCCTTTCTTCCTACTGAAGATACTCAGACTCACGGGTGGGACAGTCTCAGTTTGACCATGCACTACACTGGCTGAATTCCCCCCTCTGTCTCCTGGCAGCAAGATCCCAGCACACAAACCGAGCCCTGCCTTATACTGCTGGCAGCAGCTGTCCATCCTTACAAATTGGTAGTGTGCATTCAGTCCTATCCAAGAGATATGAACCAAGGTCCAAGTTCATTTTTTTTCTTTTGTTCTTTATGGATTTCTTATTACCTTTGATATGCTTGACTGAAGGTCATCTTCTCATGCTGTGGCAAACAACGGATCATTTTATTTATCCCTTACACACACAATGATGGAAGAACTTCACTTAACAAAGAGATTTTGGAACATGTGACAGTGATTAGGCTCTGAAGGCAGCAGAAGGCTGACTTCAG
>VWZO01010567.1:0-17876 GCA_013396975.1 Bucco capensis | reverse complement strand
GTATGAAGTTTTTGGTAGCGTGGTATATGTAGTCTAATTTGGGATGGAAGCTTCTGGGTCCAGAACGGTGCATGCGTTTTGGACTAGAGGGGGTGTAACTATTGAATTACTTNTGCATGCGTTTTGGACTAGAGGGGGTGTAACTATTGAATTACTTAGTGCACAAGCCATTCCTGATTGCAGCAGAGCAAGGTGCCAGACGTGTGAGCTGTTGAGTCCGAACCTGTTTGCTAAAAATGGAGAAGGACACCAGAGCGGCCTTGGAAAGTATGATCACTCTTTTCATAACTTACTTTATAGGTGCAGCTTTGCTGATCATAAACATTGCAAGTATAATATATATAGTGTTCGTATTATGTAAATATTCATGTTGTTGTGGAACGTGTAGGATGCGTTCTTCTGCTCAAGATCCAGAAGAGCCTCCTGAGCAGACCACAGGTTTGTAAAATCAGTTTATGGAAATATTGCGTTTAGTAGAGTTAGCCGAGTTAAGAATTGGTTGTAAAGTTTGTTTTTATAATTGATTAGGTTGGTTCGTGGAATTTGTTGGTTCTGTAAGCTGCCGCAGAATCGGGTTAATTGCAAAATTGTTTTAAAATGTTTGTTAAAACATGTCGGTGGGGAGAAGGAGAAGAAAGAGGATACAGGTGTGGAAGGTTATGGAGTATGTAAATTACCAGAGGTATCCGTCTTTGCCCCCTTCCCCCCCCCCTCCCATCTGTTAATGTGTTTGTTTGTAAACTCTCGGTGGGCGTAGCCCTTTCACCTTTCACCAGCTGGGCCATGCGGGTGGGAGTGGAGCCGAGCCAGTGGCAGGTTGCCATGGCGACCCGCACCCCTGCTCAGGCAGTGCCCACCCAGTGTGGAGCCACACGGAGCCGTGGGGGCAGCCCCCAGCGAGCACAGAGGCAGGGAGGACTAGTGCCGGAAATGGCGCACGCCCCACCAGGTTCCAGGCAGCAGCAGACCCCGGAGCAGTGAGCGGCAAGCAGCGGCAGACTGCAGAGCAGTGAGCGGCGACAGCCTGCGGCAGCCCACACATGCAAGTCCCAAAGCAGCGGCACCAGTGGCAGCCCACAGCCTGTAAGTCCTGAGACAGCTGCAAGCAGTAGTAGAAAAATGGCAATGGGACTACGAGGTAGCCATGGTGTGCACGGCATGCTGGGAGGGAGGAACTTCTGCAGCAGGGACTGGTGGGAGCCCCTGGTGCTTCTGGGGGAAGGACGAGATGGCAAGAGGAAGAAAACGTGCTCTTCTCCATCTTGCGGCGGCCAGACCATCCCTACATCTTTCATCCATTCCTCCACCCATCATCACCATCCACCACCCGAGTTTCCTCCACTCTTCATCTCATCTGCCACCTCATCTTAGTCGGACTGTACCCTAGCAGGTTTTACTGTGAGTGGGGGGGCGGCCCGCGGTGTGTGGGGGGAACCAGCAGGGTTTGTACCATTCTATATTTTCATTGTTATATACTTTTCTATGTTAAAAAAGTTCTTCTTTATAACTCACTCCCAGTGTGCAGCAGTTTCTTTCCTTTTTGGGGAAGGGGAAGTTTCTTAAAGGGACCTTTTCCCAAATTTGTCCTCTCAAACCAGGGCATAGGGAAAGCCACAGTCAGGTTAAAAATGCATGTCTTTTCAGACAGATTTCTCCTAAGCATGTGCAGAGCAAAAGGAAAATGAAGGCAGCAGGGCCCAACCTCAGACATAAGGAAAGTGATTTCTAGGAAGAATAAACTCTCAGAGAAGAAAGAAAAATGAGAGAATGAAAAAGGAATGAACAAAAGAGATAAAGACAGGAGAGGAGAATTTATGTTACACAAACAGATTTGTGTTGGCCCATTCATCCATGACACAAGCACTAATGACTCTGCCCATTCAAGGAGGCCTCAGATAAACATACACATGGGCCATTTAAATCACCACAATGGAGTATGTGTGTAATGTGAACCAGTGTTTTCACTTGGAGAGGGTAGAGAGGAAAAACACAGGGCTGGAGATGATTAAGATAACAGGCCAGGATTATTGGAATTTTCCTATGCCTCAGCCTCCATAAGTTCTTCTATGAAAATACTTGTAAAGATCTAAACTATAAAAATTCCAGAGTTTACTGTTGGTGTAAGTCATCTCAGATATGTCACCACAGAAGGAGACAGAGGAGTATTCATGTAAGACATATAAAACTTGGAGAGGAACTCAGTGTGATATATAATGTTTCCTATCCAGAAAACCACTTATGGTGATTTTGGAATAGATTTAGACTTTTTAAACCCTGTTCTTCAACCTGCAGCACATTTCAGACAAAAAGTTCTAAGGATCACAGTAAAGAACACTTGAATTTGATAATTCCTTATTCATTAAGTTTTGAAATAATTTCTCAATGATAATTTCTTATTTCACAGAAAAGAGACTAGGTAATTTCCACTTTAAAAGACTTCAAAGGATCTGAAATTTTACAAAATAAACAGAAACCAAATTCACAGTTGGCACAAGTGTACACTACCCCATTTGAATATGTGACCTGAAACTTACAGTAGAAATAATTTTGCCCCAGTCGAAAGTGTCTACCAACACCATATAATCATTACAGTATCACTGCAAGAATTTTTAGAAGCTTGCTTCTTATTTATGCACCATGCTGTGTCCTTTTTTTAAAAAAAAACAACTATGCTGTTGTTATTTGGTTTTTATTGGTGTTTTACCTCTGGATGGCTGGGAAAACTTGGTTTCTGTTTCTAGCCATTTTTTCCTTCACAGCTTCCTCACATTCCTTCCTCACATTCACTTTTCTTCACAAATGCTGATCTTCAGTCCTCTTGACCCTTCTTTTTCAATACCTTGCTGTTTCTATCATCTTCCTTCTCTAGGGAGTACAAGTTCTTACCTTCTCCCCTTCAGAGCTGTTGCCATGTTAGTAGTGTCTATACACGTCAGTAGTGACAATACATATAGAGGCTACAGTTGACATTAGGAGCCATGACACAGCATTGAACACAAATAGTCAGTCCCCGTTTATGTCTCCTCTGCTTTTGTTTTACACTGTCAGCATCCACCCTGTAAGCCATTGGGACACGTGGTCCAAACTGATTGCTAAGGGCTTGACCTGTGGTCTCTTGACTCAGAATCAAAGAGAGACTCACACTGGGTTCAGCTGGCTGCAAATTAGACCCTAAGACACCATCAGAAATCTCCATCAGGGTGTTAGGAAACCAGCTGAAGGAAAGTAAAATAAATTTTCCTGTGGAAATTTAATCTTATGCTCAAACTGCTTACAAAATTAATCTTAAGAGTACTCGGAGGGGGGTATTGCTCTTCTAAACTCTGTGTTGTTTGTGTCTGTGTGTTTCTGTCTGAGAGTGTGAATGAATGAGCAAGAGACATCCTGTGGGCCTTTTAGAGCTGGTTACATTTAGCTGCTTTGTGGCTCGTGCCAAATGTTTAGTAGCTGTGACTCATTGACCAGCTAGCTGGTTTAACATCTATCTTCATTATCCTTTTCTGTTTATAAGGTTTCCCCTCACCCCCATCTAAGATGGCAAGAACAGTGATTCCAGTTACAGGACCTGCAGGCATGCCTTGGATGAAGATTGTAATTAAAGTGGATGCTGTTAGACTGGTGAACACCTTGAGAGCAATGCTGACTGACAGATGAAAGTGAAATGCCCAAGGCAGTCTGCCTTGTTATATGGCCTCCTAGTGAATGAAAGATTAGTTAGTAAGGTATTTGGAGATGCGCCTGTGCATAGCTCAGGAAGTAAATCAAAGTTCATTGTGAAACAGGCAGAAGTATGTGGGATTTGGGGGACACTTGTGAAAGCGAGGAAAAAGAAAGCAGGGATATTCTGACAAAATTTTATCAAAACATACACCAGTCCCTGACCAGTTTTAAAGGAACAAAATAGAGTAGGTATTGGAGAGGAAAAATACATTGGTAAGTGTTCCTCAAAAGAGCTCAATGTGAGCAGCAGCCATCCTTCTTGTTTGAATCAGCATATGCTATCAGGGAAATACACTATCACAACATCAGGAATGAAAGCTCCAACTCTACAATGCTTCCAAAGCGGTAACACCCCCATCCAGTTGAGGTGATACTCCCCAGCTCTCGTGCAGAGATAGCTTTGCTGTTTTGAGTGGTNTTTTTTCCCTTTTCCAGAAAATGTGAGGCTGAACTTTCCCACCTGAGGAACATGAAGAGGCCGACTAGAGAACTTGTCTCTAGAAATGCTGAGTACCAGAGAGGCAGTGACAAATAGACACTGTGAGGGATTAAACCAGCAGCATCCAGTGCTATGGATATTCAAGGAGTAAAACAGCAGTATTTTTAGTGCTATGGATATTTAAGGCTTTTGAGCTCATCCATCTCCCTTTGACTCTCCCTTTGCAGGAAATTGCTAACTACCTTTCCAGGCAGAAGTAGTTCAGCTCCTCCAGGGCAGAGGAGTGAGAATTGGCTGTAATTACAGGAGGAGCCACATAACACTCTTTCCCTGGTAGTGGAGGAACTGAGCTAACTAACACAAAAATGAGCTGCAGCCAGCATTTAAAGGCTGGTTAGTATAACTGCTTGCAGTCACTATATACAGCCACTTCTCAATTGCCATTACCCTGGGGAAAAAAATGTGATGCTGTCAGCATAAGAACTTAAGAAAAAGAACAATAGAACTAAAATAATCTGTTTTCTTTTGATATTAAATCAATCATAATTTTAACAATTATATTAACAATAAGATTCTTTTTTTCCTAACCCTCTAGTGTTTCTTCTGAATATTCCCCACTACCCATGGTTTGGAAAAATTGGCTTCAGAATAAGCAAACTATACACGCATTCAGTAATGGCTTGAATGGGGGTGAGGAGTATTGTTCCTAAAAAGAGCTCTGTGAATATTTGAAGTTATTGAGTAGGAGGAAAACTAGCAAGAGGAACTGAATTATTTTTGTCTCTTCTATACCTCAGTGCTGTCATATATTTGCCCTTTCTCCTAAAGTGGAGTTTGTGTCCCTGATGGGCTCTTCTAGGGAGCTGTCTGAGCTAACACAATTTTGTCAAACTCTTATCTCAGCGATCGAATAATGGAACCAGACTTAGACTGATTGTCTCCTCTGATCTTCAATGAATGATCTATGTTAATGCTGCAATTAGCACCCACGTTCTTTTACCTGGATCTGGTGGAGAAATATGTTTGGGAAGGTCTCAGAGGGCAGAAGTAAGAAGCAGATGGATTATATATATATAATATATAATATATTTTATATATATATATATATATAACAATTCTGTAAACAAAGAATATAAGAGAGGATGGGGAAAGAGAGAGAAGGAATGTTGGGAATGGAAGAGAAACATTTCAAGGAATAGAATTTGCAAGAACATTTCCACGATGTACTATTTATGTAGATATTAAAATGATAAAAGCACGGGAAAAACGTGTCCCCTTTCCTCTGGCTACCATTTAGCTCGAGGTGGTCACAAACATGGTTGCACGGTTGGTCCTGCAGTCATCGCTTAGAAGCACATCATTCAGGTCAAGAGTGTACAGGAGAGGGCAGCATCGCTTTAAACTTAAGGCAAGAGCGACTTTTGAAGTGTTTTGAGAAAGCGCACACGGACAAAAATATCGTTGCCGGCCACCAAGAAGTGGATTGATGAAGCGAGCTTGCCGGCAGGTGCCTCACTGGAAGAAATGTCTGGATGGCAAAAGGACAGAATTAAAACGGGTTTTTACGTGCAGAGTAGAAAGCAATGTGAATATGGTATTTCAGCAATGCTTTTGGCTTGGCCCAGTTCAACTGCTGAGTAAAGAATCCGAAGTTCAGTGCCAGGCAGAATATACCTCATGACAGAGACTTCAAGCACTTCATTTAGTTACATTATATCTCATCCAAAGATCCTTATAATCTTGCAAGATAAGAAAGAACACCTATCTCAAACATGCACAAATGCTAGGCATGGTTGGACTCGATGATCTTAGCGGTCTCTTCCAAATCTAGTGATTCTGTGATATGTGCCCTGCCCACTGTGGTCATCAGGACATCACCTGGATGGCTGCACTCCCCTACTAACCATTGAACCACATCAAGTATGTCCACTGCACAAGCACAGGGAACTATTTTAGTGACACAATGAATTTCTGAGATGTAATCGGCACACAAGAACTGCTGATTCAGCTTAAGCTGAAGGATTAATGCTCTGTTCTATTGTGTTGTTTCAAATCAATTTTTTGGTTATATGAATCATAGAATCATAGAATGGTTTGGGTTGGAAGGGACCTCTGGAGGTCATCTAGTCCAACCCCCCTGCACTGGGCAGGGACATCCCTAACTAGATCAGGTTGCCCAGAGCCCTGGCAAACCTCACCCCCTCCAGGGATGGGGCCTCAACCCCCTCCCTGGGCAACCTGTTCCAGTGTTCCACCACCCTTGTGGTGAGGAACTTCTTTCTAATGTCCAGTTTAAATCTACTCTTCTCCAANTTATCAACAGCACCCCATAGCTTGGTGTCATCTGCAAAGTTGCTGATGGTGCACTCAATGCTGCTGTCAATATCGTTTATAAAAATATTAAACAGTACAGGCCCCAGTACAGAGCCCCGAGGGACACCACTTGTCACTGATCTCCAGCTGGACTTCGAGCCATTGACCACTACCCTCTGGATGCGGTCAGCCAGCCAGTTCCTTTATCTACTGAACAGTCCACCCATCAAATCCATAGGTCTCTAACTTGGCCGGTAGAATGTTGTGGGGGACTGTGTCAAAGGCCTTGCAGAAGTCCAGATAGATCACATCCACAGGTTGTCCCTTGTCCACTGAGGCAGTCACAGTATCGTAGAAAGCCACTAGGTTTGTCAGACAGGATCCGCCCTTAGTGGAGCCATGCTGACTGAGAATATCTTAAATGCTAGCAAAGATACAGTAGCCTTGGTTACATCTGTGAAAACTCCGATGTAGTGACTTTTAACAGAGAACAAAATTTGTTCTGTTAACTTTTATTTTTCTTCTCTGACAGTAGTTACTAGAAGCAGTTGTGGATTAATGAACTGCTCTGGGCAGGGGTTCTTTCTGACATGTAAGGTTATACAGTGTGAAAAATCAGATTAGAGAAAGTCACACACACATAAAAAGTAGCCATACCTATCAGTAGCAATCTTTGCTTTGCTTCCTTTCTGCCAGTATGTTATGCCTACTTCAGTGAAGAGAGAGTAATTCTCTTTACAGTTCATGGTTCTGCTAGTACATTACTAAATCTGCACTGCACCCTTTTCAAATCATGCTCACAATCTTGAGGGGAAGATGAGTACCATTTCAAAAGAGGGTAATGGTACANGTGGAGCCCTCCCTGGATCTTCGTTCGCGAAGCCTAGCCATACAATGGTACATTGGTTCAAATTTCATTCAATCATTTTGCAATACAGCTGAATCACGGAAAACTTTTTCATTTCATATTTTTAATACCTCTGTTTCTGAGTTATAGAATGAGGAAAGTGGGTTTTCATTCACTGAAGTTTGATGATTAGTATTTCACCATCCATGTAAATTAGTTGGTTGATCTCTGTGTGGAAATTTTCAATAAAATACCAATACTGAAAGCAGTAATCTTGGAGATAACCATCTGGGAAGTCTGTGAATGAGAACATCAAACACATTAATCTACATACCACCAAACATCTGTTTGCACATGGACAGAATTCCAGAAATACAGAAATAAATCACTGACTAACATTTTTATTGAAGTAGACATTTCAAGTAACATTTTCTAATTATAAAAGTCTTTTTGATCCACTGTTTTGTTACATGTGAAGTTGTACTGATGAAATTTAGGATTTTCAGGAAAATGTTGACATGGAAATGGTTTTCTTTTGGCAGTTTTTAAAATTTGGTCTTAGTAATAACTTTTTTCTTTCCATTATTTAATTTCAATAGCTGTGCTAGAGTAAATGGACCATTATTACTAGCACATTATCATAGAACTGAAGGATTGCGTATGACTGTGGTTAACTGAGATACACTATTTTAACACATTTTCAAAATAATACTGCCAAATGCTCTTTAGTACTTTATGAAACATCGTATCTTTTCTAGCCCAGTATGTAAGGGTGGCATTTGATGATTTAAAACCAACTTTCAATCAGTAGTAGTAATGAAAACTACTAATATTGTGAACAAAACACTAAGCCTTGACACTTTCAAACAAAAAAGGGTTTGAAACAAGAGTATCTTGGATTTTTTTGTTTTATGGTAATATTTTTGCTTTAAATATTATGAATCAGAATGAAAAGGGTATTTCAGTGTCAATTTTCCCAGAAATTCCATGCCTTGGCCAAATATAATTACCAAATGAATGAGTTATCCATTTTCTCTCAGGCCTTCAGTTTTGTCAACACTGAATTCACACACAACCATTTCTTAAGGAGATATGTATGGGAGGAATGTATAAATGCCAAGAATGTTTGTTCAGAGAAATGACACACCGTCCTTTTCCCAACATCTGGTTCTTCCTGAAGGGCTGACAAATCTTTTAGATTTTTTTTAAGGATAAAGTTATCTATTCTGAGGGGATCTGTGAAAAAAGTTGGGGGGGCGGGTTGGCTTTTTTTTTTTTTAACTGTAAGGGAGTTTGTGCTGAAGCCTCATACAGACTGGAAGGAGAGCTGCTTTTGTTTATCTGTGGCTAAGAAGCATTAGCTGTCTTCCTCTCCAGACCTCTATTTTTAGATGACCTCTAGTGCACTAGATCAAATGTATAAATTGGATGAGGTCAAACAGCCTCTGTGAACATGCATCTCCCAGAGGTGTGGCGATCTCTGTGGAATTCAGCTAGCCAGTATTACATGAACCTTGTCAAAATCAGACTACTTCAGTTTTTCTATTAAACGTGGGCCTAATAACCTTTTGAAAATTTGAAGTTAAGTTCTCAATTAATGTATGCTGATGTGGATGTAGAGATGTCAGCAGAGGGGCGTTTTCCTTCTGTATTTTCTTCCTTACTGTGTTAGCAGCTCACTTTCATCAAAAAAGGTCTCTGCAGGAAAATGATTATCATACCTGAAAACAGTAGAATCACTGTGTTTTCTACTTTTTTAGCAGATTGATTTTATTCTAACCAGTGTCATCACAGCAGATTTTATATAATGGAACATACCTCTGTAGGTTTAGGTGTGTACTTATACATACATACCAAACAACTGATAGTGCAACACTTAGTAATTCATTATCCAGGCAATAGAATAAGTAGGTTCATTTCAGCAGATTACAGAATCCACACACATAAGTTCCTTTTTGCAAAGCATGAGCCCTCTCTGCTTTGCAGAGCTCTGAGTGGCTTGAACATTGTGTATCATTTGTCTAGCTCTTGTACTGAGAAGGGAATTACACCTCCAAAATATGAGGCATGAACGGGCAGCTGTGCAAGATTTACGTGAGTCTGATGGTGGTTTCGTGTCACTTGGTAATGTAGGACTATGTCTGCAGAGGGAATACCATGCAGTGTGGAGGCGAGCTGAGGAATTATATGGGATGGGATTTGCATTAGACCTTCACCAGAGTTAATGAGCTTTGTCCCTTAAATCTGGCTGCAACTTGCTGTATGGCTTCCTGCTCTGGTCAACAGAAACTCTAAGACTACAGCATAAGAAAATGCCTTGAAGAAATACAGGAGGAAAGGAAGCAATTATTTCAGTTCAACTAGATAAGTGCCTAAGGGATCAACTCCCCGTCTAAAAAGTGTATTAGCATTCTCAGCCACATGACACTGATTCTGCATTGGAGAAAACCCATATATAGAATGAGGTCAAAAAGTTAGCTGTGAGGGTACTGTCTGGGCTTTAAATTTAACCTTGTCTAAGCCCGCATGACTGAAGCACTCTGCTAAGTCTTTGCTGCTTGCAATTACATATATTTTAAAATATGTGGAAAAGTCTGTGGCTCCTTGTCTTCCAATGGCACTGGGGATTCAGTTCAGCAAGAACACAGGTTGATGGATACAAAGGTCACCAGCCACTTCTTGTGGCAAATTAATTTTACTGAGTATACCTAATTATTTATCCTGTATGCACCAAAAAGAACAACCATCTTAGACTGAAATGTGTCTAGATTCACATTCATAGAGAGATGAGAATTGCCAGACTGGACTAGACCATTGTCAGGTCACATAGTCCAGCAATCTGTCTTTGATAATAACTAGCACCAGATACCTAAAGCAAAAAAAAGCCTCTACTGAGCAATAACCTCAGTCATTAAAGTCTTTTACCCCAATCAGAAAGAAGTTGGTGCCCAAAGCATGAGGTCTTTCCCAAACATTTACTAATCCAGCTGGAACATTAACAGCATAAATGTCTGATTCTTTCCAGATCTTGCTTGCCTCCTCAGAGAAACCATGTGGAATAATAGAGCAGTCAGATGAAGGAAAAGAAAGAAATTTCTGAAGTGTGGGATATAAATAAAGAAGGTTTGGGGCAGAATGAAAAATAAACACAGAAAGTGTCTGGAGGGGAGGAGGGAATGAAAGAAAAAATCTGTCCTTTAAAAATAGCACAGGCTTCCTTTATAGCTTGCACACCAGTTAGCCTTACCTTACAGGGCATAGTTTATGACTGATACCTTGTTTTGGAAGTCCAGCAGAGATCAGCAAGATGTCAAACCAAAACTCAGCTATCTCTGCAAATGTGTTGATCGAAGTTCTGCCCAAGACAGAGCAGCAGACACTATGGATTATGGCAACTCAGTCTGTTTTGCACTTGTAGAAACAGTAAATGAGTGCATTTTGAGACTGCTGGCAATTTGATATTCACAAATTCCTTCTCACCTGGAAAAATCTGTTAAAATGTTACAAGAAATTATTTTAATCTTATTGAAGACTAATCATACTTTAAAACATTGGTTCTGGAAATACATTCTAAATGTTAATATTGATAAATTACCATTGCAAAAGGATCATTATGTAAAGGAAACATTTAGTTTAATTGGAGTTTTTCCTGAGCCACTCTACATACATTATATGCTGTGAGAAGCTGATAACAAGTTCTATCCTTTTGAAGAAAAAAGAAAATTACAGTCCCATCCTGATTTTAGCCTCTCTTGTGAAGGGAGTAAAGGAAATCAGATCAGACTAGGTGCCTTGCTTGGATATCAGTTTTAATCCAGCAGACAATTCCAACCAAATTGGAATTTTGTTTAACAGAGATTAAGTTTTGGCAAAGCTGGCCAAAATAAAGACTTTACTAGGGCTCTCCCAACATGAAAAGAGATACCTCACAGAATACCACAGACTCTGCTAAAGACTGAGACTCAGACTCTAAGAGACAAGGCCTCTTCACACAGAAGGCAGGATATGCAGTAACATCTTCAAGATCATGGAACAGATCCTCCTAGAGGCACTGCTGAGGCAGAAGAATGATGAAGGGGTGAGTGGTTACAACCAACACGGCATCACCAAGAGTAATTCATGCCTATCTNCCTGAGAGAGTTGGGATTATTCAGTCTGGAGAAGAGAAGACTCCAAAGAGACCTTACTGTGGCCTTCCAGTATCTGAAGGGGGCCTATGGGAGGGCTGGTGATGGACTTTTTAGGATGTCAGGTAGTGATGGGACTACAGATAATGGATACAAGCTTTAGGAGGGTAGATTTAGGTTGGATGCTAGGAAGAAGTTCTTCACCATGAGGGTGGTGAGACACTGGAACAAGTTGCCCAGAGAGGTGGTGGAAGCCCCATCCCTGGAAGTTTTTAAGGCCAGGCTGGCTGGGGCTCTGAGCAACCTGATCTAGTTGTAGGTGTTCCTGCCCATGGTGGCAGTGGGGGGAGGGTTGGAACTAGATGATCTTTAATGTCATTCCCAACCCTGACAATTCTATGATTCTACGATCTTTATGTAGCTGCTCCCTTGAAAGCGAAGCACAATAGCCAAGGCTGCTAAAATGCACCTATCGAGTAATTTTTACCTTTTCTTCCCTTACACTGCCTTGGTCTTGGCTCTGTCTGATGATAAAGTGTGCATAAACAGGGCAAAAATGCTGGTGCACACTCTTTCTCCAACAAAACTCTTTGGAGAAGTCCTGTGCTATTTTGCCAACAAAGATGGATATGAAAAAGAAAAGCTGAGTAAAGCTGACACAATTGGAACATCCTTAAAGTAGGAAGATCTATTATTTACAGACAGTTTTTGCTGGAAACACTGTATAAAGTGAACTTAACATTCTGAAAGCCAGGCCTGAGACCTGTTTCATGTCGTTTTGGAGACCATAAACATCCTCAGCACCAATGTTATTTGGGCTCCCAGACCGCTTTGATGACCCCAAAGCACTGTGTAGAACTGGGCTTGCCTTTGTTCCCTGGGCCTCTTCTGTGTCTAGGCACATGCCTGAATCTCTACATTTCTGTAAGACTTCCCAGCAAGCCCACAAAGCAAAGTTCCCAGCAAAGACACACTAAAGAAGCTTTTTCCACACGGTACACTGGTGCTGCATGGCATGCATTAGCCTTATATGAAGACAGCAGCCCTGACAGTAAG
This sequence comes from Bucco capensis, assembly GCA_013396975.1. Classification (NCBI taxonomy): domain Eukaryota; kingdom Metazoa; phylum Chordata; class Aves; order Piciformes; family Bucconidae; genus Bucco; species Bucco capensis. The sequence continues at coordinate 5,374 of VWZO01010567.1, read as the reverse complement.
AATGGAGATGGATTATGTTCGAGACTGTGCACGGAGTCCAGGGTTCTGTGCCCCATTCCTGACAAAATGGACTAAGAACTTTAACTATTTCAGGTTACCCCATAACACTGACATGTTAAAAACTTGGGCTGTTACTGAGCTGGGCTAGATTCAAATTCATGGAAGATAAAACATCTTGTGTTCCATTCGTGGCACCAAACTTTCTGTTTTCTTACATGGCTGTTTTCATTAGGGTGTTTTTGAGAGCTGTTAGAAAGCATCCGTTAGCACTTTATTCTGTATAGCTAATCTAATAAAGGGACAAGGGAATTGGAAGGAGAGAGAAGATGGGCAGGAATTACTGTCCAAATTAAGTGTTAAGCTTTGGCTTCTGCCCCCATGTTTGGTGAGAGCTACAAGTATTAGAGTGGGAAGAGGAAAAGGAACTTCTATTTCTAGAGCATGACTATCAAAATAGACACATTGGTAACTATGAACAAAATGGAAAAAGTAAATACAGTCCATGAAGTAATATCATCAGGAAAACAAATGTTCTCAAAGAAAAATTTCAGAAACTGTGTAATTCTCTGCAGCATGAAGCATTGAGAGCCAAGGTGTGGGTTTTTTTTGGAAAAGTTCCTTGCATCTGGATCCTCATCAGACTTGGAAAAGGAAAAAATCTAGGAGGGCTGTGGTTTGGAGCGCGACGGCACTTTCAGGGCATATTTTTCCATTTTCTTTGTAATAGCAGAGGTTTCATGCCTGACATAACAAGTCTCTTTCCTCCTCTCTCTCATCTGAGATGTTTCTTGCCACAGTCCAACACCGAGGAACTGTAACAAGCAAAAGCAGAAGCTGGATATTGATTCCAACATGAGATTCAAATCACACACAGCACACATAATACTTTTGAAGATTTGTTGTAGCATCAAGTATTGCTTGCCTTAAGCTCTGCTTCTGCACTTGTGTGGAAAAGAGCTTGATGCAGAGAGCAAAATAAGTGGCAAGCAAGATCATTATATACTAGCTCAATTCAACCCCTGCACAGAAAATATTGTGGTGTATTGTGATGGCTTCATGTACCAAACACTGACACAACAGCTGTTAGTTATGTCAGGCCATCACATCATGTAGCATCCACCTAAAAATGGCAAAGTCAGTGAAGTGTATTTATGTATAAAACATTACAGAGCATTTCTCTTTTTATGATCCGTCTTAACCCAAGTGCCAGTAATGTTGCCTTACTGCTTGGAGCACCTGCAGAATTTGGTACTTAAAAAGTCATTGACACATTGCATATATCCTATGTGAATAAAGAATTTAAGTAAGTTTCTCTTGTCACTTTTCCTCCTCTTCTGAAGAGGAGTTTGCATGAACTTGAGTCATGAGGCCTTTCTTGACACTGTCAGGAATAATCCCTGAATAGCGGAAGGCTATTACAGAACAGAAAAAAATATATTTCAGTCACAAGTTTCTGAGAACACCATCACCAACAGACTGCAGAACAATTTTTGGGTTTAAATATGTAAATCAAAAGTCATGCTCTTTGGGATTACAGGGGAAAAAAATCTGCAGTTTATTTCATTCCAGATTCTTCCCCCCCCCCCCCCTTTGGTGGTAAAGCAAATATTTTTATGCATTTGTTGACATGTCCAGTGCATTTAGCAACATGTGAAATCTTTGCTATTTTGTTCAGACAAGTGTCCTCAAAAACAAGCCAATCCAGCAGACCTTCCAGGTTTCCATTTCCTCTGGTTCAGTGGAAGTGGCTGTTACAGACAACCTACAGCAAGGCCTGCTCTGCATCAGGGCTATGGCCTCTGCACGGAGCTGTGTTGCCTGACTCAGCCTCCTCATCCTCTTCCTGACTGCTTGAGGTCAGAAACAGGAATCCACTGTCCTCCACATGGCACATGCTGAGAGGCAGTAATCTTTACCAGCTCCCTGTTGCTGCCTCTTGGCCCTGGCCCCACAAATGGCTGATACACATTTGGCAATACCTGACTTCACGTCTCCCCGCTGAAAGTCACCGTTGAGAGGCACAAAAACAAACTGCCTACAAGAGCAAAATCTCTGTCTTCACCCAACAGAAGTCTGTGCATAAGAAGAGCCTCTGGTGCGTTTGTATGACCTTACTGCATGTATTGATTGAATTAAAAGGTCTCATGTACTGCACACAAGAGATGTATCTCCTAGGTTGCATTCCCTCCTCTCCCCTCCAGGTACAGATTATCATATGCAGAAAGCAGGATTTAGATTCTAGGTTTCCTCTCATCAAATCCTACCCTCCTTCCTGCTTCTTTCATCTTGGTTTATTGTTGGTGTCACTGGTAGCCTGAAATTAGAAGCTGTTGCCTTAATTTATCTGGTAATTGCAGCTCCTTTGAAGAGCAATCTTGTTTTACACAAGTTCAAGAATGGAAGAGAAGTTTATTTTGGTTAGCAAGTTTGTTACCTTCAATGCTCTAACTCAAAGCAGTTGAACATGAATACGGCTCATATACATGATGGAAACTCTCATATATGATGGGAACTCTTCAGGCTTGAAAGAGGCTTGAAAGCTGTATTTACAAAGCATGTCCTAGGCATTACGTGAATACACCCTTTCTTTAAAATATAGCCACTGGGATTCAAAGAGCAGATACATTTACAGATCCACAGACAGAAGATAACTTCTGTTTAGAACTTAGATGTGGAGATAAAATTCTCACAAATTGGTGTTTGAATCAACTGTTTTGTCTCTCCAACATAACCTTACATTGCACATTGTCCTCACTCACTTGGGTAAAAGCATTTCTATAAGTGGCAAACCTGTAAATCCACTTAAGAGCTGTGCAATCCATATTGCCCTGTCTTTTCCTTGCCTTCACACATCTGTCACTACAGCAGCCCACTTGGATAAGCAACTGGCTCATTCTAGATGTGTACATTGTAAGATCCTAAGTGTACTTTTGAAGCTGTACTTAAGCAATAGTGCACTAACGAGGTAAGAAGTGCAACCTGGGGAATAGCAGCTGTCAAATATATCAAAATCAAACAAGCTCAACTCATTTTTCCTGGTGACATAGATGTTGAAATACATTCATATTTTAAAAATTTATCACATATTTGAATGCCTTAGTTTGGAGAATCATAGAATCATAGAATGGTTTGGGTTGGAAGGGACCTCTGGAGGTCATCTAGTCCAGCCCCCCTGCACTGGGCAGGGACATCCCATCCCCAAACAGATCAAATTGCTCAGAGCCCTGGCAAGCCTCGCCTTGAATGCCTCCAGGGATGGGGCCTCAACCACCTCCCTGGGCAACCTGTTCCAGTGTTCCACCACCCTTGTGGTGAGGAACTTATTTCTAATGTCCAGTTTAAATCTACCCTTCTCGAATTTAAAACCATTGCCCCTTGTCCTTTCACTCCAGGCCTTGGTAAACAGGCCCTCTCCAGCCTTCTTGTCAGTTCCCTTTAGGTACTGGAATACACAAGGAGTGTTCACCACACATAACTCCTCTCACTGCCACTTTTGTACTGCCAGCCAGGCAAATCCCAGTGTACAAACATCCTCTCCCACACTCTGTAGCTGCTGCATTTATGCAATTTTCTGTACGGTATTTCTTATTCCAGTGGAAAGCATCTCTGACCTCTCTCTCCAGAGGCCAAGACACAGCCACAATGCCCCACAGAGGTGCACACCATGGGGGAAACAAAGGAGCTTGGAAATCGGCAGATGAGGATGGTATAGGACACCTCCAGAGAAGAAGTGTGGAGCATCCTTACCATTCTGTCTGACATGACACCCAGACTACTCACACTAAATCCAGGTCAGGCCATCCCATGCAGCCCACTGAGCACAGGAAAAGACATTCTTGTGTGCCACTGTGTAAATGTGGCCAAAATGCCCAAGAGGAAGCACTGTGGGATGGGCTGACTGGTCCCTGCTGTATTCCCGAAAGGCATGCACTGAAGTTGAAGAATCAGATGGAGTGAATTCTTGTCCTTATTATATTAATAGCAGTATTGTCATTGTCTTCAGTGAAGTTAGGCTTTCTCTGCAAAGAATGTGCCAGAAAATCCCAATAATCATTGGTATTTTCCTATTTCAGGATGACAATCCAGGTACAGGACAAATTTCAGCCACTGCTGTACAGCTGTCATCATGAAAACCATGTTCAATAGAGTGTGAAAACTTCCAGTGTCGGCTGGGTTCATGGAGTGCTGAACACCATTTTCTATCCATTAACTTTGTTAAGGGTACTACGATTCAAAAATTGGGCTACTGTCCTGGTTTGAAAGGACAAATTTGGGAAAAGGCCCCTTTAAGAACCTACCCCTTCCTCAAAAGGAAAAGAAACCACTGCACACAGGGAGTGAGTTATAAAGAATAACTTTTTTAACATAGAAAAGTATATAACAATGAAAACACAGAATGGTACAAACCCTCCCGATTCCCCCCTCACACCATTGGCCGCCCACCTACCCCTTGCCACTCACAGTACAACCTGCTAGCGTGCAGTTCAATTAAAGTGAGGTGGTANGCTGCTCCAGGGTCTGCTGCTGTCCGGAACCTGGTGGGGTGTGCACTGTTTCCAGCACTGGGGCCAGCCCTGCCACTTCTGCTGGCGCATCTCCCGCAGAGCTGGCACCATCAGTGCGGCTCCTACCCACGTGGCCACGCAGCTCAGTCAATGGAAAGGGCTACCTCCTACCGAGAGTTTACAAACAAACACATTAACAGTCGGGGGGGTGTGTGAAGGGGGAAAAGACAGATACCTCTGGTAATTTACATACCCTATAACCTTCCACACCTGGATCCTCTTTCTTCTCCTTCTCCCCACCAACATGCTTTAACAAACACTTTAAAATAATTTCGCAATTACCCGATTCCACGGCAGCTTGCAGAACCAATACATTCCGCAAACCGACCTAATCAATTATAAAAACAAACTTTACAAACAATTCTTAACTCGGCTAACTCTACTAAACACATCATTTCGAAAAACCAATTTTACAATCCCGTGGTCTCCTCAGGAGGCTCTTCTGGACCTTGAGCAGAAGAATGCATTCTACGTGTGCCACAACAACATGAACATTCAGACCACGAGCATTCACATTTACATAATACGAACACTATATATATTATACTTGAAATGTTTATGATCAGCAAAGCTGCACCTATAAAGTAAGCTATGAAAAGAGCATTAATACTTTCCAAAGCCACTCTGGTGTCCTTCTCCATTTTTAGCAAACAGGTTCGGACTCAACAGCTCACACGTCTGGCACCTTGCTCTGCTGCAATCAGGAATGGCTTGCGCACTAAGAAATTCAATAGTTACACCCCCTCTAGTCCAAAACGCATGCGCCGTTCTGGACCAGGAAGCTTCCATTCCAAATTAGACTATGATAC
>VWZO01010566.1:42801-79538 GCA_013396975.1 Bucco capensis | reverse complement strand
TTGGAAGGGACCTCTGGAGGTCATCTAGTGAGTGAATTCACAGTGCTAAATGTTTAATTATTCTTTAGGCTTTGCCCTGACTAATTTTTTGTATTATGACACCAGCTAAAGTATCAGATATGAGAGTTGAGCTAAATTACTCACAAAATAAAAATGATCCCTGTGCCTTAACAGGCCATACTTACTTCCTTTGGGCCTCCTACCCCACTTTCACATTTAGTTGAAAAATAATGTGTGAAGTAATTGCAATCAAAATTATTCAGTTCAGAAATGTTGGTGCTGTGCTTCATCTAGTTAAAAGTTACAATACTCCCTTTCCTTGTACACCTCTGGGAAACTGAGTCAGGCTTCACCTCCTGAGTTCTGCAACATAACTCCAGATGTTGACTAGTTGCATTTGCAGAGTCTCCAGTCATGTTTTGCTGTAGTGCATGGTGCATACTGAAGGATAAAATTGGATAGGTTTCCACAAAAGAGCATAAGAAAGTGAAGAAATGTCACTCTTAGACATTCTACTTGTGTGGCCTCAATATTTTTAGCCTAAATATTTGTGAGAGATGCATTACCACTGCATTTTCCGTCAAGTAATTTGTAGCTTTCTGTAGATGTGGCCATCTTGGTCCCAGCAAGGTAATTCAAGTCAGCAAAATTAAGGAAGGGCTTAGTAAGTGGAAAGACCTTTGATGTCTGAAGGCCTGTTCTGTGTGTGACAGAGCTCCCTTTTCAACAGGACACAGAATTGATTAGGCTTCCTCTGCTCTTTGATGTCACAAATCCTTTTGGCTGTAGGATGGCTTGCTTTGTGTAGACAAGGTGAGGCTTGTCCCCATTTAGACACTTTGGTAGCACTGTTACTAGTGCAGTCTTTTTGGAGGTGAGAGGTGAAGGCTAACTTGCACCATTACAGAGTGATTTAAATATCTAGTCTCCTAGCAGCATGCTTCTGAACATGCAGGAAAACCTGGACATGAGCACCTGGCAGACTTTATTCCCCAAGTGGCAAGTGCTAGTTTGTTTGTACTGATTCTTTCCTAGCCTGCTCTGGATTTGATTTGGCTGATACTGATTCATCTGAGTTCCCCCAAGAGTTAGGTGATTCTGGATCAGCCTCAGGTACTTAGTCTGCTAAATTTCAGCCTGTTATAATTCCAGATGGTTTTTTTTCTGATTGTGAATATGTTGGGCAAGGAGCAAAATGCAATTTATTTGCAAATACTGAGAAAATAGACTTAAACATCCATTTTCAATAAAGAAACTCTTTCAGTGGACAAAAGTCTCTAGCTTTATGGAAAAAATTTCTGTTTGAAATAGTTTAATGTAACATGCCAATGCAAGTAAAGGGAGGCTGTTCATGCTACTTTCAGAGTTTGTTGCTGTTATATTTCCGTGATGTACCTATAGTTTGAATGATTGTTTCATAAGTGTAGTTTTCATCTTCCAATAGTAGTACAAAATGTGGAGAAGGTGGCTATTGCTTGGGTCATTACCAAGATGGTGATTACTTCCCTTACTGATGGAAGTGTGCAGTTGTTTCTTTTGGTCCTCACACAGCTGAATCTCATGTTTTAATTCAGGCATTCACAAAAGTGGGCTGCTGGCAAGTCAAGAAGGTGGGGCAGATTGGAGAGAGGCTGTTTTGTGATGTTCTAGGTTTTGTACAAGACTCATTTAAGTTAATTTGTTGTGCAGAAACACCAAACTGCAATAGAAGATGAGTTAGAGAAAGACAAGAAAGCTTGGAGAGACAAAATGAATCAACATGAGGTAAGGTTGAACAGGTTACTGTCATGTATTTGAGAATAAATGTTCTGGAACAGTTAATACACCAGACTAATTAATATTTAATGATAAATATGTGCTACCACCTGTCCTATTTTAAAAGTGATTGAAGACTATCCTAATTGTTTTGGCCTAGAAATTGATCATGAAGCTGCAGCTGCAAATGGAAGAGGAGAGAAAGGCCTTGGAAGAGCAGAAAGCAAAAGAAAGACAGCACCTAGCAGAACAACAGAATATAGCAGCTGTAAAAATCCAAGCCAGATTTAGATCTTTTTTAGTCCATAAAAAATATGCTCCCATCTTAAAAGAACAGAAAGATGAAAGAAAAAAGCAGCAGAAAATTCATGAAGAAATGGAGAGAGAAATGAAAGAAAAAGAGGAAAAAATTAACAAGCAAATAGGAGCAAATAGGGAAAAGAAAGAAATGGAACAAAAGAAGCAAGAAGAACTTGAAAGACAGGAGTGTTTGGAAAAAGTGAGGAGGTGTGAGAAATATGAGAAAGAAAGCCTGAGACTAGAAAGAGAATACCAGCTGCAAATAAGAAGAGAAGAACAGAGCAAGCTAGGAGAAAAAAGTGCAGAAGCTGTGAGTGAAAGTGGAGAAAATAACAAAGAAAACGTGAAGAAGGATAAGCAGACAGAAAATACTAGAGTAATCAGAGAACAGAAGGAGGAACTCAATAAGCAAGTAGAGGAACAAAAAGAAAAATGGACTGAAGTAATGGATGAAACCAATAATAGGATGATTACAGCAGAAAGAAATATGCAAGACTCTGAGAAGAAGGAACACTCTTCTCAAGTAAATAATGAGAACATACACATGAATTCAGTAACACATGTAGAAGGAAATTACTTACAAACTAGAGATCTTAACAAAACTCCAAATAACCTTACTTCAAAGGATGAATCTGTTAATTCTGGAGCTAATGACATGGTAGAAAATAAGGCAAACAATATGTGCAGCAGCCCACAAAATAAGCAGCCAGATCAATTTTGGCAGTCTGAAACAATGAAGGAAGCTGTGTTTCCAATGGAAGATGCTAATGAAGAAGTCAGAGAGATGGGGAACATAATTCAAGATGAGGCAGAGTGTTCCAGTACAATAATTCTTCTTCCTGATGATATTGAAAATAAGAGAATAAAATGGATGAACACATGTAAATCTTGGTCTAAAATATATGAAGAAACCCAAAGAAAACAAGCAACTGTAAAGAAAAGACCAAGGAGAAGTTCAGTTAGCAAGATGCCTCCATTAAGTACACAAAAGATAATTCATAGTGGCCCTTGGAGTACTCTGCATCAGGTAACTGTATGGATGTTTTAGAATGAAAAGGGAAGCCATAGCATCACTTGGTGGGTTTTCTGTTGGTTTTGTTTGTTTGTTTTTTATTTTTTGTTTAGCTGGTTGTTTTTATTGTGTTTTTAATTTGTTATGCCAGAAGAGTGCTGTTTTGGAAAAGGAGGAGATGCATATTGTGTGTACTGTGTAGATCTCAATGAGAGTTCTTCTGCACTTGTGCAGAATAAGGGCAGTGAGAATGACTTTTGAATTCCTATAAGCATTGTGGAGCAGACTCGTGTGGAATTAGTCTCCAGATGATTAATAATATCTTAAGCCTGTACAAGGCAAGAGCTCCTAGCTCCTATTTTCCATTGGCATGATTTTGCCTTTGTGTCAGGATCCACATTTCAGCTCCTACTCATCTACCCCCTTCAGAGTTTTGAGAAGACTAGTCTCTTCCAGAAGCAAGACATTGCTCATCAGCTTGTAGATGGTGTTTTGTCATCAAGAACTTCTCTTGGTTCCTAGCACTTACATTTCTTACCACTCACTAACTTACCACTGTGTTTGCCCAGTGCTCTCATCTTGATGCCCACTCTGAGATGACATAGTAGACTACAGACCTTTTTAGTCTGAACTATTTCTGCCTGTTCTTGCACACTCACTCATTCTTTATGCTAGTGTGATAGGAAACAATTCACATTATTAATTGCTTTACTTAGTGTTAATCTTCCATCCATTCAAATTCAATGTCACTAGCAAAGCATTGGTTTTAATTATTTTAGAGTGAGTTTAGAATCAAGCAGATTGTTTTCATAATAGCTTCTCCCATTTAACAGCTCAAACTGATCACTGCCATCCTTTTCTGTATGAAACATTAGTTGCTTCTATTTTCAAAGTGTTAGAAGAATGGAGCTTTGCTCTCTTTTTGTTTTTGAAGAAAAGAACCATAATATGACATTGTGCAATGAATGTTCAATATGCAAACAATTAATTCTATTTATCAATAAATGCATGTAGGTCACAACACTTACACTGGAAGATTTGCCTGCTTGTAGCCTCTCAACATTGTCTGAGTGTTCAAACCTTCAAGTTTTGACTCTGAGGCGCTGTGGACTAGTTGCACTGGAAGGACTAAGTTGCTGCAAAGACCTCAAGTATATCAATGTGGAGGTACTAAGTCTATTTGATTCTTTGTTCTAACCTGCGGAGAACTGCCAGTTTTGCTGCTTAGGTGGTTATGTAGTTGCATCCATCTGAATATATCACAGAACATTCATGGCTGGAAATGACCTCTCAGATCACTGAGTCCAACAAAAAAACAAACAAACAAAACCCAAACAAAAACAAACCACCCAAGCCCTGCCCTCACTAGAGCATGTCCTGGAGCACCACATCTACACGTTTCTTAAACACCTCCAGGGATGGAGACTCAAGCACCTCCCTGGGAAGGCTGTGCCAGTGCCTCACCACTCTTTCTCTAAAGAATTTCATCCTAATATCCAATCTAACCCCACCCTGTCTCAACTTCAAACCATTCCCTCTGCTTCTGTCATTAGTTCCTAAGGAGAAGAGGCCAACCCCCACCTCTCTACAAGCTCCTTTCAGGGAGTTGTAGAGGGCAATGAGGTCTCCCCTCAGCCTCCTCTTCTCCACACTAACCATGCCCAGCTCCCTCAGNCAAAAGGCAGTTTCTATGACTCATCAATTTATTTTCCTAGTGAAAAAAAGAGATATGCCCTTAATCCTACCTAGAAGTTTAGGATAAGAATAAGGAATGATGACATTCTACTATATTTTTGACCCTTAATTCTGCTATTTCACTTCAGATGCTTTTTAATATTCTCTTTGTGGTTTACTGCAGGAAAACAACATCCAGATAATTGCCTGTGAAAATCTAGCAAATCTCCATGTTCTGATTCTGAGGAAGAACCAGCTTTCATCAGTTCATGGCTTAGATGGCTGTATAAATCTCCAAGATCTTGAACTTTCCTACAATAGAATCACTCGAATTGGTAAGAAAATTGCAGGAGAAATATTCCAGTTTGTATAACAATGTTTGTGCAGTTTATATTCAGAATTATACTTTCTTTGGATTTAGGGCCAGATAGCTGCTGAACCGAAGGAGAATGAGGGAAGAGAACAGACCTGCATTTCAAAGCATGCTCAGCCTCAAATGTATTTGTAATATGGCTTAGCTACTGGCATGTATTCCAGCTACCAAGTTGTATTAACTGTTGTCAGCCAAAGAGAACTAAAAATCTTTCTAGAGGGGCCCCTAATATTACCTGCACTAAACCACTTGGAATATCTGAGTAGCCTGAGTTCACTTTATCTACATAAGAAATTAATATAAAGCATAGCCTTGCAACTGCAGAGAATTCCTCTATGTTCCTAGCATAGTAAGTAGTAATAAAGAAATCATATTATCTGCCTGCGTCTGTGCAGCATGCAAACACTGGATCACAGTCTCTCTTTCTCCTAATATGCTGCTCATTCTGGCTCTAAGCTACTGTTCTGTATTTCCCACCCACTCTGCCTCTTTATTGCTGCTCATTGCCCCAAAGCTGGAAAAAGGAATGAGTCTAAGGTAACATGGTGCAGATGATTCAGGCACAGCAGGTGTGCCAACCACTATTCTATTTACAAAGGCAGTTTGTTGTGTTTGTTAGATCCAACAGTTGGCAGGCAACAGGTGAACCTTTAGCACACTGGAAGCAGTTAGGATTTACATGCACCCACACCACTTACCAGATGCATCAATACATGAAATCTTCCTGCCAAGGGGTAGCTGTTTTCTGTTGGCCAGCCAGGAATTTTTCATGTAGTGAGCAACTGTTTCACAGAATCATAGAATTGTCAGGGTTGGAGGGGACCTTAAAGCTCATCTAGCCCCGGGGAGGGACAGCTGGCACTAGAGCAGCTTGCTCCCAGCCCCAGCCAGCCTGGCCTGCAACACTGCCAGGGCTGGGGCTGCCACCAGCTCTCTGGGCAACCTGGCACAGTGGCTCAGCACCCTCCTGGGGAACAACTTCCTCTAACATCCAACCTAAATCTCCCCTCCTCTAGTTTGTGTCCATCCTCCCTAGTCCTATCACTGCCTGACATCCTACCAAGTCCTTCCCCAGCCCTCTTGTAGCCCATGCAGATCCTGGAAGGCCACAAGAAAGTCTCTCCTGGGAGCCTTCTCTTCTCCAGACTGAATAATCCCAACTCTCTCAACCTTTCCTCATAGGAGAGGTGCTCCAGCCTTGGATCATCCTTGTGGCCCTGCTCTGGACACCTTCCAGCACATCATAAGTTGAGTTTTACTGTCATTTGGACTGTGAAGTGCCTCAGGGGTAGATATTATGTCTTAGCTTGTGGCAAGTCAAAAATAGTGCATTGTGATCCTTGTGTTATGTAGATTTGATATAGATCTAGTCAGGATCCAAAGGCTTTTCTACTGACAAAAGATCAGGGAAGTGTAGTGCAGTGAAAATAACCAACAGCTTTGCTGTATTTAAGTCAGAAGCCAGTTTTTTGGTTTTAGAGTGATGTTCATAGTGAAGACCATTAGTGGTCCCTCCAAAGCAACATTAACAGTTGAGCAAAAGTAGTAGTAAATTGCTGGATCATTACTTGATAGGGAGCTCTCAGGGCTTGAAAGTAGTGAATTTCCTTTAAGAAGGCAACCCAGCAGGAAGAACAGAACTAGATTTAACAGCCTCCCTATACTGTAGGGATTTAGGGTTTGGTGCATGACATACTGTGAAACTTAGAATGGCCACCAAAATATGGGTGATTATATAACTTCACTATTACAGTGATGAAGCTTCAGAGATTTTTGTCCATTGAAATAAAATCCTCTGGTCAAGAAAAAAAAACTGCAAGTAAGTAATTTCGTATAAATTGAAAGATGAATCCTAAAAAGGTGACTTTTATTTATATCTATTTGTATTCTTAGAGTGTGCTAAATCTGAAGATGTTACTTGGAAAGACTGCAGAGCTAGGAGTGGAAAGGAGATAAAGAGTTTTTGAGTTTTGATTTGATTTGTCTTGATTTAGACATTTAATTTTCTTTAAAGTATGTGGACATTTATTTTCCTGCTGGACAGCAGGAAAGGGATATAAAGCAGTTATTAAACTGATAGGTGAAACACATTCATATAAGGCATTTATTAAAAGAAATTTTTTCCACTGTTAATAGAAAGAAAGAGAAAGGACTGAAACAGTATGAACATAGATAATACAATTCCATGATAGATAACAAGGGCACAGCAAAGAGGAAATGAGAAAGTTTAAAAAAGAACAACAACAACCCCCCCCCCCCTAGATTTAGAGGATGTAATATTAATATTCTTAGTATTTTTTGCTCATAAGTGCAAATTTGGAATGTTAGCATGTTAGTTGTTTACTCTAAGAACATATCAGTAGCCTAATGCGAAACAATAAAATAAAACTGGTTCAAGAAGCATCTCATCTGTATCCTTGTGGCCAATAATGCTGGCCAAGACTGTTATTCAGGTTTCTTTCTTTCAATAAAAATGTCTGCAAGATGACTGTGAGAATGATATGCTGTTAGTGGATGACATCTAGCAATGAGGCAAGTGTTGCATGTGATATCTTTGTACAAGCCAAGTGGAGTAAAATCCCCTTGTACTTTCTGTTTTGTGGTGTATGCTGCCATGTTTACTGAGTGAATCTGGGTGGGTATAGAAAAGTCCACAAAAATCAGCTTGGAATCTGTCTTTCTCCTCTTCAGCACTGCTTTGAGCATATCTGGTTAAAACAGATACATAATGGCATCCTAGGATGCATTAAGAGGANCCCTTCCACCCCCTGACATACTGTGATACTCTTGTTAAGAAAGCATGTACAGGGGGAGGGGGTGTGTGTGTTATCTGACACATTTCAGGTTTGGGTTTTTTTTGGTATGTGTCTTTTTGTGTTCACTGTCAGCATTCACTCCTCTCTCATCACTCATCTTTGTCACACAGAGAAGTTACTTCAGAACTTGCATTGGTAGCTAAGATAGCAAACAGACTCCATTGAGACATGATTGCTGTGGGATGCTTTCTGCTCTTAGGTAGGCTTTTTATTGCCCTCAGAGAGGGAGATTTCTCAAAGATACAAATTGCTAAGAGCTACTTGTATAAAGATTCTCCACAAACCATGTGTTTTTCAACAGAATACATATCCCCATATACTGCTAGAGCTGTTGTTAGTTGCATTATATGTAAAACAGACAATACCCATGATAATTTTTGATTGTGTGAGTTTGCAGAAGCACCATTAAAATATCCTCTGCTATTCTGTCTTGTGTATGTTTCTGCTGGACTGCATTTGATAGTTCCAGAACAGATTATGATCCCATTGTATGTAGCCTTGGCATGTCTGTTCTGAATGGCACTTAGTCTAATTAAACCAAGACAGATGAGGAGTGAGAGATGGAAAAGATGTGCTTTGTGCAGCTTCCACAATAGGAAACTTCTAGACCCTGCATTAACTTCATGCCTTTTCTTACTATGTGTGCAGTCTCTCTGTGCCATTCCAGACTAATTCAATGCTCTTAAAATTTCCTGTACTGCAATGCTAGTAACTTAAAAGTGGAGAAGATTTAAGGACTGCTCTGTTCGATTTAACGCAATCTGAAATGAAGCTATTTTGGGACCACTAGATGGTGCTGGATCCTTTTTTATTTGTATCTATCATATGTCATGGGTATGTTTGCTATTTTAACAATAATTGAATGTTTGTGTATTTCTTTCCTAAAGCACAGTTATGAAGTTACAGTATGGGACATTTATTTTAGATTTAGGATATGTCTTTTAATATCAAGTGATGTGTTATTTCCACTTTTGAATTACTGTGATTTGAAGGTTTGTGTTTTTAAATGTGCTGCTAGCTTTGGCATTTAATTTTCTAATTGTGTTTTCTCCTTATTGTTTCTTTTCATTTTTAATTCCTCTTCTGCATTCTCAATAATCTCTGGTCTCATAATCCTGTTTATTCTCATGGGACAATCACAAAGACATTTACCTCTGTGAAGCTCACCCAACTTCCTTTTGGGAACTTAGCAAGTTTTGGGTGAAATACAGATGAGACAGAGTATTATCTGAAATAATCCTATGAAGAATACATGAAAGAAAAGTAAATTCAGAAACTCCTTATTTTAGATACATTTTTGGAAAGGGTGTGTGTCCTTTCAAAGGAGTTTTACTGCAGAGATAAAGGAAAAACTGCTTGGACCTGCAGCAAGTCAGAAGCATCAGTTTGTTGCACAACATCTAGTGTGTGTAAGACTGGGGATAGGCAATGTGATTTTTGCCATTGTAAGAGGATGATTTGGGGAAAAAAAAATAATCTGTGAAAGAACCAAATTTTCTTTTGCAGAGGGAACCTTTTCCTTTGCATCTTTCCAGAGCAGAGATCATATGCATTCTTGCTCTTTACACTAGCTACCAAGAGTTTGTTGAGAGTGTCATGGCTATAGAAGTACAGTTTATGCTTAAAGGTGCTGAATTTTCTTTATAAATGTCATCATTAAAAATAATTTCTGAGGTAATTCCTTAAAGAAGGTGCACTTAAATAATAGAGGTGGTGCTGGCCTAAGTTTGAACACAGTTTGGTTCTCACTCTGCTGGTAACTTAAAAAACCTTTTTAACATAAATACTGCTTGCATTCTGAAGGGTGATTTTCAGAGGGCTGTTAGCATTTCAGAGTCTCTTAGCAGTTTTAAAGTGCTTAAAGCATAGTAAGTAGAGTTTATCACTAAAAGAATCTTCTATTCCAACAGAAGTGATGAAGGGGTTGTGAAATATTATTGCTTGGTTAACAGGGTCAGGAATTTGTCAACTATATGCATTGTATACTTGGTAGGGTCAAAGTACAATAGTTATTTTTAAACCTTAGGACTAGAATTAATTGCTACTATAGATAATATAAATATATTGAAAGTTCAGAGTTTTCTTAGTACTTGAAAACCAACAGCTTTTTATTTCATTATGGCTTAATTTGGCTAATATCTTTAATTTTCAGGTGGTCTGGAGTCATTGAAAAATCTTCAGCAATTAATTGTGGACCATAATAATTTAATCAGCACAAAAGGGCTTTGTGAGACATCTACTCTCATTCACCTGGACTGCTCTTTTAATCACCTCAGCCAAGTTGAAGGCATTGAGAATTGTGGCCTACTTCAAATTCTGAAGCTGCAAGGCAATTATCTGCAGGAGGTAAAAGCTTTGCATTCAGTGGCTGTTGGGCATACATCTTTGTTAACATCTTTTTCTCAGAATGCTGATGATGTGCTCTTTGATTGCTGTGGGATGCTTTCTGCTCTCAGGTAGGCTTTTTATTCCCCTAATAGAGGGAGATTTTTTCAAAGATACAAATGGCTAGCAGTTAAGCATTTTCTTGCTCCTAACTCCTTGCAAAATTGGACCCTTGGTAATTATATTTCCCCACTTGATTTAATGCATCTGTTCTGCAGTTGGTATTAGATGATGTTGCTTCTTTGTTTAAAATAGAACAAAATATTATTATTACATAAAAGTAATAGTTGAGGCTGATTTGATGTATGCTGATTCTCCAAAAGCTGAAGGTTGTGCTGCAACATTTAAAATAGGAAAGTAATATGCTAACTGCACACTTAGTCATATTTACTGACAGGGATTCTCTTAGCAATCTAAGAGAGGAAACCATTCTCAAGAAGCAGCAAATAACTGCCTGAATAAAACAGTAACAGCTCTTGGGCTCTTTGGCTTCTTTTCTTTTTTTGTTGAAGTTTCTATTGACTGTTCAGACTAGGTAGAATACATTAAGAAATATTTCCCATAGGGTAAGGTAAATTTTGTGTGATCATTGGTGCATAAATAATAAGGAAATGATACATGTCTCTAAAATATGATTTTTGCTTATATTTAGTAATGATTTATGAAAAGCATCTGGAAAGCATTCAATTGTTGTTTCTCTAAATCATATTAATTTTAATAAACCCTCTCTTTTCTATTTAGCTTCCAAGACTGGAAAACCATGTTCTTCTAAGAGAACTATATTTGGATGACAATAGCATTTCTTCTGTGACAATGCTTTCTTTGTATTGGTTGCCTCTGTTGCAGATTCTATTGCTATCTCAAAATAGGTAAGCAGGAAATTTTCTTCCAGTTACAAAACTGATACAGAGAAATTTACTAACATAGCATCTACACAAAAAATATAATTCACAGCATAGTGAAAATATCTTTATCTTTTCTAGGTATTCTTTGAAATATGTGATTGGCAAGTAATGCTATTGGCTACCTTTAGCTAAGAAAATTTGACTATGAAAAGTAGGGGGTTTTTTTTGTTTTAGATGTATATTATATGAAAATAATTTTTGAGCATCGTGGCATTATTAAAATCATGGTGTTTCTTTTCCCCCCCCTTTCTTTAGCAATTGTTTCTAGAGTATATCTGTCAAACTTCATACTTCTCAGCTACCTTATTCAAAACAGACTTTGAAGGCTATGTTAAGTGCAACTGCTGGAGTTTAAAAGGACAAAAGAGAATGTTGGGTTTTGTTTTACATACATAGGTTAACTTCTTCCAAAACAAGCAAATTTGCTTAAACTTTTCACTCTTATGGTTCAGTTTGGTATAAAATAAACTAATTAAATAAGGTATAAAATAAAAAAAGGATCAAGAAAAGCATCATAAACCTAGATTATAGACTCAAGTACTCTGTAATTAGCTCTCTGTTCCTTCTATAAGCTAAGCTGTACATCTGTAGAGTTAGCATTACAAGATATTCAAGAGCCAGAATTTTGATTTTCCCCATTCCCTTTTTTCTCAGTTTAAATTCTGCTAAAAAGACAAGGAATAATTAGTATAATTTATAATGTAATAGTAGTAAAATGAATTTGAAATTAGTATAAATTGATTCCTTTTCTCTGCTGTGACCATTTCACTCTGAACGAGATTGATCTTAGCTAAAGGAGTAGAATACACTGTTACACACAATATACACAATACACACTCAACATTTCACTCTCCTGTTAGGGAAGATGCTTTTAGCATTCATCTGCCATTTTTAGCCATTTTCTTTGAGACTAATCATAGTCTACAAGTGCCTGTTCATCTTCACTGACTCTCTGGTAGAGTCCAAATGCCCAGCTCATGTGGAGATGTCTACTTCTGAACAGATGAATCCCATCCTATGTGACATTTAGTTCAGTAGAATCAACTGTAGCTGAGAGCCTGTGGGAGAAAAGATCTGTGAGACAGAATCCTGTAATTATAAGGAGTGTCCTTCAGGAAAATGAATATTATTTGAGTATATACAACCTCTATGTTTACACATCTTTACAGATTATTTTCGTGGCATCTCTGATGAAGCAGTCTTGGCTGTAACTACAGCATGTAGCTGTATTTACAGAATCTAATCTAGACTTTGATTAATTCTCCTGGAGTTTGGAGAAAGTACTTTCTGCTTGTGATTAAGAGGTGCATTGCTTGTTATTAGATTCTGAACCACACATATTGATTGATTCACTTTTTTAATCTTGTCCTGTTCAGCTTTTCGTGGAACATGCCGCAGTGTGATTCTATCTTGTAGTTTACTCCACTTCCTCCAGTTTCTTTTTTGTTAATACCAAGGTGTAGCTATGCTGTGAGTAATAAAGTTTGTAAAACTGCTTGAACACCATGTGGCTGCTAGGGAGAGAACAAACCTAGGAGCTCTGTCTCAGGCATAGCTTGAATGCAGCCTCCGGATCTAGGATGTGCTGGACTGGCCATGTAGATATGCCTTATATCACTTGCTTATCCCATGATCTTGCAAGTTTTTAATGTCCATTCTAGTGCTTGTTCTGTTTTTCCAGTGGCCAAAGTGAGATGCAGTGCTTGGTCCACTGAATTTCTTTGACTGGACCGGGAGCAAGAATGTATTTTTGCATCAGCAAACTGGATGTGCTGGAGATAAACACACACTTCCTCCCCAAACAATTCCCTTTCTTTACTTGGTGTAGCTATAGCTTATCTCAAATCTTTGTGACAAACAGGACAAGATAGCCTTCAGTGCATATTAATAGCCTTCAAATTCCTGGCATTTCAGTAGTCTGCTCTGTTAGCCTCACTTTATGTACACTTCTAAGCAGCTCCATATGTGTGTGCTAGAGCATAAGGAACTCGATGTTCTGTAGAAGCAGTGAATGTAATGGAGTAAGCTGTTGAAAGAAAAGCTGTTTCTTTACTTTTATCCTATAGCTAGTGCAATTTTGTGAGCTTTTTTTCAAGTGTGCAGTGAGTGCCATTTCCTTTTACTGATTGCAGGAAGCCCATATAATGGTAATGTTGTGAATCTCTATTTCTAAAAGTGAAGGACTGTGAAAATAAAATTCTTATACCTATTTATAGGATTTTTTTTTTTTTACTCCTGAGGTGCTTTTTCTATATCACAAACCAGAAAGTGCCAAAGATACAACTCCAAGAATCAGCTTTAAACCTACTAGTTTTAACCATAGCAGCAAGGAAGTATAATATAACAGGGAGTGATTAACTCCTCCAAATATAGAAATGGCAGCTATTTCACCACTCTTTTATGAAGTGTTTTATTGTGGCTTTCCCATAGAAAGCACGTACCTGCTCAATGTGCAATTGACCAAAGCCAGTGATGAATATCCTCTTGACTTCCTTACTGCAGATTTGAGACTATGAAAATCTGTTTTATAGCAACTAGAGAATACAGCTGCTATGTTAGTTTTAAAAGGGACATTTGATTTTTCTTTTTTCTTCTGTTGTGGATAAAGATTTAGATGTAGGATGTACATTAATGTACATTAAGAGTTCACGTGGTATTTATATTTACATGGCATCCCACTTAATTATGTAGCTTACTTGTTAATGTCTTTTTCGTTTAAAAGTTTTACAGTGAGACACTAAATCAATCTGCTGTTCAAGTAGCCATTGCTTTTTCTTTTTTTCCTTTTTTTTTTAACTTCAAAATAGTCCAATCTATCCCTCTTAAAATTTCTCTTGTAATGTGGCATTAATATGGCAAAGCTCTTTTTTTTTTTTTTTAAACTGCCTGTTTTTTGTCATTAAGATAACCTCAGTGTGATAGATAAAAACATAATATTTTTAGAAATGCAGTNATCCTCTTGACTTCCTTACTGCAGATTTGAGACTATGAAAATCTGTTTTATAGCAACTAGAGAATACAGCTGCTATGTTAGTTTTAAAAGGGACATTTGATTTTTCTTTTTTCTTCTGTTGTGGATAAAGATTTAGATGTAGGAGAGAAAAACCTTGCCCTATGGGACTGAAATTAATACATAGTTAATGTACATTNCTTCTGTTGTGGATAAAGATTTAGATGTAGGATGTACATTAATGTACATTAAGAGTTCACGTGGTATTTATATTTACATGGCATCCCACTTAATTATGTAGCTTACTTGTTAATGTCTTTTTCGTTTAAAAGTTTTACAGTGAGACACTAAATCAATCTGCTGTTCAAGTAGCCATTGCTTTTTCTTTTTTCCTTTTTTTTTTAACTTCAAAATAGTCCAATCTATCCCTCTTAAAATTTCTCTTGTAATGTGTCATTAATATGGCAAAGCTCTTTTTTTTTTTTTTTAAACTGCCTGTTTTTTGTCATTAAGATAACCTCAGTGTGATAGATAAAAACATAATATTTTTAGAAATGCAGTCATCTGCAGGAATTTTATTTTTCCTTTTGGGAAACTGGTCTGACCACAATCAAATTCTTTGTGAACATTGCTCCCATGTTTTTGCAACTAGATGCATACTATTCCTGAAAACATTATAGAAATGCTAAAAAGTCAGCTCAGTTCTAGGTACATCTTATTCTCACTACTTTCATATATATGGTAGCTCTGTTTTTACCCTTATTTCTCAGCTGTAAGAGTTGAACTCACTGTCATTTCACCCATCACTTTTTGACAGTTTGAATGCTGTTGTAGAGTTGTCATAATGAATCTGTCATGGAAGGCTGAAATAATTCAGTCTTGAAAAAGCTATACTACAGGCTAGGAAATGATGTGTTGGAGAAGAGCCCTGGGGAAAAAGCTCTAGGAGTGCTGGTGGCTAGGAGGATGCCCATGAGGCAGCAATGTGCCCTTGTGGCCAAGAGGCCAATGGCATCCTAGGATGCATTAAGAGGAGCGTGGCCAGCAGAGCCAGAGAGGTTCTTCTCCCCTCTCCTCTGCCCTGGGGAGGCCTCACCTGGAATCCTGTGTCCAGTTGTGGGCCCCTCAGCTCCAGAAGGATAGGGAGCTGTNCTGCGCTTCTTTCTTTCTGCGCTTCTTTCTTTCTGTGATAGTGGTTTTCTCCATCCCCTCCTGACCAGTCTAGATTCTTTTGCTCACTTCAGTAATTCTGTGCTGGTGATAAGTTTCTCTCTTCAGTATGTGGCACCACACACTTGCAGTAATGCCAACTAGAGTATTCATGAAATAAGTGATTGACAGATTTCCTATATTGTATTTGATTACTATTATAACTATGTTGAATATTTCAAACTAAAATATTCTTTTTAAAGAATGAAGAAAAATTACAGGCTTTACTTAACAGTCTAGATTAATAGAGATTTATTTTTAATTATTTTGCCTACCTTCCTACTAACCTCTCATGAACATCAACAATGATTGTTTCTGGGAAAAAGCAGCATTTGGACCATCCTGAGCAGTAACTGCTATTTGTGTTCAGAAAAGCAACCTTTCTTTTCTCTGATACATCCCTAGTCTCTTGCTTTCTGACACAGAGAAGCTGTGGCTGTGTCCTGTCCTGCTGCAGCCTTAAATGGGAGCAGAAAGAGGAAGCTAGAGCTTGCTTTTTTGTGAATATCTTTTACTTGTGTGTCTTCCTTGTAATTTATATCTCTCTTATGCCCAGGGCTAATGTGACAAGGTCAAATAGTATTAAGTTTTCAGTAATGTCCTTTGTCTTTCTGGTTTGAATTTTCTTAGGAAAAAAATTAACAAAGAATGTCAGTAAAGGGAAAGCTATAGAATGACAGGGAAATGTTTTAACTCTCATAATGCCAACAGCAGGCAGGGATAGTCCAGCAGGCAATTTGTAATTCTCCACTGCATTTACTGATAAAGATCCAGAGAACTCACTCACTATACATAAAAAAAACACCAAACTGCATTATCTTTCATCCCTTGTGCAAAGTACAATGTTTCTTTTCCTGGATATTTCTGACTATATGAATCTATAATGTGTATCATGGATTTTCAGTCTTTGCAGCCACACTGCTAGCCACTAGTATGTACTATGATAGTTTGTATCAAATAATAATTTTGATATTATAATATTATAAAATTTAAAATTATAAAATATAAAAAAAATTAAAAATAATTCTTAAAATATTATAAAATAATAAAATTATAATATAATAATATTTGTTACAAATATTAATCATATTTATGTATTTTCTTACTGGTCGTAAGAAACTAAAATGCTGTCTTTGTAGTACTGTGTACAGTCCTACATAAAAGGCTTAATGCTTTTAAGAGTTAATACTTGTCCATGTTTGTTTGATTCCATGGAAAACTGGCAGGGAGGTAACAGAACTAAATAGGACTAGAACCAGCACAGCTTTACACTACGGTTTGAGAAAGGAATGGAAGGATAGTGACAGATACTCAGATGACTTTATATCTGTTTCTCTTAATTTACTGCCAAAATGTTCTGTTATATAGAAATACTTGTCAACTGAACAGGGAAAGGACTTTTTTTTTTTCTTTTGCATATGGTCAAATTTTCAATAAGATTAAAGAATCTACAACCAGTATTTGGTCTAAAATTTGTGTATGAAAGTTAAATCCAGCTCTGTGTGTGTCAGTTGTAATGTCTGTGCTGGAAACACCCCACAGCCACACATTTTAGCACAAATAAGCAGTTTTGCCTCTGACCAGTGGAGTGAGTGGGTTTTGGTTTTTTGCATGGTCATGCCTCTGACCATATGAATTCTGACTTCCAGCATTTAAAGGCAATATAACCCTCAGAAAACATAGCTTTCCAGGAAAAGTAGCAGTCAAAAAGTGACCACACACATTGGCAATGGTATTACCATTCTCTCTTTATGCTTAGGCCTTGTCCTTTACAGGGTTGGAACATGTTACCTAAAAATGTATTTAAAAAAACATATATATATATATATATATACAGTTGATTTTAGTATGTGCTTATATGTAAACATTCTAGTTTTATTTTAAGACTGGGGGGTTTTACGTCTTGGGTTTAATTTTTCCTCCCTCTACATATTTAACAAAAAAATGAAGTTTTGAATCTGAAAGGTAATATTTGGAAAGAGCCTGGTAGCTGGGTGGATCATTCAACATTCATGCATGTTTGTAAGTAAAGAAACTTGAATACCACTGGATGCTCATGTTTTAATAGGAGTGCTAATACATGCTTAGTGTCCAAAGAACTTTGCACAGATGAAAGTCAACTTGGTTTCCTTACATTTACCCTTCAATACTATAAATAAGAATTTTATCATGGCTTTACTACTCTTCTGCTGCTTTGTTGTCCAAGAAAAGCTCTGCTACACAAGAAGAGCAATTCCCTACGTGTCTGTATAGTGAGCATCTATTTGAGACTGACTTACAGGAGGAATAAGATAGAGGAAGCATGACAAATACCTTCTGGGACAATGCAGCCTTGACCTGTTAAGCAATACAGCTGTGAGGATTGCATTAGCTTTAGTATCTAGGAAGGAATGTGTTGAGTGGAGAAGAGAAACAAACTTGCAAGAAATTTGAGCAGTGAGAAATGAAGAGAAAACAGGAAAAGCAAATCTTATTTTTTTGTCCAGAATCAGTCTTTTGTTAGTTTCCCTCCAGTTATGGTGCCTGAAGAAAAGCCAATTGAGATGTGTGAATTTTACAAGAGTTCAGATCCTCAGCACTAAATGCAAGAGACAGAATGGAATATTTACCAGATAAAACAAAATATTAATGAGTAAATATTAACAAATCAGCTACTGAGAAGACTAAGAAATACTTTCAAGTGCAAATTGCAGTAATTCCTTCTAGCACCTTGGATAGCTGAAAGAGAATTTTCTTAGGTAAAAAAGGAAATTGTCATAGATATAAAAGGTTCTGGTGCCTTTCTGTTCATGAACTGCTGTTGTATTTAATTGCAAAAAACCCTTTTCTGTTTTGTTCTTAGATTAACCGAACTTATGCCTTTAAATTCATTTGTATCTTTGGAAAAGCTAGATGTTAGAAACAACTGCCTGTCAGGTGAGTTGTATAAAAAAAACATGAAATCCTGTTCAAACAAGAACTTCTTAAATCACAAACTTATTTGAATTTGTTCCATTTTATTTATGAGGCATTTAGACAGAAAACATGTTTTCCAAATATGGATGGTATAGATATTAATTATAACTATACTGTATAAGTAGCAGAATTGCCTGCAGTACTACATGATTTTGGTACATTGTATTTCAGGTAGGATTTTATGAAAAATAATATGGTTCTGCATTCAGATTTCTATTTAATTTTCTTTCCTGCTACTACACAGACCTTAAAGATGTCATTAGATGGTTAAGTGGTTGTCATAAACTAAGGGAGCTGTCACTCAGTGGAAATCCTCTTCTCCAAGAAAAGAATTGGAGGTAAGTAAATAATTTGCTAAATTAAAAAAATCAAAATCAGCCTAAAGCTAGGTGTATAAACATCTCCTACATCAGTCAAAACCAGCCAAAAACTCACTGTATGTACATTAGTTAAATGGTAGAGGTAAGTGTGAACCGTACCACAAATGAAAAGAGAACTGAATGACTTTCTGACTGCCTATCACATACCTTCTTAGAGTGTTTTTCTTTCTGTTTTGCTCTCTTTGTTGTTGTTTATTTTCTCCTTACTTTCTCCCTTCCATCACTTCATTCATTCACTGCTTAACAGTCTTTCTGCTGTCACAGGTTCACACTGCACATAGCTAGAGAAAGGGTGGTGTCTGCAGAAAATATTTCAAGGAATTCTTGGTTTAGCATCTTTCAAGAATAAAAAAAAATGAAAAGAAAAAGTCAGAAAGAATGGTTGATTTTTTCCTTAGTAGCTGAAGCTTAGACTTTTTTCTTGTTCTGAGACTTTCTTATCTTTATACCAAAAATGAATAGCTTTTATGATTGTGAAGGAAAGACAGATGTAAAATTAATGCTATTCCTTGCCCTTCAGTGATGTATAATACTGAAATTAGAATGTGAAAAAAACAGAGCTAAGTGACTATTAGATATGTATACATAAAAAACTGGAAAGAGAAGAAAAAACCTGAAATAAGTAGTTGTGATAGGATTGTGTTTGTAATCCATAAGAATAAAATTGTACAATTAGAATCTGAAAAAAACAGAGCTAAGTGACTATTAGATATGTATACATAAAAAACTGGAAAGAGAAGAAAAAACCTGAAATAAGTAGTTGTGATAGGATTGTGTTTGCAATCCATAAGAATAAAATTGTACATGTATAAGTTTTTTTTGTTTGTTTGTTTTTTGTATTTGAATACAAATGACCTGGTTTCTTGAGGATTTTGTGGTTTGAAACACTTGACCTGGGTCAATGCCATCAAGACATAAAGCTGTGTGAGAGAATTGCTCAGCAAAAGTATAGTAGTGCTATTAATTGGAGGTGAAGTGTTTTTTCATCTTCCTTAGAATTAACACTTTCTAGTCTCTAGACCTTCAAGAGGAGAATGACAAGCTGGAAATGGAGTTTTAGATTTTTAGGTGATGTTCCAGAATACATGTGTTGAAATGGTTGAGTGTCTTCAAGTGAACTCTTGCAATAATTCCATTAAATATACAAACAAGCATTTAATCAGTAAGAATTGAAATCATTACCAATTCCTTCAGTGAAGGAAATCAAGTATTTAGCTAGCAAAGTGTTGTCATAATAGAATGTCTGAGGAAATGAAATGAGACACACCAGTTGGACTTTAATTTTGGATGTAATTAAAACAGGTGACTGAGGGGTTTTTCATTAGAAAAATATACTTGTTTTTAAGTTTAGCAATTTTTGAAGAATGACTGAAGTTCAGTATGTATAAGTTCAAGTCAGCCAAAGGTGAGACTTTACACTGCAATGTTATACAAGAACACATTGAGTTCAGTTGTCTTTGCATTTGCTCTCTGGGATTGCCTAGTATAACAACAGCAAAGTTTGGGATATGGCTGTTTTGGAGTACATGTGGTATTAAGAGGAAAACCAAAAATCTGAAACCACCCTTACATTTGTATCTTCTGTTAGGAGAATTTTGTACAAATTTCTGATGAGAATTCCAGTGGGAAAAACCCTTTTTGAAACTTTCAGTTGGAAATCTTTGAGTAGTTTAAAAGATAGCTGTGCAAATACATTCTTGGTTTACTTGTTTGGTTTTTAATGAACAGACTTCTTTGCACTCCCATGCTTCCTGCACATAATTTTGTGAATAAGTGACTCTGAGAATATTTTCCATTCCTATTTGCATTGTTTTAATTCCCACTATTTTATAGAACTGTTATTTCACTTATAACCTGGAGGGGAAAAGCTTTCTGGATTCCAATTTAACTCTAAGAACTGACACTTTAGATTGCTTGACCCAGTAGAGCTTTTATGATTAGACAAGTGATTCATTTGTCTAAAGGATTTAGAGTATGGGATGCTATAAAATATGGATTTGCAGAATCCAGCATTGACCATAACTTGAGGCAATATGTTCCAGTGAACTTTACATAACCCCTGGATACCAACAAAGGAATTAGTTGTAAAGGTTCCCAATAGGTTTTGTACTTTCATGTCCAGCCAGCGATAACACCAACAAAGGTGAAGGAGTAAGAAATTGCTTTTTAACAATTAAACCCTGGGATCAGTCTGAGCACTCCTAGGGGAATGTATTTCAATGCTCTAGTGATTAATAGAGCCTCTTAAGTGACAGAATATTCACCAGGAAGTTTTCACTAAATGAAATATTGACTCAGCCCTTCACCAGGAGAAACACAGCTGGAAAAACTAGTGTTGAGATCCCTTAGCTCTAAGACACAATACCTCCAGCATCAATCAACTTGGGTATGACACTTTTGCAATGTTGTATTCAACATCAGCTTTGGTAATTTGTCTCTATGTGTTTAGGGGATCTCTGTCTAAACCCATTGCTTTAGTCCAAATGTATTTCAGGCAATGTAATTCTTACATTAATAGGCAGTAGAGAAGCAAAGTTTTATGTTTGAAAGACACTAATACTCTATTTGATTGAGCTACATTTTGGAATATTCTCAGTCATAGAAACTTTCTCTGGTTTTAAACTTAGTGTATGTTGTCTGAGCTGAGTAATAGTCTTTACCTCCACTGGGAGTAATCAGGAGTTCTAAAAACTACTATCTTTTTTCATGATAAGGGGACTTACAGCCTGCATTCAGTATTCTGTGAAGAGTTCTTTAGTATTACTTAAAACTAATTAATGAAAATACTGAGTTTTGGTGCATTGATTTAAGTAATGTTGCAGTCTGGAAACTTTCAATAAATTTGGTCTGATCTAAGAAACATGTGAAACAAAGTTGCAGTACTAGATTATGTTTCAGAAGAGCATTGGTGATAGGATTTTTTTAAGTCAGTAGATAAATCTCTCATACATGTTTTTTCTTACATTGATGAACCCAACTGTCCTTTTCATAGCAAGGAAATATCAACTCTGCTGTCATCCCTTTCACTGACCCAAATTCAGTATTTCAGAAGTGGACTATTTTCCTACCAGTCATACTGAATATCATATTGCTTTATGTGGTATATGTAAGTAGTAAAGGGAATAAGACAGAGTAAGTGTTCTGTGCAGTTTTTAAATCTAACCATTTTAGTGTGTCAATAAAATCAGTGCTGGATCATAATCCTATGACTTAGTTTGGTCTGTTGCTGCTGATCAAGTGTATTACAGGTGCCAAGGCACAAAGGTGACAAATTCTCCTGTTAAAGTTTAGCAATGTAAAATGCTCACTCTAGTGAGTCAAGAATGTTGCCACTGACAACCTGGAGTTAGTATTTCAGCAGTATTTTTCTACCAATAAAGTATTAAGAAATTTTGCTAAGTTCTGTGTTGCCTTAAGAATAAAATTTTAGCTAACATACTAACATATAAAGACAGGACAAATATCTACAAATACTTAAGAGAACTGTCACCATGTTCTGTCTTATTATGTGATTGTATCAATACATGATGATAATGATTATACATGATGATGATGATCAATACAATGGGAATGTTAGCATTAGGGATTTTTTGTAAAGCTAATTATGACTTTTTCTTTTCAAAGGGCTTCTTTGTGTAAAGCCCTTCCTAGTTTACAGTTTCTTGGTGATGAAATCTTAGACTATCATACTTTACCCACGACTGAAAGAATCAAAGGATCAGAATCAAGAACTTTTCTGGAACTTTGTCAAATTCAACTTGAGGAAAATGTTCTACTGAAAAAAAAAGCTGTTGAACTGGGGTAAGTGTTTATGTCAGCAATATATTTTCATATATTGTTAGTGTAGTTCTTGGTGTCTTAAGACTTTTACTGAGCTTTTTGCCTGGTATTGTATTATGTTATTAAAGAGATTAGAATAATTGACTTACAGTGCAAAGAGTATTTCACACAGATATTAAAATATGAGGGCCTTGACTTGTAAGTCTGAGAAAACAGGTGGTTCAAAACCTTCAGTTAGTAGTAGTTGAATAAATTCATATAGCCAGCATAGTAGTGGTAGGCAGGCATAGAAGCTTCAATCCTGAAAGTGGTATAATCATATTAGCATGATTTCTAGCTTTAGTTCCATCAAACCTACTTTGGCTATTGATGCAATCTGCTGTATTTTTTCCTGCATTTCTTTTCCCTGTATGCATTGAATTCTAAAAAAAAAACTGCAAAGAATTTGACCTCTTTCCTCTTAAAGTAGTGGAACAGATGGCTTTGCTAACACCTCTTTGATTTTGTCATGCATTACCTTTATCATTCTTACCATGGTTAGTTGCCCAGTGACTTCAGATTAGACATTGCAAAAAATATTGTAATTTCTCATTGATACTTGCTACCTTCGTGTCATTTTGCAGTATCTAAAGAACTCAAACTTCTTGTGGTTTTGCACATTATTGCAGATTTTCTTCTTTCTTAGTTCCTTTTCATTTCGTAGTATTCGTAGTACTATTCGTGTACTATTTCGTAGTAGGTTCATAATATTTTTGTAGTCCTTCTAATATCCAACTTTTCAGCTGATGATTGAAAAGTAGTTTCCTTGATCCTACCAGACACAGAACCAGAAGTTGGTTCAGGAAAAGTACCCACCTTTTTTTTCATAATCTAGCTGGTTTGCATTTACATGTAAGCCTGTATATCCATAGTGTCTTTGTACTGCCTAACATATCATTACATTGATGATGGCTGTTACTAAGCTGCAATAAAGTCTTCATAGTTCACAAAAGAGATTTATTTGAAAAGAGATTTAATTTAAGAGAATTTAATTGGAAGAAGTTTGGGAGAAATTATATAATGGAGTTTTCTAGGACAGAGATAATGTCTGGGTAGCTACTAGAACCTCATGTGCTTCTCCATTAAACTCTTGAGGTATGTCTTCACTACTGTGATTTTTAGCTTCTAGTTTGCAGGTGGGAAGCTGATACTTCCCAATCTATTTACCATTTTGAAAGAGTATTCTTTCCTTTTCTTTTTCTTAAAAGGATAAAAGAAGAGGCAAAAAAAAAGTACTCCTCCTTTATGGTAGAGAACATATTTTTATGTCTGAGATGTAAGAGCTGTTTCATCAACATCCTTTATATAAAAAACCTGCCAGTCTGTAATTAGGACATGACTTGTGACACAGCTGTAGCAGAAGCTAAGGACCTAGCTTTCATATTGCTGCAAGGTGATAAAAAAATGGAAATGAATGTTGTTCACAAAATTTAATGGTTTATTTAACCATGGTCTGCATTAATGGATAGCTAGATAAGTAAGAAATGTGTTGGATGGTCAGGCACAGACCCTTCCCAGCCTACTTGCTGAGTGGGGCAGAGAAAGCCTTTGACTCTGTCCAAGCAAAACATTATTGTTTTATCAATATAGTTTCAGTCACAAATCTGAAATACAGCACCATATGGGCAGCTGTAATGAGAATTAACTCCATCCTGGCCAGACTCAGTATAATTATAATCTATCTGGCCTTGTGTAAATTCCAGAGGGTAGTGGTCAATAGCTACATGTCCAGTTGGTAGTCAATGACAAGTGGTGTCCCTCAAGGGGTCTGTACTGCAACCAGTGCTGTTCAATGTGTTCATCAATGAGATTGGCAGAGGGATAAAGTGTACCCTCAGCAAGTTTGCAGATAACACAAAGCTAAGTGATGCAGTTGACACAGCTGAGGGACAGGATGCCATCCAGAGGGAGCTGGACAAGCTTGAGGAGTGGGCCTGTGTGAACCTCATGAAGTTCAACAAGGCCAAATGCAAGGTGCTGCACCTGGGTTAGAGCAATCCTTGATATCAGTACAGGCTGGGAGATGATGTGGTTGAGAGCAGCCCTGATGAGAGAGACCTGGAGGTACTGGTGGATGAAAAGCTTGACATGAGCTAACAATGTGTGCTCGCAGCCCAGAAGGCTAGCCAAATCCTGGGCTGCATCTAAAGAAGCATGGCCAGTAGATCAAGGAAGGTGATTCTGCCCTGCTATCCTGCTTTGGTGACACCTCACCTGTGGTGCTGCATCCAGCTCTGGAGTCCTCAGCAAAAAAAGGACATGAATGTGTTGGAGTGGGTCCAGAGGAGTACCATAAAAATGATCAGAGCTTTGGAGCACCTTTCATGTGAAGAAAGGCTGAGAGAGTTGGGGTTGTGCAGCCTGGGGAAAAGAAGACTCCAGGGAGACATTCTAGCAGCATACCAGTAGATAGGGACAATCTTTTTTGCAAGGCCTGTTGCAATAGGAGAAGGAGTAATGGCTTTGAATGGAAGGAGGTGAGATTTAGACTGGGTGTAAGGAAGAAATTTTCCATGATGGGGATGGGAAGCACTGGAACAGATTGCCCCTTCCCTGGAAACATTCCAGGTCATGTTGGACAGGGCTGTGAGCAACCTGATCTGGTTATAGGTGTCCCTGCTTACAGCAGGGGGTTTGGACTAGATGACCTCTAAAAGTCCCAATGCTAACCTTGCTATGATTTCTGTGATAACTAGATGTAATGAAAAGCCTTTCACTGTTGGGACAGTGATGAATTGCAGCAGGTTGCCCAGAGAGGTTGTGCTGTCTCTGTTTGGTGGTTTTTAAGACTTGATTGAATAAAGCTCTGACCAACCTTGTCTGATCTCAGAGCTAACACAGCTTTGAAGCAGGAGATTGGACCTCCTGAGGTTCCTTCAATTGAGAATGATTTTCTCTGATTCTGTGTAGTAAGTTTTGTTTGAGAGAGCTTGCAGATGTTTGAGAAGAACAATAGTGGGAAGAAGGAATTATGTAAACATATCTCCTTTCCAGACTATATAGTTTTACATATTAACAAGGGAGGGTGGTGAGTTTTTTAAGGTTTTGAGAATCCATTCACAATCTTTTTAATTGGCAACTTTGATATGGTTGAAGCATCTTGTATCAAATTGAGTTTTAAAATGAATTTCTTGTGTTTAATTTGACTAACAGTACAATTTATGGATGATTTGAAAACTGTTGACAACTACAGTTCATAAAAGGAACTCTAAACAACTTGTTGGTATATAAGCCTGAACAGCATAGCAATTATATGTGCATACTGCAATACTTTGACTGAATTAATGTGACATTGCTAAAGAACAGGCCAACAATAGAGTAAACTTCTGTCTGGTTCACATTTTGCTAAGTTATGAGCCCCTGTAGGTGTGACCTCAAGTATGTAAGCTGCCAAAAGTAATCACTGCTTGCTTCCCTAATCCATGGTTCATACACCTCTGCTGCCCAGTGAAATTGTCTATGCAATTTCTGCCTGAAATGTCACTGTTCTTACCATGCTTAAGAATGAAGCATAATTTAAAATGAAATGAAACTTCTTTCTTCTAATAAATGCTTTCTGTCACAATCTTTAGATGTCTTAGAGTGTGTAATCATTTAAAAAAATAATACAACACCTTGGCTGCAGTAATTGGCTTTCAGTCATCAGATATGCAGATGTCTGGCTGGTGGAATTTGATCTTTATAAATACTGTATGTATAATACAGTGAAAATGTCAGGAACTTGGTAAATGATATAGCAGGAGAGAATATGCAAACAGTGATCTCTTGTAAGGGATCTCTTGTCCCTCTTGTAAGGGACTTTGGAAGCTGCAGGTGAACATCAGTAATGAAGCTTATAGAAGTTTCCCAAAGCTAAATTAGATTTTACCACACTATTACAAGTAGTAATAGTAGTAGTAGCTGCAAAGGAAAAACATGACATTAAGCAAAATTGTAACTAGCCCACAATCTTGCACAGAAAGAGGTAGAATATTAGTTATGATTTAGCTGCACTGGGTGGGAGAAAAACTGCCATTGCTGATTAGAACTGACTTGTTTGTCCACTGTCCCTTTTGCCTCCAAGAGATCTGTTCTACTGACTTAGCCATATGATTTTCACTATCTCATTCTGACAAAGTGATACTCTTTGAATAACCTGATAGTCATTGCAGATGCAGTTTCAGGAGGAAGCTGAGGAGGGTTTGGTCTAAACTGATCAAGATGACAGTGATGGTTTCTCTTGGTGGACTGGTGTTAGCACTGAAGTTGTAGCAGTCATTAATAAATGTCTGACATGAATTTCCAAATAGATTAAAATCTGATTCCAATGCTTTTATCTTTCCTCAAAGTCCCTGGAAAATCCTAGTACAAGTTGAGAGGTATCTTTTTGGTAAGAAAGCTACAGTTACCTTTCTGCTCTCAGCATTCATTTGTGACAATAATATCTTGGTCTTTAGGTACTATCAGGGCCACTGATAATATAAATGTGCTATTCTATCTACTACATTTGTACATTGCTATGAAAGGCCCATCCCTTCCTCTCCTGGCTTATTATCCCTTTCTCCCACTGCAAAAGCAATGCATCCTTTAGCTATGCTAAAATGTACATGTGTTTTAAATTACTCTCACTTGTTAAGATTCAAATAAAACTATGGGTAGCCATTGAACATGAGGGAATGTGCTGGTCAAAGCTGGAAGCCATAAACATTTTGCTGTAGCAAGACTGCCATATTCATCTGCATTTCATTACACACTAAGCAGCAAGCAGTATGGATACTGGTGCTTCCATCAGGATAATCCCATTTCTTGTTTTGTCTAGATGTCAATTTATGCTTAAGACTTTGGTTTTATCTTAACCAAGAAGCAATTCCAGAACAGTTAGTGTGACCAGATCCCTTGACCTATAATGCCAAAAAAGGTCCAAAAGGCAATCAACCAATTTACATTAATTGAAAAGGAAATATTGTGGTATCAAAAGTCTTAACACTGCCATATTTCTTACTTCTGCCTTTCCTTGTATGTCTTTTTTTCCATATAAAGAAGTGCATCAGTCCTTCATATTTTCCACTATAGCAGCTTCCTCTCTCTGGTTTGGATAAGTGGTCCTGGGAATCATGTCTCCAGTATCAAGAGTGCAGTCCTTTTCAGACCCTGACAAATCTGCAGTGCATTGATAGAGTAGCTCTACATCTAGCCTGTTATATAGGTGGTTTTTTATCTCCAGAGCTGCCTGGAATCCCTGCTCACCTAAGGAAACCACTAAGCTGACTACAACCTGCCCTTAGGCCTTATCTTCATAGTTCTTGTCTGTGCTTTGGAATTTCACCTTAGCTCAATGCTCATGTTGCTACAGCTTCCTTTGTAGTTTCTGGACTGATACACAAAGGGCAGCCTAAAAATCCTGCAAAATCAGAGAATAGCAGTGGATTGCCAGGGAATATATCAGCTGGGAGGCAGGGTGCATGCCTACAGCAACAGGACTGTATTTTGCAACCACTGCCTGGAGAAGCAGCCTGAAAGCAGCTTCTGTGAAAAAAGTAACACATGGTTCCTGGTGTTACTGCCTGCCCGAATTTTCAGTTGCCTTCTACTTCCTTTCCTATTTCTGCTTGCCATGTTCATAGTCACTGAAAAGGTGAAACAGCTGCTCAAGGCACCCCTGCACCTGTTGAAGGAGAGGATGCACAAGGATCATACTCTGCTCACTCTTACAATGTTTTGTTTGTCTTTGTTCCAGTTGTTTGAGAAGGAACAAGAATACTCAGAATATACTCCCATACAGATGTTTATTTGGCTCAATATGTAAAACATTGTGTTTTTCTGCAATATTTTAATCCTTGAATAAGCAAACAAAAAAACCCTAAAACAAACTAGGAAAGGAAAGCAGAAAAGGTGGGATGAATTTTGTTGGGGTTTTTTTTGAGTTATTATTCTTTGTCATTTTTGTCTTCTCACCACGTTTTGTGGAACTTTGGAAATGATCTTGTACCAGACTTTTCTTAAATCCTTTTACTCACTTAAAGTAGTTAACTAAATTATTTAATACTTGAAGTATCTCATGTTGAAGAAATTATTATTCTCATTCATCTAGTAAGTTGCTAGGGCTAGGACAAAGGCTGGACTTGATGATCTCCAAGGTCTCTTCCAGCTGGAACTGTTCTAAGACAGATTTCATTAGACCATTAGATTCTTAAGCACATATATGTATTGGTTGGAATATTCTTTAGGAGTTGTCATATTTGTGATATTAATAGGAGTAGGAGTGATGTTGTGTACCTGGCAATCAAAAGTAGAGCTAATGCACAGTGTGTTGTGTATGAAGGCTGCCTGTTTAGCCATTTTTTAGCCATTGTGGCTTCCAGTTTAGCCATTCTGATTTTGTCTGGTAGCACTGAACTTACATTAGCAGAGGAAGAGTTGGAATCTTCTTATTCTTGTGAGATTTGATTCTGTGTGTTCTTAAAAAAATCTAAAAAGTTCTTAGTTTAACTTCACTAGAGGAACTAGTTAGACAGGCAAAGAGTTTTTTCACACTAAAACCTTATAAAAGCTTCACCTTTCAAGAATGATGAAGAGGAAAGAAAATTCTGTTACTGAAAATATAATTTCACAACCTGATTTTTCCAGTCTCCCAAGAGAATTGATCTTATGTCTACTTTTTCTCTTGGACTGCTGACCTAGAATTGGTTTTGTACTCTTCTGAAAATAGCACCAGATTACACATCTCTGCATCTATTTCTGCTATCAAATGAAAATATTTTCATGATTCCAAAAGCTACCAATTGCAATGCACAAACAGTGTCCAAATAGAGACAGCCTTCTGAATCACTAACAATTACTTCTTATTTACTCTTATTCATCCTCATCATTTAGATGGTGTAGCACAAAGAACTAATGAGCTACACTTTGTAGATTGATGTTGCTTCAGTCTAGCACCTTCCCTTACATTGATAACAATATCTTCACTTAAAAGTTTCTGTTTTTCTAAGTTCTCTCGAGACATTGTGGGGTTTGGGGGTTTTGTTGCTGCAGTTCTAACCTAAATTTTTAAATGACTGTTATTTTTATATTAGCTTTCATAGTTTCCAGATAAAATTGGATTATTAAAGCTGTTACAGGATTTATAACAAACTTGCCTCAAATCCTCTAAAATTCAGCTGCATGTGGCTCTAACCACACAGAAAATTAATATTGAGATGCATGCTCTAGTGCCTATTTCAAACAGACAGAAACCTTTTCTTTAAAAAAAAAAGTCAGAGTAAAATAAACAACCTAATAAATATATATATTTTAAACACTGCCAAAAAAAGGGAAAAATGCAATGAAGATTTTAAAATACTGGACCCAGTTCTCAATTAGAGTAATTAATATTCACTTTAAGAACATGGAGACATGTAAGGATACTTGAAAATACAAGGTAGTTTAGAAAATAATGGAGGGAACATTGTTAAAAAAGCATTCTTACAGTCTGAAACACATGTCAAAACGTTGTCTATTTTTTTCAGAACATCCTCATCTATTGATTCTGCCCAGGGACAATGCTGGTATTTTAATCAGTTGATGAAACTTAGTATTAAACATCGCTATGCACATGAGCTTGGTGAACTAAACATTACTGACAGAGATGGACCAGAAGCACTGCAAAATCATTTAAAGCAAACATCCACTGGCTGCCTACAGGAAAATAACCTCTTTATCATGGGTGTGACAGAAAATAAACAGATCTTGTTGGATCCTTCCAAAAGATGGATTACTACTGGCTGTATTCAGGCCACATTCATGAACTCCTCCATACCTGTGGACCAAAAGGAAAATAAAGAAGATCAGAGAGTGAGGCAGAAGAGCACTGAATCATGTATTAATTACAGTGGGGAGAGCAAAGGCAACAATAACATGTCAGCCCAACTCAAGGAGCAACGGTCAGTGGTAGCAGCAAGTAATATGAGAAGAGATCTCCAGCATTTTGAGAATGATACAGAAAGGTAAGAGAGATGTCAGATTGCTCTTAAATAGATTGTATGTATAGGCAATAGAAGTGTTTATATGGATAGGCCAAAGAAGTGAAGATTTCTTGTTTAAAACAGAGGCAACAGAACTTGTAGTAAGAAAACAGTATTTTGAAGCTTATTAGACAATAAAGAGTTATTTTAAGGCAATACACTAGATTTCTGTATTAGCAACAATCCTTTGTGCTATTCTGTCAGTTGATATATTAGAATATGTATGTATGTACTTAAAATAACATAAAAATACTAGATAATAAGAGAATTGGAAAACTTTCTCTTATCTCCTGCTTTTTCCTTCTTTTATGACACCAATTTAATGACACATATTGTATCAGGGATGAAACTGCTGGATGGTTTCCTTTTGAGGAGACTCTTCCTATCCAGTGAATATACAGGGGAAAGAGCTCAGTGGAGATTAGACCTTTTAGATAATCGTATTTCCAAAGTTATGTGATGTGTATATATATATCCTCCAGATATATCCTGCAGGAATTTTGGAGCCATTTAGACTCCAAACTAGTGTAAGGCTTTTTTACAGGACTATTCATTAGGCATTCAAGATTCAGCTGTGTAGAGTTTACAGTCAATATCATTTAGAAGGCAAGAGGGAAAAGTTGCTTCAATCTACCATCCTACTCACTTGACCTTAGGCCAGTCTCTGGCTGTTGTGATGACTGAAGAGCTAGCAGCCTGCCCTGCCCTTGGTACTCCTCCAACATACCTCAACATGCTTCTTACAAGTAGAGGCAGGGGTGAGGGGCCAGTTCAACCTGTTCTGTGCCCCCAAATATTCTCCTGCATGAAACAGACTGGTTTATTACCTCTTTGGAATGCATTTACTGCTAGTTTGTATGGTTTGGGATCTACAGGCAGGGAAAACAGAAACTGAAAGTTTTGCCTTAAATGTACAAAAATTC
Source organism: Bucco capensis (assembly GCA_013396975.1). NCBI lineage: Eukaryota > Metazoa > Chordata > Aves > Piciformes > Bucconidae > Bucco > Bucco capensis. Next base: position 48,103 of record VWZO01010566.1, on the reverse strand, counting down.
AGTTATGACTTCATAAGAATTCAGTTTCAAAAATACATGTCTGGAGAACACTATGAAGAGCAAGCATGGAAGATGTGCTTCTTCATGCTGCTCAGACTTATGGTAGGTGAGCACTTATGCTTAGGAGGTACTGAAGACGCTAGTACTTTGTCATCAAATTTATTGCTCAGGAAGAGCATAGAATTCCTCATTGCCTTTCAGGAAGTTGAAAGTAAGAGTATAGTAGTCTATCATGGAAGATGAATGCTTCAGAAAAAATCTTTTAAAAATAGCTCATTCCGAGTTTTTAGTTCATGTTTTAAATGCATGCCATAGGCCTGTTGTTGGAGAGTTCTGTTTAACGCAGAATAAAAACCATTGGAGGTTTTTTTGGTTTATTTTGTTTTTAGCTCAGCTACTACTTTTTAGAGATGCAAAGCGTATAAATAACCTAAAAAAAAAGCTTATAAATAACCTAAAAACACATTTTAGGGAAAAAATCTGGCTTAACCTCTGAAGTGTGGGATTTTCTTACTGAAAAGTCGTCACCGTGGCTAGGCTTCGCGAACGAAGCTCCAGGGAGGGCTCCATCCACGCTCCTCCTCAGCGCCTTTTCCAAGTGCGCTGATAAAAAGAGGATAGCAGATAGCACCCTCGAGCCTGCACAAGGGATTTTTTTTAGGTGAGACACAGCATGCACAGAGCTGGACCCACCCTTTAGTCCTAAGGTTCATCTGCCAGGGCCTAGCAAGCTTGGACGCTGGCAGCGAGGTCCTTAGGACAGAGGTTTAACCTCTTAGCTGGAAGGCCTTCCAGGGCTAAACGAGCTCCATCTGCCCGGCTTTGGAATCAGAGTTGTCCTTCTCCTAGGATGACTGCCAGAAGGCTAATGAGCTCATCCTACCCATCCAAGGATTCTAGGAACATGGGTATCACTGCCCACACTTTCCCGTGGGCAATGAGTTTAATGCTCCCTCTGCTGTTGGCACAGTTATGGCACCAGGGGCCACAGCAGACCCCAAGGGATTTTCAGACTGTGCCTGACTGAAAAGTACTCCTCTTTGAATGGATGCACTGCAGAAGGAAAGAAAATATGTGAAGAATGGGGAAAATCTAGATCTCTCTTCTTAAACCCACTACCTAATTGAAATGAGAATTTTGTGGAGAAAAGAATTCCAAGACAATAAAGTCACAATGCAGAGATGCCATTAAGCACTCTCTCTACCATTATAAATTACTTGAATGTATGTTTAGTAAGTTCAATTACTAAACAAATCTAAGTAGTCTGTAATCAGTGCTTGTTAAACAATGACCAAATTAGAAAATGTACATGTATAGTGGTCAGTACTGTTAATTTGAAGGATAAAAGCAGGCAAAAGATGAAATGTTTTTCTTGTCTGCTGCATTGGAAATATTTGTCTTATGCAGTTTGCAGCATTTAACTCTCTTTAGTGTTTTTTTCTTCTGTAGGAACGGTGAAGATAAATGGAGCCCTCCAATAGTTTATTCAGTCATTGTTAAACCACTTATGGTCCTAATCCTTCCTTTTGAGGAGACTCTTCCTATCCAGTGAATATACAGGGGAAAGAGCTCAGTGGAGATTAGACCTTTTAGATAATCGTATTTCCAAAGTTATGTGATGTGTATATATATCCTCCAGTGTTTCTGAGTGTATGTGTCACACCTGGGTTGTAATATCTTAACAGTTTAAGGGCAGAGCCTTCTGTTTGTCTCAATGCATAGAGCTATGCTTTAGGGTTATAGCTTGGCAGCCATGATAATGCAGCTGTACTGGTGAGGCTATGTCATGTGTTTCTCTCTGAGGCTGCATATGGCAGCAGCAGTGATCCAGTCCCTTTGGCGGCAGTACCGCGCCAGGAGCAGAACTGACTATACTCAAACAGAGAAGCATCCGTTCAGAGATGGTCTGAGACAGAAGCAGGAAGCTGCCACAAGAATCCAGGTTGGTATATGGAATTCTCTTTACTTATTTTGCAAATGTATGGCTAGGCTTCGCGAATGAAGCTCCAGGGAGGGCTCCATCCATGCTCCTCCTCAGCGCCTTTTCCAAGCGCGCTGATAAAAAGAGGATAGCAGATAGCACCCTCGAGCCTGCACTAGGGATTTCTTTTAGGTGAGACACAGCATGCGCAGAGCTGGACCCACCTTTTAGTCCTAAGGTTCATCTGCCAGGGCCTAGCAAGCTTGGACGCTGGCAGCCAAGTCCTTAGGACGGAGGTTTTATTAGACTGTCCTTCTCTTAGCTGGAAGGCCTTACAGGGCTAAAGGAGCTCCATCTGCCCGGGTTTGGAATCAGAGTTGTCCTTCTCCTAGGATGACTGCCAGAAGGCTAATGAGCTCATCCTACCCATCCAAGGATTCTAGGAACATGGGTTTCACTCCCCACACTTTCCCGTGGGCAATGAGTTTAATGCTCCCTCTGCTGTTGGCACAGTTATTGCACCAGGGGCCACAGGAGACCACAAGGGATTTTCAGACTGTGCCTGATTTTGCAAATGTAATAAGACAGCAATCTTACTAGCTTTGTGTACTTATCCTGGCTCTATTTTTGTTGATTATTTTATTGTTTCCTATTTTGTTTTTTTTAATCAGCATAAGCTTGTTGTTTCTAAGAGAGCGCTCTTTACAAAAATTTGTTACAAGTATCACATTATCACAGTATCAAAATATTTTCTCTTTTTTCCTGAATTAGGTTTGCCTGATTTGATTGTGCTATTATGTTTAAAGCATATTGTCCATGTACTTACTGGGCTATGTCTATGCTATTAAACTGACAGATACTGAGTAACTGGTGCATCGTGGCTGATATCTGGACAACTAATGACTCTTCCTATCTCTTCTATCCTACCAATCTATCTCTTTCCTTCTCTCTTCATCTCCCAAACCCAGGATTGCCTCATCCATATTGCCAGTGAAAACAGACCATGGCCTGGGCTGTCTTCTGGTAGATACTGAGCTAACAGTTAAACAGAATGGATTACTACATGGAAGAATTGAAGTCCATGCCTTGATGTTATTTAGTTTGCTAAACAGATACAATATTTACCTGCCAAGTTGCCAGGGTTCATGACTTTTTCTACATTTTTAAGCCAATGGACCCTGTAATGATTTCAGATTTCAAGTTAACTTGAAAATATTTGATATAAGTCTTCTATAAAAATGTTGACCGTGCCAAAGTGATTTAGGAGCCTAAGTTCCATTGTCAGACTGAAAACCCAAGTGATTAATTAGTATATATTCAATGAATGAGCAGTGGCAAAGGGTTTTCTAAATGTGCATAGTAAGAAATAGCACAAGAACAGAATCATATTGCAGCAGTCTGAGAAGATGAGCTAACATTTTTTTCTGGAGTATACTGTGTAGCTAGGATATTAACAATTGAGCTCCATAAACTTATTTAATCCATTCTTGAACCTGCTTATATATTTGACCTCTACTATATATCAAAGTGATGATTTTCACAAATTTATATAGTGATTAAATGGGATTTCTTTCATTTTTTTCAGACCTGATAATTTCCAAAGTTAATATGGAAATAATCTTTAAATATTTATCTTCTGTACATCTCATGGATTTTTAGCTCTTTCTTTTATCTGTCCTTGTATTCACTCTTTTGTAAATAAAATTTTAGTCCATTTTGTTTCTTTTCATATTACTCTGTACTTCTTTTTATCTATTTGTCCTTCTTTGAACTTTTACCTCATTCTGTTACAATTTTTTTTAAAGAAGTGACTACAACTGAATTCCATAGGCAGATATGTCATGAATTCTGTAGAGAAAGTCAGTTTTCATCTTGTTTCTTACAAACTACTAACATCTAATTTTTCTTTTTCATCATGACTGAGCACTGACCTGGTGCTTTCATGAATCTATGTTAACAGCTGCCTTACAGTTTTTATTCTTCTGCATATACCATTCTATTTTTCATTTGTAAAAAGTTGTTAAATGAAATCTATTTGTCATTTGTTCACTCAGTAATGTGAAGATATTTTATGTGGATGATTATGAAGATCTGTAGGAAAAAAAATGAAATTGTAAGAAAACACTTCTAATACATTTAATATTTTTTATACTGATCAGGAATTGTATATGTAAAACCAGTAACATTCTCAATAATTTATACAGTTGGACAATCATTTCCTAAAAATTAGGAAGCTATACATTAGGTTACAATATGAGATTTACCTTTCCTGTTTTAGTGCCTTCACTGAAAACCCATTAAATGTGGACAATATGACATCTTTCAGAACAGTGGAATTTTTTTGCATGGTGTTTTAGATGCTTAGGGCATCTTGAATTCTAATGATATCAAACACTGATTTGGAGGAAAATTGCTGTCATGAATTTAGTTTTTTTTTAGTTCCATCTCTGTCATTCTGATCTCTGAAGTGTTTTCTTGGCTCTGATTCTGTGGCTTGGCATGTGCTCCTAACACTTGTCCTCTATTTCCAGCAATTAATTCCTAATGTGCACCTTTTTCTTAGATATGATTAAGCCCACTGGCAATATTTTTTTAACTAAAGATCTCAGTTAAGTCAGAGTAACTGACCTAGGTCAATTGCATGAGATGATTCCAAGAATTGCTACTTGTAAACCATGAGACATTTAGTACAAGTGTATTTTTTTTCCTCAGTAATTTGAAAGTTGACACTTGGGTTTTTCTTATGTAGCCTTTCCTTTCAATTTATAACAGTCCCTGAAGGAATTGTCAAATAATTAATTAGTTGACCCAGGTTTGTAGTTTAGGGAGTTGCAAGATTCCTTTCTGCTTACTTGTGGAGAGCCTCTCGAGTACTCTAAGCTTTGGACATATGCTGGCATTTAATTTGTCTTGTAGTTTTAAATGTCACATAAAGTTCAAAAAACAGATCATTGAGCTATTAAACCAAGGCCCAAGATGTTTTATCTTCCTAATGGAATAACATAGAGAATCTGGATTTGGGTTTGATCTATGGCTTTGTATAACATGCTTGAAATTTTTGGTTTAGGCATTCTGGAAGGGTTTTCTTTGGCGGAAGAAACTGGCCAGTGCTCTTGCAGCTGTTACAAGTGGTGAAGTGGAGGATGACTATGAAGAAATAAATGTGGATGATTTCACATTTTCTGAAGTAAGCAGAGTCATTAGCATTCAAACTTCATCTCAGGAATAAATATGATTCTTCTAAAGCAGTTGTTCAGGTGTTGAAAGGAAAGAAATTGAAAGGACTACCAGGGATAGAATGAACATGTTGGATGTCCAGAAATAAAGAAGCATTTGCATCTCTCTCTCTCTCTCTCTCTCTATATATATATATATATATAT
>VWZO01010566.1:0-42640 GCA_013396975.1 Bucco capensis | reverse complement strand
TCTCTCTCTCTCTCTCTCTCTCTCTCTCTATCTCTCTCTATCTCTCTCTCTCTATCTCTCTCTCTGTCTCTATAGATATATGTATCTCATTTAAATGTATTTGTCATGGATTAATTGCTTCCTGCTCTTTGAGATGCTCTGCTAGTTACTGTGTCATTCTCGTCACACCCACTGTAGAACCCAATATATTTCTACAATTAAAGGGCAGTCTAATGAGAATAAGAAAACAGCTGCCTTTGTTCGAAATGTTTAGCTTTTTATTATTTTAGTAACGGATTATAATGTCAATAATATTTGAGTGTGGATTTTGTTCATTTTCATGATAGAATGAAAACAATAATATAGCTGAAAATAGAGAAAAGATAGCTGAGCTTGAGTGTTGCAGTATTCACTTAAAAGAATCATAGAATCCTAGAATGGTTTGGGTTGGAAGGGACCTCTGGAGCTCATTTAGTCCAACCCCCCTGCAGTGGGCAGGGACATCCCCAACTAGAGCAGCTTGCCCAGAGCCCTGGCAAGCCTCACCTGCAATGCCTCCAGGGATGGCAACTCAACCACCTCCCTGGGCAACCTGGGCCAGTGTTCCACCACCCTCGTGGGGAGGAACTTCTTTCTAATGTCCAGTTAATGTCCAGCACCCTGCTACTGGCAAGATTAAATCCCATTTGTGCTCACATGTTCATGTGGCTGAGAGAGAGTTATGAAACCAGATCTCTTGGTTGCAGTTTATAGTTGACCAGGCTTCAGTCATCTGAGTACCAGCCTTCTTTTGCCACCCCTCTGCTTTAGAAAATAGTTGGGCTTCATATGAAATTATTACCAATGACTAGATGACTTGGAGTAATTTTGTTGTTTTCTTCTCCCTTTCAGCAGCTATTTGAAGATGCATTTTCAGAATTAGTCTTATTGTAAGAGCATGCAAAATGTTTGAGGCAGGAGTCCCAGGAATCATTTGGTAGACAGGAAATGTGTGTGTGTAAACACAGAGATCTGGCTTAAATTTTAGGATTTTTTTTTTTCATTTTAATTTGAAATATATATACAAAAAAGAACAGTCTCATTAGTTAATGTTCTCTGATCCCTGGCTTCTTTCAAAAATAATAAAAAGCAGAAAGTTGAAGGATTTGTTTCTTCACATAGGAAGGAAGTATCTGTTCATATATTAAAGAAGGAAAATATCCTGTTTTGAATTATTCAGCCAGTAGGCCAGAGTTTTCTATAATGTAATTCAATTGAGCCATTCTTGTTTCACTCTGTTCAGCCCAGATAGGCCTGTGATTCTTATTTTTTTTTTTTAATTGCTAAACTGAAAACTACATGGGCCATTTTGTTTCATCTGTCTGTCAGCAAGGCAAATCACATTTGGGCAGGTGCTCCTGAGGCCAGGGAGAAAAGGAAGGAGGGGGAAGGCAGTGAAAGCTCAGCTCCATGAGCTAACATTTTCATTTGCACAGCAGGCTCAAAGGCTGAACTGAGAACTGGTGTCAGAAAAGTTACTCAAGGCCTTAGCTTTTTGTGATGAAAAATGTAAGAACTTCTGTTTTCTACAGCTCAGTGTATGTGATAAATTTACAGTGTATATGCCCATAAAAGATATATTTTGTTTGGTAAGTGAGCATTTCAGTATTGAAGATTGATGACCATAACTAGAATTATAACCTGAAATATTTGTCGGGTTTTTTTCCTTCCTTTGTTTGTTTTTTTTCTCCTTTTTTTCCAAGCATATCTCTTTGTGCTGAAGAGTTGGATAATGAGAAATATGTAGCTTAACTTTAAAGGGCTCTGCCTGGCCCAGACTAGCCATCCTCAGTACAAGGTTGCCTGGCTCCATGTGTCTTTAGCTGTTTGCATTTAGGCAATGCCAAATCACATGGACTTTCTGCTTCTGCAGAAACAAACAGCAGAAGACTTGAAACAGTCTGTATTTCCCATTTCCTCCTTTCAGGCCTCATTGTTTTATAGCAAAGTGCTGAGGCAGAGCCAAAAAATAACACATGATATCAGTGGCTATCTGCTGGGCCTCAAACAAGTGTGTAGGGATGAGTACATATTGCTGGACTAAGAGATCCCATATGCTAGAATGTAAAGGAAGAGGAAAATATCCAGACACCATTTTGTGCAGCAGATTTCACTGTTGGGATAGAGTGAGTGAAATGAGAAGGGCAGAAAAAGCTTTCCTTATTGAAAGCCAATACAAATGCACTAAATCTTGTCCAAAAGTTTTTGGAATAGTCCAGTATTTTGTGATGTAGTCATTGTTTGGGCTTTTTGAATACCAGTGTTATGTAGATTTCAGTCATAATGTTTTATTCAGTATTATCTAACATTCTACAAAGCCACTAGTGTGCAAGCACCTATTTAAACCATTTGCAAATATCACAGTGCAGTTACTCATTAGGCACCAATCTTCATTAAATGAGTGTTTAATATCTTAGTTATAAACTCAGTGTACCCAGTGCTCTGTGGCAGGTGAGGCTGTGAAATACCATGGGAAAGCTAGTCTCTACAAAGTCTTCTGTTGACATCATTTGTGCTCACTGATCAGTGCCATATTTTCAGTACAATTTGGCACTATGGCATGTGAAAAACTGATTGCATGTGATTGAGCTGGAGAAAGGGCCTTTATCTTGCTCCCAATAGCAGGAATAGTAATCATTTCACCTAAACAAGTGCTGCTATCTTCTTGTATTCATATCAGCTTCTGCACACTGCCAAAGACTCTCACAGAGGCAGTTGATGGCAGTAGGGTTTTGTGTCTGATGCATTGTACAGTGTCAAGCAGTCTATCCCAGATGAGATGAAAGATCTGGCCAACAGATGTCACAGAAAGTATAAGCCTGGTATTTAGTGATATTTTCCTGTCTTTCATGTGGACTTTGGAGAATTCCAGCCTATATGCTCCAGAAGGCTGATCTTAAAGCAACCTTTCATCAGCAGTCCCTCCATGTAGCAAATGCCCTTTACAAGGCAGAACTCACTTTGTTACCTCTGGTGGACAAAATCTGACAATACATTTGCTTGGCACAGCTCTTACTCACTGTACCATGTAACCACTAGCATTGTTCTTTTCTTGATGAGAATATAATATAAGCCAAATGCAAAATGACCAAATGTGCTGATGTGTCAGAAAGCAAATTTGATTGAATATGATGAGTTTTAAGATGATTCTTTTACTCAGAACAGTGGTCATTAAATACTTTTCCTAAACTAAGTCAGCATATTATGTCACATACATGTCCTATTCTCATCGAGATTAGTACCAATATTAATGTTTACATGGCACAGAAAATAAGTACTGTATTTGAATTTAGTTTAGTACTATTTTTTTTTAAATTTAGTTTAAATTAAGACTATCTAGTCATACTTTTTCAAAAAGAAGGTAACTTGGTAGGTTGCAACTGAGCTAAAAAGAAATCCATCACTGCTTCCTTCTTCAAAGGGAATAAAATCTGTTGTCCTGAGACAAAATGTTGTTCTGCTTCTGAGTTTGATTATGTAGAATTTTAAAATCTCAGTCTTTTTAACAGCTTTGGAAATGACTGTCCAAGACTTTTCTTCACATATTTTTATGTATCCATACTCAGACACATAGCTGTGCCTATTTTTATTTTTTGCTTGCCTTCTGTGGCAGCTAGATAACAAGTTTGGTTCTATTTTTCTGCTGGAGCTGCAGTTGAAGGGCATGGGGAGAAGAATTTACTTACATCTCTTGTCTTCAGTATTCTTACCACATGTCCAAACTAGATACATACAATATGTCTTGTTTTCTTGTCAGATAATACTTCATGATGTGGGTCATCTCAGGCTGTGAGCTTGTGACTGTGTGCTTGTGACAGTGATGGCTCTTTTCAGGCTAGTGCCAGGAAAGAAGTGTAGCCTATGGATTAGTAGGTCCCCATAATATTTGTTGTATCTTGACATTGTTACACAAGTTTAGCTCTTGTAATTGCTTATATATGTCAGGCCAGAAACTAGCCAGCTCCTGAAGCTCTTCAATTTCCCAGAGAGTAAAAGTACAGAACCCAAAAGAATTAAGGTGTTGAGACTACAGTTTTGTATCAAGAAATTTCAACTTGAATATTCATTTGTGCATAATTTGTTTCAAATAAAAGGCTTAGTGCTAGGGACATATAAGGAGGACAGTTTAAGTGAATCTGAGAGATGATAAAGATATATCTTCATTAAAATTAATTTTTAGTGTAATTAGAGATCTGTTTAAGATCACTAGTTTCAAAAATATATCCTGAAAGTGTGTCTTTGTTTGCTCTTTATCTTCCAAATATTTTTTGGTTCTTATTTCTGAAATACAAGCTCTTGGAGAAAAGGGAAAAGTTGTATTGAAATGAAACTGAGCTTCTCATGTGGCATGAACTTTGAGACATATTAAAGGTTAGATGACTATAAGCTTGTGACTAATCTGGGTTTGTTTTTTTTACCCTATGCTTCTGCTTGACTTGCATGCCTTTAACAAAACTCTAAGCTTTCTAACTCTACAGCTTTCTTCTCTATTAGGTTTTTAGTATTCATTCCCCAAACTTGATGGAACACGTTGGGCTATGTTGCTTTGAAACTGTGTATACATCTTTGCCTGTGCAGTATTTAAGGGATGGGCACAGGGGGTCCCTTGGCTGTTTTGTTTGTTGAGGTTTTTAATTCATTGCCTCTTGAAAGCTTTGTTTATTTACTTTCACAGAGGTAGAAGAACTTGGAAAAAAGGCTTAGAGGGACATAGCAGCTCAAGTTTGTGTAGTGTGACAGAGAGGGGAAGAGCTGAAGATTCTTGTCATTTTAATGGGGAAAGGCTGCAACTGGGGTCTTAAGAGTCATTTTGAAGAGTTGCCTGAAGATGCCAGGAACCTGATATTTACTGAGCTAGGTGGGAGTATACATCACAAAAGATTTTTGCAGCATACATTTCTGATGCTTACTTGAACCACGTCTAACCTCTGAAGCTGAGGTTGCCATTTACCCATCTGTATTTCTTATTCCTGCACTCAGAAAAAGATATAGAACCCAGAGCTTCCTTTGAACACTGTCAGGCTCAAGACAAAAATGCATTTTTAGAGAAGTTTGGGTCACGTAGGTCATGAATGACTGACATGAACTACAATAAGATTTGGATTTTTGTAGAGTTAATTAGGTACGTATATGTTCAGCATTTTTCATCAAGTCCTTGAAATTTTCATTATTCACTTTTGCATACTCTGCATAAATTATTTCCATAATTTTAGTCATATGTATTTAGAGAAATTTAGAGAAATCACATGGGTACATATAATAAATATATATATATATATTTATATAATTATATATTATATATTATATTATAATATAANTTATATTATATAAATATATTATACTTACATATTTATTTATATAAATATATTTATAAATATATAACATATTTAATAATTAATATATTTTTATATTATATATTTATACTATATTTATATAAATATATATTTATTTATATATATATTTATATATATTTTAATAAGCTTTTCAGAGCTTATTAAACAGTTTGGAAAAATGACATTTGGAGAAGGTAATCCCCAATAAAATTTTCTTGAATGCTTTTCTCAACAGAATATTCTGATTTTTCCAGTAATTACCCTGCTTATAAATGGTTAAATACACAACTGTGCTTGTCCTCTGATTTTCCTACAAGAATGTACTCTTCATAATTAACCACCTTTTGTAAGTTTGTAAAAATCTCTTGGGGACAATTAATCGTTGTGATGTTTCTCTGGAATCCATATGATTCTCACTACTTTCTGTGGCTTGAAACATTGTTTGGTTTTAGTAGTCATCAGAATGCAGCTTTGCCCAGATTTCTTTCTTAATTCTTGTCTTATATGAAGACAGGGTTGAAAAAGAAGCATTGCCAAAGGTTAAAATAACCTTTATTAGCGTGCTAACCTATTTATCATCACCACATAAAATATGGGGAAAAGCATGAAAGATAAACCCAGAGAAAAATACTTATTTTTCCTACTACTTGCAGTTCAGAGATCCATTTTTTTATAACATGGATCTCCATTAAACTGTCTAATGGAAAGGAAGAAGTCTGTGTAGAGTTTTTCACACTGTTGTTCAAATCAACATAATTACATATAGTTTTAAAATGGCAGACCTTTGGCTGAATTATTGTGATACTGGAAATGGAATAATAATGTAATTAATAGATGAGTCAGTTAAGGGTGTTCATGGTTGATACTATCTTAGATTTGGAAGTTTTTTAGGAAGCCTGGGTTTGAATTGATACTCAACATTCTAACATTGAACTGAGCTTTATGCATGAACTTAAGTTTCTCAGAAAAACTAACTCATACAGTAATCTGATTCCTAAAAAGACTGGATGAAAGAAAATGCTAAATACACAAAAATATTCAGGTCTTTCATTTCAAAGGAAGTTTTCAATCACAGTCTATCAACAATGTATAAATGAGCATAAAAAAGTCCTTCTGTATGAACTATAAGAGCTAAAAGTTGGTGATTTCTTATGTTTGTCAAAACATGCTTTTAGAGAAGAAACACCTAGCAAAGAATACTTAGGCCTTGGGAGAAATCAATTTTAGTTTAAAAAGAAATGGAAGATCTAGTCCTGGAGTAAGTAGCGTGATATTGGCATGAAATACCCCACAAAGTGAAATATGTTTGCAAGGAACCAAGAGAGAAAGTCCAGCTTTGTGCCAGATGAAAGGCAGTACAGGATGGCTGTCTGCAGTATGCCCTTTTCTACNGTACTGTTGAGTATCCACAGGGTTAATGTTCAGCAGATGATCCTTCTGCCAGACCACTCCCTCTCCCAGGCTGAGCAAGTATGTAAGCTACAGTATGTCTAACACTAGCAAAAGTAGTTCTTCACTGACATGTATTGGCCAAGAAGTGTAAATCAAAGCACTACATAAATATCAAGAAAACATTTTTTTTCTGGCTAAACCACTGCTGTCCTGCAAACAGTGAATGAGTCAATGAGAAAATCAAAGAAGAAAGGAGAGATGTAAGAAGAGGCAGTTCTCCATAATTTGCAGTTTTGTCAGATCACAGAATCACAGAATGTTAGGGGTTGGAAGGGCCCTAGAAAGATCATCTAGTGCAACCCCCCTGCCAGAGCAGGATCACCTAGACCAGCTCACACAGCAATGTGTCCAGGCAGCTCTGCAATGGCTCCAGACAAGGAGACTCCACAGCCTCCTGGGCAGCCTGCTCCAGTGCTCCGGCACCGTTACTGGAAAGAAGTTTCTCCTCGTGTTAATACTAAACCTCCTGTGGTTCAACTTGCTCCCGTTCCTTCTTGTCCTAACATTGGATGCCATTGAGAAGAGCCTGGCGCTCTCCTCCTGACATTCACCTTTAACATATTTCTAAGCATTCCTGAGGTCTCCTCTCAGATGTAATTCATTTATCCTTCTGAGTTCTACCATGTTTGGAAACCTGGGATGGCTTCAGCTCCCGTGGCAGCCAGCATGTTGGCCCTTTGGAGTTAATCTACACCACTTCAGCAGTTAGATGCTTTGAGCAATGTAGATGATTTCCATTCTTTCTGGAGTGACATAGAGATGACGTTGCAAACACACTGACTAGATGGTTATATTTGTCATAAGAAGTTAGATTACTGTTTTAAGTTGAGGAATCTTTTCCTAGATGTTAGCAGAAAGTCCTTAAACCACCATTTTCCAAGGTCTGAAAGAATATTCTGAGGGAAGGATTGTCCTCAGTATGTCCAGCTTCTTTCATTCTTTCCATAAGCATCTGCTACTGAACCCTCCTGGAAGCAGGGTGCTGATGTAGATAGATAGTTCTGACCCAGAGCAGGTTTGTAGCATAGCAAGTGCTGGCCTTTCTTATCAGCCTGTTTGGTAATGCCTTCACGCACCCTCTGCTCCTAACCATGGTGCACTTTTGGGGATTGGTTTGGTTTTTGTTATGGTTTTGTGATCCCCCTTGATCTAAGAGGTAAAAGGCAATATGGGATAGCATTATTCACAATTTGGTCAGTTTCTTATGAAAGCTGAGGGTAGGTTTGACACTGTATCTTGTGAGCTCTTTTTACTTCATGGTTTAAATATGCCTCAGAACAGCCCAAATTACATGTATAGTCATTGTAAAAGACAATGTAATCCAGAATGTGATCCAGACCATAACAAAGATGCCTAGGATTAGATTGTATAAATAACATTTACACTAAAACTCTGCTTTTCAGTAGCTCATTCAGTCCCATTAAAATTAGTACAACTGTTCTCACTGAAGTTAGTGATGGTAGGATTGCATTCTGTTTCTCAGACTACAGAAGTTTAATGTGTGATGGTAGATAGTCATTACATTGTGGAAAGGAAGGGGTAGAATAAATACTTGAGAAATGAAGGAATTACAAAATGAAAAAGGTTATATATAACATGCCATTAAAAAAAAAATGTACTTCATTGCTGAACTACACAATCAAAGAGGAGAAAAAACCATTAGACTCTCAAAGGGTAAAAATTGCATTATGAATTAGGATAAAAAGTTATTGATCCTAATGGATAAATGGAAGTAACTAGTACTATGGAAGTTTTCATACTAAAATGCAGAAAGAAAACCCGAAACCCAAATATATTCACACATTATTCTTCTAGAAGAATGATACCAGGGATAATTCTATTGTGTTTAATAGTGAATTTGGTGGTCTGTATTCTTTCTAGTCTTGGAAGTATCTTGTGTCCTGAGCATTAGCTCTAGCAAAAACATGCAAATCCTAAAAGAAATGCTTGAAAATTTTCTGAAGTGTTAAAAATCTGTTTAAACAGTGAGTTAAAGTGAATTTATTTCTGTCAAGTTTTAACAAAAAATTAGAACAAACATACATAGACCTTGTATGTTTTGTGTGTGCTTTTGAAAATGGAAATTTTTTTAAAGTAATCAATGGCATCTTTGATTTGAAATAAACTGCAAATCAAGTTTGGAGGATACAGAAGTGTAAAAGATATCTTCAGATGAAAGAATATCTGTTAAATTAACTGTATATGATTACACACGTATATATCAGTATTTATGAAATCAATTCTTTAATTTGGCTTTAGAAATAAACATATAGTATGCCTATAACTGCTTATGTAGACCATACAATCAAACATTATCATTTTATTTGCTTTGTAATTCAGCTCAGATTGGTTTGTTTATTTGTTTTATCTCTTAGTGGACAATGTCAGTAGAAAAAGCATCTAGGTTTTAGCCTTTTTTTTTTAGGAATTGGTAGATCTGTCATAAACTTTGCATTGGTTATAATTTAAGACTCTGTTTATGGGAAAGATATGGACAGAAGTTTCTTGAACTTAGTGCTGTCAAAGTCTCTAAGGCTAAACATAATGGAGGAGCATATATTTGAAAATGAATTATGTGTTTATTTTTGTTGGCAAAAGCAAATGACAATGTGGTATATTTTTATAACATGCTACACATTCATAGGATTGCCAAATGTGCTTAATGATAAATCAGTTGTCTTTTCTTTTTGCCTTACATATTTATGTCTTTGAATCGTGCTTTTATCTTTTCATTTATATGAAGTCATGCTTTTATCTTTTTATTGACATGCTCTTTTCAACACTTGGAACACTGAAAGGCACTTTATAGACTAGGAAAGAAATAAAAACACCATGGAGACTGTTAAATTAATAAATATGCCAAGTTTCAACCCAATATTAAGAGCAAAGATCTTTAATTGTGTGATAGTACAAGTATAAAGCAAAAGGATTCAATCAATATCCTGCTTAAGTGAATACAACTTTGGAGCATTCATTTTCATGTTTCATGATTCTATTGATTTCTATCCCAAGCAATTTCATCAGAGAGGTAAAAATTCAAATAGTTAGATTGCAGGCTCTCCTGAAAATCTGGCACATTCACTGCTAAGGTAAAACTTAAGTACCCAAGTCATTAATGGGCACATCATTGTACACATCAATGAAGTTGATTGGCATTTGAATGGTACCAACATTGGAAAAGCAAAACATACTGTAATCAAATAGGGAATTCCAGAAACAAGGCATCAGAGATGTAAGAATGCATCCCTTTTAAGACATGAAAATAAAGTCAAAAGTATTGAAAGTTTATTTTAAAAAGCTGTGTCAGGATGGAAGAATAGTACTGGTTCAAAGTTACAATATAAATAAAAAGAGCAGTCTTAAAGTCACCAGATTATGTAACCAGTACCTGAAGTAACCTTTTCAAAATAGTTGGAATATAGTCCTTTTGTTTCTCAGAATTTCAAAGGGCATGGAAAACCTTCTTGTTCACCAAGGTAAGGCTATGCAAAATCTTGTTTACACAAACTGCACACTCAGGTAACCAAATTTAGGATAATTTCTCAGGGTCGGAAATCAGTGCCATATAATAGATTTTATGAATGAGAGAAAAGTAGCTCAGGTTTATAAATCAGACATTTTCAAAAGAAGGAACTGCAAGCTCTTTGCTGCTGAAGTAAGAACATCCTGAACCCTGTGTAAGTGAAGCCAAATTCTTCAGAGGTATTTACTTACTGTGTGGGAGTAATTTACTTCTCTCACTTTATATCGAAAGAACATGTGGTCAAAAATCTCAAGGACATGTAAGAAAAATAAGTCATATACACGTTGAGTTTGAAACAAAATTTAATTTTTATTTTTATTAAAGGAAACTGAATTCTGCTTTGAAGTTAGCACCTAATTCTGTCATACTTCTTCTTCCCAAGCTATTGTTTTAGTTTGCAAATTATTCCATTACATCAAAAATAAAATCAGGTAATTGGAGAACTAAGCACACAGAGCATTCACTTTTGTAACCCCAGATTTCAATGGAAACTATTCACCAATTCAGCTCAACTCAACAAAAATAAGTTTGACAGAATCAGGCACCTACATCTGGATATAAAATACTCAATTAGAGAAAAGCAGCAAACCAGCTGTTCATGTTCTTTAGGCCTCTAAGTACCTTAGATCTGTATTTTTTGACAGCTTGGCAGTCTTTTTACTAACTTGAGTTTACTAACAATGTTGGGATAAAATTGCAAGAATTTGAGGAGGGGATGCCTCTTATTTAAAAAAAAAAAAAAGAAAGAAAACAAACAAACAAAGCCACAATTCACAAATACTGCTAATCTGATTTGTTTAAAATAAAACTGTACAGCTCAGCATCTCCAAAGGTGTTTTAAGTGTGATTACTCTGCAGGTGGCATTCTGATGTACAGCTTGGAAATGCTTGAAACAGACAATTGCAGAGAGGCTTTGCAAAAGTTGTCCAAAGTGCCCTGATTTTCTCAGTGGCCTCTGTGGCTTTGCTCCTTCCTGCAGGCTGCATTAGAGAAGGAATGGCTAACGCTGGATTCCACCCGTTTCCCTTCCAAAACACTCCTGCTCTCAAAGCAGCTGCACTGGCCAAAGGTAACATGTCACAGAAACTTCATCCTCTTCAGGCTTTATTCTGGGGGGGATTCATATGACAATCTATTGACCCAAAAAACACAATTACTTTTAGAAGTCTCAGACTTCCTCCTCATCTCCAGATGCAATTTTTCTTTCAGATTTTCTTTCATTTGCTTAGGTTTTTTTCTTTATTTTGGATTTATTTCAACACTTCACAGTAGCAGGAAAAAAAAAGATGATGTACTTCGTCTGTACATTTGGCAATGGATTAAAACTTGCTAGTTGACACACTACTTTAAAATACTAAGATCTGCATTCTATGACAACAGCTGAATGTTTTCAGAACAGCTAAAGGTCATTGAACTGTAATGTCTGCTAGTTATTTGATAAACTTTGAAGTTTTAGCTTTTTGTTTTGGTAGGTTTTTCTCCTCTTGTTACAAGCATAGTATTACTAATGTTTTTATTTCCTACAATTAAAGGAAAGGAGTCTTATAAATGTCTAATTTATTATAATTGGGAACGTTAAGTATAACTAAAGTCACCTTTTTGCCCTAGTTAGTAAGTGGAAGCTAAGGTCTATAATGGGCATATCACCATTAAGGATCCTTTCTGTTATAGCAATAGATTCTGCAAACCTTGGTGCAGGTTTACCTGCACATTTTAAACTCAAACTTGCAGGATTCATCAACTGCATGGGGTTTTATTTCTCTTCCTTAGAATTATTCTAGGCCTTCAAATTCCAGTGAACATTCAGATGGTTTGCCATTGTCACCACAAGAAATTTGGGAGTGTGTTGACAGACCACATTCACACTCAGCAGAAAATAGGCACTTCCATAGCAGGTAAGTTAAAGAACATATTTTTTGAGTTCATTTGGATTTGACAAAAATCAAAAGGAGGAGAACTTGAGGGTGTTTTCTGATGTTTTTGCCACTTTTGGTTAGTATGATATTACTGCAGTTAAAATGTAGCTAGTTATTAAACCCAAATATATTAAATTCATTTATTATTTTTCACTGGCTACCAGAACTAAGAATATATATGTGTGTGTATTTTTATGTCTCTAGGTTTGAGTATAAATCATAAATCTTAAATTTTTCCCATGTATCAAAACATAGATGTTGAAATAGAGATTTGTAAGACTAGATAAAGATTAAAAGGGATTTCTTACACAGCTGCATTCTTTTGGAGAGGAAGGACTGAAATGTGCTTCAAGTAATTGAAATGTAAACATTTCAAATTGATGGCAGACTTTTATTACTTTTCAAGATAAAGCCTTCCTGGAGTATTAAAATAGATAAATTTTGTTGTATTATTTCCAAGTTTCAAAAGCACCAACAACTTAGAGAATAACAAAGGCTTCAGCAAAGTTGCCCCAGACCCTTCTTTATTTACCTGCCTTTCAGTACTGCTCTTTGTTTCCAGGTCAGACAAGGCCACAATGGCACAGCTTTCTGAGAAAAAGAAATGTTCATTGCTATCTGTAAAAGAAGAGCAAATTTCAGAAGAATGGTATGTGAATATGTGCACAGTGACTTCCAGGAATAGGTACAGCACAGTTGGCAATTGTTGCTTGCTGCTTTTAAGTGCTACCTGTCAAGAATCTCTGTGTCCCACCAAAGTAACAATTCTTGTCATGACTTTGACAGTTGGCTGGCACAGCAGCTTAATAAGTTACAATAATGTAATGTTAAGATAAGCATTGCAGCTATCTGTGTAACTCAGAAAGTTTCATTCCATGTATACATTACTAAACACATATATTCTTCTGAAAAGTGAATTACTACAACAATATGCAGCTGGTGTAATATAATACATGTGAAATGTTTAGTAAGTTACTCTCTTCCCCTAGGGGTTTTAAGGATATTTCTACTGCACACCTAATGCTGAAGAGGGCCAATAAAATGAAGCCAAAAAAATATAGCAATAAAACTTCAGGTAAGTCAACACTTAATGTTAATATTAACAGTTAATATGCTATATTGATATAATTTTTCTATTCTTAAATATCAAAATCCAGTCTTTCTTTTAAAAAGTTTGCTTGCACAACAGTAAACATTGATTTGAATCAAGTTGGAGCATGATGCAGCAAATAATGCACTTTAAATCAATATGTTCCAGTGCTTAAATATTGATATTTTAATATGAATATTTAGGATGTTATATATCATATATAATATCATAATTATATAATACTTAATGAATCATAATTATATGANAATTATATTAATTAATATAATTATATTATATTATTAATTAATATAATTAGTACTATATTTATATATAATATATAATATATTATATATAATAATATAACTAATAGTATAATATGAATTATATCTACTTTATATTATAATTGATTATATTAATTATATTTGATAATATAATATTCATTATATTAATTATATATAATTTTAATTATAAGCATTTTGTGCTGCTTGTATTTTCCTCTTGGGGAACTCTCCAGTTCAGATTGCTGCCTTATGCAGGAACTACTGATCAAAATATCAGTTTGATACATAGGAAATGAAATAATGGCTTTTGTATTAAACATTGACTGTGGTAAAAGATAATGCTTATCTAGCTTCTCTCTACTTAGCTTCTGATTCTTCTCAGATACTTCTTATGGCAATGAAGCTTTTTTAGAATCATTAACCTAATACAAATGTTCATGGGTGTGTTANATATATAATATCATAATTATATAATACTTAATGAATCATAATTATATGATATATTATATATCATATATCTATATTATAAATTATATCATATATATTATATATCATTATTATATCATATATATTATTATATATGATATATATGATTATTATTAATGATAATTATCATTATATATCATATAATATCATAAATATATATTATAATAATACAATATCATAAACTATATATTATTATATATCATAATCAATATGTTCCAGTGATTAAATATTCCTATTTTAATAAAGCATTCTACTAGGTGTTGAATATTTGACAGCTATGCTAAACGTTTTTGTTCATGTATCTCTTTGTCTAAATGTGGAATGTATATTATAATTTNGTGTGTTAATAAAAATATTAACCAAATACTACTAGTACACAAGTAACATTCAAATATGTAAGAGCCTGATTGACAATAGGAGCTAACTCTCTTTGGAAAATATACCTTTATTTGCATTTTGTTGTTGGTTGTTTTTTTTTAAATGTCAAGCTGCAGTTAATTTTCCTTGTTTGTAAAACTTTGCAAATCTCTTCTGTGTTAAGTGCTGAGAATATTGAAAGACATTTTGCTCTTGGAAGGGAAAAATATTCAGCCTACAGAGAAAGTTAAGAAAAGTATTTCTCTATGTAATTTTTTTCTGCTTTAAATGTCATGCCTAAATCTAAATATGACAAAAATATCTCTAGTTAAGAAAAAAAAGGTGGGAGAGGGAGAAAGAGACATATAGTCAGCAAACCATGCTTTATGGTTGTGGAAAGGAGAGAAAAAAATGCATAAAGTTATATTTAAATCTTGATAGCTTCCCATGATGCTCTGCTCTGTTACCTAAAAGAAAATATCTGGTGTGCAGCTGAGTTTTTTACATATGTTGTGTTTGGTGGCCTTGGTATCATTTTTAACGAGGAGAGTTTATACAGTTATATCATCTTTTCTCCATATGCTCTCTGGTTTATGTTAGTGGTAATTAATCCAGTCATAAATATCTGATTGAGCATATCAGATTTGCTATCCTGTTTTTGTTGTAGTACTAATGGATTTTTTGGATGTGTTTATATTCAATTTGTTCGGATTATTCAATATAGTCTATGCGTGTTGAACTTTTTAATGTAGCACTTGGAATATTCTCAAAGCATATTACTAGTTTTAAAAAAATTAACACAACTTTTGCACAGTATTTTTGTAGGTTCAAATTTTCTCTTCTTGATGCTACCTCACACAGGAATTTTTTGTCTTTCTATTACAACAAGAACAAAACTAACCTGTATGCATAGTTTTCCTGTATAGAGTTCTCTGAGAGTCATTAAAATCACAGTATTTTTTCAGATAAGCAGAAAGTGTAATTTCCAGAAACAAGAAATATGACTGAAAATATTGCACACACAATCTCTTTTCAGTACAAAGATTATCAAACCAACTATTCTTCCTCATCCAACATACTGACAAAATCAGCCCTTCCTTGGTCACTAAGAACCAAATAAACATTACCAGTTAAACCAAGTCTTTTTCTCATAAACTCATGCTAAAACTCAGCTGTTGTACTAAAAAATTATCCTGATGGAATATTCCCCACGTGAGAAAAATCTCCAAGCATATAATTATGTTTTCCATCAGCTATCTTTCTTGGATCTCTGTGTGATACAGCTCTTGCTAGAATCCTTAAAGCAATTGTGGTAGAACTAGAGAGGGAGACAGCTGACAATCAGTGCTGTGAGTTTAACCCTACTGAAGCAGGAATTCCAGAAGAGAATTTATTCCTTCTAATATTTCAAAGCAGGTTGAAATTCATCTGAATAAGTAGATGTCAACATTTTCTTTTCATGTTGCCATAGAAATTAGCATCCTAATTCCTTCATCTCCTCTGAGAAGAGCTTCATCCATCTTGTACTTCCTGAAGCTGCATATGAAACACTGTAGGATTAATTTTTATTATTACTATTTCTGCTCTTTCTTTTGAATTTCCAGGTCCTCAGTGTTATAATTACCATTATTTCCTTTTTAGCTTCTGGATTTAAAATAATTCAAGGTTTGCTAACTACAATAAAATAATTTTGCTAGTGTTAAAGATTCCTACCCACCAGAAAATAAGTAGCCAGCATCCACTTAAAAGTGTGAATTCTAAGGTGTATAAAAGCAATTTTCTATGTTATATGCACTTATAACTACACATCTGCCTTAAAAGCAAAAATTTAAATGCTGATCATAAGCAAAGCAACAACATCTGAAGGTTCTAGACACAAATTATAAGCTATTAACAAATAAATAGCTAGCTTTTACATGAAGGTTTCAGCATCATCCAAAACATCTTTTTTGTGCTATTATCATTCCATGGCAATAATCTTATTAGTTGCAGGTAATGCTAATGTACTGATGGATTTGTTTAGGAACAAATGGCATGTCAGAATATGCTGTCTGCTTCCACATGCTATCAAACTCCTTTGCCTTAGCTCTGAGATTCACCAATGCGGTGTTAAATCAGCTTAGATTCAGAAAGTTTTACAATTGCTCTGTAATATAGACATCTACTGGATTGGAACTTGGACAGTTGTGAACAGCTTTGATTCTTAACATCCTCAGGGATGGGAATTTATCCCTGTTCATTTTCCATCTGAAGTATTTGTCTTCTCCTAGTGCAACAGTGACTTGATTCGTGTTGTTAATTATAGAAGTCCACATCTGAGCCAGTCACCTGCATTCTTTTATGAGAAGAAATATCCACCTTAAATGCTGTTAATGTCCTCCTAGAAACATAATTCAAACCCAAGCTACTTGAATCTGACTGTAAAACCCTTTCAGTTCTCCTTTGCCTACACACAAAACCTTGAGTGACTGGCTGAAGCACAGAGTTAAACTGGAGATTTGTAGAAGTAACTGAGAAGTATCTTACCTCATATGTCTGGCCATGTACTTTCTCAGTAGTGAAAAACAATATGGAAAATACTAGCAAGTGCAGTGAATCCTGTGGTTTGTATTACAAGGAGAGCTTAAAGTAGCATAACCTTATAATAGGGAGTGATTCAGGCAATGCTTACATTGCAGTAGAGCAGCCCCACTGACTAATGGCCTTAAGGTCTATTATGCCCTAATCCACTACAGTTATGGGTATGTTTATGTAGTTAAATAAAGCTGTGGCCTATATTTTAATGATACCAAATGTAGGCTGGGCCTTCTTCAACTATTTTTACTCTGCAGTAAGATAATACAAAAAGTGTGGGCAAGAAACCAGAAAGTTTGCAGCCAAGTGAAACTGGCACAATGTCAAAAATACTCCTGTTTATCATGAGTGCATTAAATTCTGTAGAAATTCTAATTAAAAATCTAAATACAGCAAACACTAGTGCACCTCACTGTGCTTAAAAATTAAGTGTCCGTGACTCATAACGGTCCTAGCTTCCTAAAGATATCTTGGCACAGCAGTATAGGATTTCTTGCTTAACTTTGGATTTCCTTGGTTCTGTGGATTTTATATGAGCCTCTGAAAGTTAACTTCTTTTTCTTTTAAGATGGCTGGAAGCCCTGTCTTGCTTTCAGCAAGTCTCTCCTACACTGCTTATTTAACCATCTCCTCTCCAAAGGAAAGCTCTCTTCTCAGTGACTAAGATAGCAATTCTTGCTGCCACTTAGGTAGGGAAAAAAAAAAAGGTAAAAAGCAGCTGGAGTGGGCTTTGTCTCCTAGAACCAGAGCATGATGATAAGGATATTTCATAAAGGTCAGCAAATACATTTTTAGTTCTAGTTTAGGATTTAAAACAGCAATGCAATACTAGTTAAAACACACACACACACACACAAAATCCCCCCAAACCCCACCCTGCTTCAAACTCAGAAACCCAGAGCAGATGATCTGACTATACAACACAAATTTTTGGAATAAACAACAGTAAGAATAAAAATGTGGGGTATATTATTATTATTCATTGTTACACATCGTATAAATGACCATTAGTCTGTATTTCCTTAGTACCAGAAAGAAAGCCACTTTGTATATTCCATATAGCAGTTGTGGAGTCGTAATTGCTGTTCAATTATGGAGTAAAATGTGGTCTTTACAAATTTAATTCTCTTGTAGCTAAGCATCTGTGGCTATGTGCTACCTGGATTTATCCAGCCTTTAAAGTTGGCAGAGATACCTTGATGTTTTCCCCATTACAGATACTGCACAACAAAAAGGAATGACAAAACAGTTGATTTTTTCAGTTTCACATGTTGTCAAGAAGTTGTTTAGCAAATGTGGTGCCAGATCAGGCAGGGACTATTCCTTCCATATTGTTTCTATAACATTGCTTGTGTTCGTCCAACTTACCTTCTATATTTGGAGTCAGCCAAGCAATGTGCATTAAATTACCTCTCTGGTTCCTAGATTACCAACATGGATTGTTGTCTAATAAGCCACATTTAAATGAGTATGCCAGAATCCAGGAAGATATCTGTATGATTTTGAACTATTGGACTCTATGACAGTTCTCGGTGTGAAATCTAAACCATTTGATTGCTTGTCATCAAAGCATACATGCAGTTCCTTTCCCTAGCTCCCTCAGAGACTGAAAAGCACTAGTATTATAAAGTAATCTGTGTAATATTGCCTACGTTTGGGACTAGATAAAGAAAAGGACTCATTTTTAATAACAAAAGAGCTGTAGGCAATGGTTGAAGTGATCCAGGTAGGTACAAATTCAAGTAGTCTGGCACTGTGTTAAATCCCTTTAGATTATTTAAGTCGTTTTGCAAAGACTCAAAGAGAAATCTTCTGATAGGAATCTTTTAGAAGAACAATCTGCACCAATTCTCTCTCTTCCCAGTTGATAGACCTTCTTTACTTTGGACACAAAAAAAAGTTTGAAAAATCTGTGTTGGCACTAATAACTTCACGAGATTTCACTCAAAATTCTTTGCTGTAGTTTAACACTGGACTGGTTGGAGTTTTCATAGAATTGGTTGGGAGGTTGAATTAAGGAAAGACAGCATTTTAGAAACACTTTGGAACAATTTCAATGTGCTATTTCAGGAAGTACTTTAAGTTAATTAAAAATAATTTGGAAATCCTCAATCACATTTTGTCTTGAAAGGTTTTACTCAGTTTTGACACTTTTTATTCAGGCTCCCACTGAAGAAAGACACTGTTTTCATAAAGCCAGAAGTGTTTTGATCAACACAGTGTTGTAATAATACTGGATGCTGGCAAAATTGTAATAACAAGAAAAATACATTCTTTGCATTTTGTATAGCTATGTATCTACAACTGCACAAAACACAGTAATATTTCATACTTAAAATATTTGTATAACTTCTATTACTTAAAATTTCAGAGAGAACTTTTAAAATATAATGTATTGCTATTTCAAGATATGTTAATCACAACTCTTACTGTAGTCTCTTACCCCAAACATTTACTATGAAGAACACTAGGTTGCTACAAATCTGTGTTTGCATTGGAAGGCATGTCAGAATATTTACCTGGTCATCCAGTTTGTGATTCAATTGATCTTATTATCAGAATCATTCTAATAATCTTCCCCTAAAACTAAAGGGGCTAATTGTCATGTATTGTGCTTCTTGGATAGTTTAATTGAATTTATATTTCAGTTGGGAAAAATGAGTTAAAATGTCTTTAAATCTGACATTCTCTGGGTTCCTCTGGACCTTATAATCATCATACAACAAGAGCAGCAAGTTTCTTTGAGACAATCTGATGTAACAAAGTGCTGATTGTGCCTTGAGAGGAAGGCATGGCCATTCCTATTTTCCTCTATTCCTTCACTAGTCAAATGTGCAGCTCTGGGAGAGGTTAGCACCACTAATGCTGACTACCAAGTGCTGTTACAGTGTGGGCTGGCCAACAATGCCATGACATTTTGAAGTCTTTTCTCAATGTGTAATCTCTTCAAGTATCCACATCCCATTAGAAATCTTCTCCAGGCTTATAAGGCAAAGATACAAGCATGTCTGCTTCATCTTGTTCATGTCAAGAGAGTGTTTTTGGAGGAAAATGTAGAGCTCTTAGGATCCCTTTATCTTCCATTAATTTGTAACTGAAGCATCTACTGCAAATACAGACATCTAGACAAAATCAGCTTTATGAATTGCTTCTAACCTTCATACGAAATTGTCTACTGAGTTAAACAGGGCATTCTGATCCTTTATTTCCATAAAGAAGAAAACAAATTTTAAAAGCTGCTTACTTTGCTGCAGATGCTTTTATAAACTCTTTAAATAAACACCAACAAGGTCATGTTACAAGCTCAAAATGAAGCATCAGACATAGTCATGTAAATTTATGCTCTTTGAGCTTTTCCATCTCCTCTGTTTTCCTGCTCTATCTGTTCTGGCAGGGTTTCCCATATTCATTTTTGCTGCACTTGCATTCTTTGTGAAAATTTAGATTCCTTGCTACATCTGTTCCTAAATTCTATTACTGTTTTCCCTTTTTATTTGTTACTGATGTCCACCCTTCTCTGACAGTCACCTTTGTAGACAAAGCTCTTCTGCCTCATATTTCTCAGATATTCTTGAGTGTATTTGTCTGCTTGTGCTATTGTCTTTAACCATAAGTCTTTAAGACCATAATAAGCCTTTATTCTTTTAACCATGTGAAACATATTTCTTTGAGTTTCCCTTTGGCTTTCTGTTACTCATGTTACCAAGTTCAGTGTCATACCTAGAAAAGCCTATACACTTTTGCCTGTCATTATGTATCTGCTTTTATTTCTCTGTTCTTCTCAGGGTTTTGGTTTGGTTTGGTTTCTTTTTAATAACTGGCTGGTTTAATCTGTACCGTGCAGAATAATAGAGATTTCACATTCTTTCTAACCCACTCTTTCACTAAGACTTTTACTTTTCTCCTATGTCAAGCAAGCAGTTCTTCCCTCACATAAGAAATATTGCATGAAAGTCACCTTTCCTGGCTTTTGTGATTTATGTACTAGTTTAGCTTTTGTTAATTGAACTTTATATTTTTTCTAGTCTAGGAATATGTATTATCTAGATTTATATAAAACTATGTGCTCATCTTTGCTTATTAGCAAAGTTTTCAAAATATCAGTTATGAAACTAATCAAGATGAATAGATGAGACCATAGACTTTTGGAGTATGTTTTATTTCAGTAAGGATGGGACATGGAAAAAGGTTAACTTCTTAGCTGCAGGTTTAGCTTCAAAAAATAAACTGCCTCCTGTTAACATTTTTTAGGTGTAATTGACTTGATTTAGGCTGCTGAATAATTCTGAACCAAAGCTTTCAGAAACAGTTTGACATAGAATGGCCAGGTTGGAAGGGATCTTAAAGATCATCTAGTTCCAACCCCCCAAACATACATTCTGTTAATATTGCTGCTTTATCCTCAAGCTTTAAAACCAGGGAGTTTTAATATTTTCTGCAAATATATGCTTTAGAATTTATTTTTATTTTGGAGATGAGCTAGCTAAAAGATCAACAGTGTAAAAGAGTGACTTTGATTCTCAGTTACACATGTATTTATGTTGCTTTATTTTAGAAGTGTAATCCTTTGTGAATATGAAACCTACTTTTAAAGGTATTTTCATTTATTAAGTGGCTAAAAGGTGAAAAACTGCTTGAAGGAATTAATGAGCTGGGTCTGACCTTTGATTTTAACTTGTTCTTGTCATCTAGACCCAGCTGTGTGCCTGGCGTTGTTCAGAAACAATCAAAATAAATATCTCCGTGTGAAACCACCAAGGAAGACTCAGCCTATAAATGCTGCTTGCTTTGAAGGTATGAACAAGTATTTCACTTTATGCATGTAAGCATATATATATATCTATCTATATATACAGATTTCTATCTTGTAATGTCTTTTAAGCAAGCCTGCTTGAAATGTAAAATAATATGCACAAGTAGAAGGCGACAGGAGTTTAAGGTTCTTATCTGTCCTTGGGTATCTCAAGTTACAGCAGTGAAACATTTCAATCTGAATTCATTGGAATGGACAGAGGGGACTCCTAGAGATTAATTCATAATGAACTGCTGCCTAATTTATTTATTATTATTAAATCTTCATCATAAAAATAACTAACAAAAAAAAAATACCGGATTGTCACAAAGGTATAAAATATAAAGCACTAGAATAACATTTTATAAATGAAAGATCACTTCAAATTCTTTATCCCATTGTCACCTTTTTCAAGCTATCCATTAATTCCTAACAATTGTTAACATGTTTTTAGGGAGCTGCTTTCATAAATATTCCCTAAACCCCCACCATTTGACAGAAGATGAGAGAAGAATCTTCAGCATATAAATATAAACTTGGTTTTCCAAAAACATTTAGATACTGATGTAGCTCTTTTACTGTTGAATTTCAGTTAAAACTCTCCTTGGTTTCAGTACAATTAGAATAAGGCCAAGTCTGTTTAAAATACTCTTGTTGTAAGAAGCTGAGCATCTCCAGAGGCATTGTTTTTAGAGTGCTTTGAATCCTTTTGCAACTCAATAGTGTGCTCAGAAAGTTGTCACCAATGTGGTTTTCTCTCTTTCAAAGACACAGCAATCCCACAAAGTAGAATTAAACCCAATAATGCTATAGTAACTTTCCCTGATTGGGGATAGAAATTAGAACCTGAGACAGGTATGCAATCAAGCTGAGTGTATCTGTACTGCAATACACTTCATTAACCTAACTGTATGGAAGTCCAGATTCATGAGCCAATGCTCAGATTTGGTTAGGAACAATTCTTGGTGTGTTCTGAGAAGGAAAAAAATTTTGTGCTGTTATTTGCCTTGGATCCAACCATAAATTTACTTAGAATATAGAGATAAGTAAATATGTACTGTAAGTATATACTGTGCCTGATTTAGCATTCCAAGTGTCTCATATCTGTTCCTGTGCCATATGTTATGTGCCAGAATGCATCATATGCTGAAGAAATGGGCCATGCAGGCTGCCTGCCAAACACTGGATGCCCAAAGCTTACAAGCAGTAGTGTGAATGTTCAAAACTATGTCAAAGAGATAAGCTTGATCCCAGGCTCAGTACCCTAAAGTCAGCGTAGGTTTAGCCTAGCTTTCCTGCCACCAGTTTATCTGTTCCTGCCTGGGGACATTTCCCTTTGTTTTGGAAAGCCAATGTATGCATTCTAAATATTACTGGAATTACTTGATGAATGCATGGAGAGAAGGCACCACAGCAGATTAGATATCAACAGGCAAACACTGTATTGGCACTCACGTTTCTCTTTCATTTCAAGGAGCATTGTACCTCTTTGGCCAGCTAATAAACAGAGATTTTTATTGGGTGCTTACATGCAGTCTGTTGAGCCTTCAAGAATACAAGCAATACTCTTCTACTTGACCAGAATATAAAATTTCCTTCTACCTGAGGCCTTGTTGTTTCAGATGGTATGGCCAGAAAACACTAGCTTGTGAAGTAGAACCCAGGGTGCAACACAGAGCATTTACTTATGTCTTTGTGAGATACCATCAGACAGAGGAACTAAGAGTTCCTAAATTTAGGATTTGGTAACACTTTGCATGTTATCCACTACAAAGCAAAGCACCTGCATGATTATTGCACAGAGTTGTGTTGTCAATCATTTCTTCCCTCACTCACAAAAAAGATATTACCCATTTCCCCTCTCTCACCTTTCGACCATTTCTTCCTATTTTCCCGGGAATAGTTTTCTTTGGGTCTGTTCTGTGATGGGAGTTCTTTCTGCCACAAGAAAGTGGAATATTTTCACTCTGTATCCATCAATCTTATGGACACATATTTTAAGTCAAGAGAGAACACAGATAAGTCCATGGCATGGTGGTAATAAAATTCCTCCACTCAGGCCCTTTTACCTTCACAGACTCATAGTCAGTGCTCTGGTAGAAAATCTGAACTTCAATCCATCTCCTGCATAAACCACTGAATAAATCTAAAAAAAACCAACCCCAAAACCACCAAAAAGCACATTCAAAATATTCCTGCTTTATTTCTTTAAATTGGGAAATGGGGGGAGAAAGCATAGCATCAATAACAAGTACACATATGTTATCTGTTAAATAACAGAATCGCTACTTCTGAAAGGGGATGCCCTCGGAAGTGAAACAATTAGAACAGTTTTAGATTTTCAAACTGGAACATATCATGGTAGTGAATATTTAAGAGGTAATCTAGTTAAAATGTAGGATGAATGTCTTTTGTCTTCATTATGTCTTTGGTTTGTGTTTCAAAATACAAATAAGACAGAAAGGAATTTAAAAAAACAAGAGGTATAAAAATAAAGAGGGAAAAGGAATGAGTTTACTATCTGATGCTGGTGTGTTTCTGAGATAAAGGTTCTATTCTGTCAACATTTGCCTTCTCATCTAAGCTACTGCATCATACAGCATTGTATCATGCAGCATCTGTAAAGGAATATCTGACCGTAGTGAGGACAATAGCACTGATGCAATATTCAACACTTTTCCTGTTAGAAAAGTTGTGATGAGCTAATATGCAAAATGTTGATACCCAGTTTGGAAAACTTGTGTATAGCTTTAATCCCACGGGACAATTCACATCTCTAATTTGGCATATACATTGTAGGAAAGTATATTTTCAAAATTTGAGTGCCATCATACATTTTTATTACATTTCAGAAGAGTCATGCTTACTGACTGATGTTATAAAAATGCCCACAGGGGACCATTGTTTCACAGTTGTATCACAATAGCACACAGAAGTTAGTCAGAGACAAACCTCTTTGTATTACATGCTTCATCAACAGCATGAGGAGAAGTTGTTCTGTCAGACAAGAACTTACCATTTAAAAATACAACCACCATGTGAAGGCATGAACCATAGGAATGTAACTCTGTGTTAGTGTTTATGTGTATGTGTCAATGAATATACATAAAGTGTGTATACACACACAAACTCATATGCATCTACCCTGAGTATATGTATATGAAATCAGTAAGCATAGCATTGATGCATTGTTTATTTATATGTTTTAAAAAGAAAGTAAATTATGAACAGTTACTCTCTGGTGTAATTTGTAGTATCAACGTGCATTTTGTAATCCTAATGCTTTCTCTTTCAGTTGCTTTCAAATTTAATGCATTAGGTCATTGTATAATACAGGATCACTAAATATTTGCAGTAGGTAGCTATGTATAATTCTTTAAAATACAACTCATTTTTAATTGAAATAATAGTTTTGAATCATAATTCTATATTGTGACATTAACTTCAGTAGGTGGTAAAGTAAGCCATGGAATGTGCAAGTGTAAATTTGTGTTTACTGCTTCTCTTAAACTATACCCTGATCAAAAGCCTGAAGATAGATGGAAGCCTGACTTGATGGACTTTCATTTATGATTTACTAGATGTTTCCTGGGACTATGTGTATTCCACTGCTTTTTTTGCTGTGATAAGTAATGCTTCCAGTACAGTTGTTGAGTTCCAGTTAGTGCTAGCTAGCTGACAAACAAAATATGCCTGCTTACTGTTTTAATGAACATCCTTGGAGATTTTTGTGTGTTTTGTAGATGGTGACATTTCAAAGATCTCCAAATTTTGGGAATGTTCTATGGAACAGATAATTTTCATCATTTCCTGTTGTGCAGCAAAGCATGTTTTTAGAAAGCTTCATGGCCACTTCTCCTCTTGTTGTCTGGAGGTTATTTCAGTTCCTGATTTAACATAAAATCCTCTTGACTATTTTGGATCAGAAACTGAAGGAAGGATCAGTCCTTGACTCCTTCTGTTTTCCTGGAAAGTTCCAGTTAGTACTGGATGAATGTGTAACCGAGTGTCTTTGCCAGCTGTGGGTCTGTAATTACAGGGTCTGCAATTTCATTTGCAGAGAGGAAGGATACCTCCTTTTCCAACCAACAGCATGACTGCTTTGTCTTGCTCCAGCAGTTCACAGCTAGGAGCCCCAAGGCTTAGCACATAGCTTTGCTCCAGGCTTTGGGAACAGGATCCATCTTTGGCGTCCTCGGTGATTTGTCTACCTCAGCAATTTTGGTGGCTTATCCAAATAATTTCTGTTCAGAGGAATGGGAAGCTGGATTCCAATCTGTAGGGCAAGCTGGAAGAATGCAGCAGATCAACTGACAGTCCAATCAAAGTGTTATTTAGATATGATTCACTTAGGTGATTTATTGGCTTATACAGTACATTTGTATTTAGTCATATCCAAATCCATCAGTGGCATATCTATAACCATCCATTTGAAAGAAGTAGAAACAATACAACTTGACTGCACCTGGGAATGTGCACAATGACCAATGCCAGGATATTAAAAATGTGTTGGACTATGTTGTGAAGATATGATTTACTATAGTTTGAGAACCTGTAGTTCTGGTTGGCAGTACTGTATTTCCTGTCATTTTATGCTCATTGGTGACTAAAGAAAACGTAATGGGTGTAATATTAAGACAGATTTTACCAATACAATCTTGATGAACAGATTATGCTTTCTCAGGTGGCTTTTGGTTGTGGGAATATTCATTCATTTCTCTTTAAATTGTCAGTAGAAATAACATTTTTTTTTTGTATTGGAAAATGTGAAAGAATAAGAGGTAAAATGATCTTGTGATTATGTCATGGAATTGGAAGTTAAATATCAAGGATCCATTGATTTCTGATAGTTCACAGCTATGAAAGTCCTTGTAGTCTCACGTGAAAAACATTGCAAATCATTCCTATAGATTATTATTATTAGTGCTAATTAAAAATGTGAACTTGAGGTTTTGGAAACTGGTAATTTAAGGTGAAATTTGAGTTAATTATGGGAGCTTATTAAAATATTGCTACACGGTCAATATAGTGTCCTAGGTTTTCTAGGTTTTTGTATTATGAAATAAGAATATATTGAAGATATAAGAATGTATTGAAGATATAAGAATGTATTGAAGATATAACAATATATTGAAGAAAATTAAATGTGGTCATTAAATAGAATCTATATTGATTCAAATAATTGATACTTTTAAATATCTGCGTGAGAGTTAAGGAAAGTTTCTGAGAGTGGAATGCTAATAGTCACCTTTTTCTGTGCTTTAAATATTTTGTTGCTTGTTATTTAAGATCATTTAAGAAGACATTGAACCATAGCTAATGATTTGTGTTAGCCATTTTCAATTGAAAAATATAAATGGCATCGACTGCCAGAAAGCACATTGTTTGTAAACATTCGTTTCTAAATTTAATCATCTTTTTTTGAGCTGAGGTCTGAAAAAGATTAATAACCATATTCTAAAGCTGGTTTTGCTACAATTCTACTAGCTGAATTTCCATGCTTACAGTAAAATGCAATTGTTACATATCTCCCAGGCTTTAAATCTGTATGCCACATCAGGGGTGCAGTTTCTAAAGCATGCAGCACTGACAAAAATGACAGAATAATACATTTCCAGGGAGTGCAAGATCTGTCCTGAAATGTGATGAAAATGTGTTACAGAAACCTGTAGTGGGGAAGGGGAGCTATCTTTTAAAATACCAATTGTGTGGCTTTGTTTCTTATTATTTACTTTGAGCTCACACAACAGAACTCTTGCATTGAAATATTTTCTCATTTTAAGGAATTAATGGCTCTCCACCAGCCCTTTAACGTGTAAAATGAGTAGGTTACTTGTGTCCAGTACATCCAAAAAGAGCCAGGATAAAATAAACATAAGGAGTTGGATATCTTGGAAAAAATCTGTCATGGGTTTGGGTTAATCATCTCCAGAAGAAACTCAACTTAATGCCTGAAATGTAAGACTTCTTGGAGAAAGCAGTAAAGCCTGAGGCAGTGTTGATCTGAAGGAGTGCTCTCCATGGGTCAGAGCTGCTCTGCTGGCAGAGTGCAAACCCAGTTCACAACAGCGCTACGCTGAGAACTTGGAAAAGACTGCAGGGGCCTTACAGTGCACGCACTCAAGCTTCAGTTACATACTTCTAGTGGCCCAGTTTCTTATTAGAAAGTAAAAATAAAAAATAAAACCTGTGCCTAATTTTCTAGCCTCCTGTCCATCAATGATACCCTAGGATTTTTTCCAGTATTTGTGGAATGAAGCAATCCTGAAATTACGGTATAGTATTAAAAACAAATAGGTGAAGCATCATTTATGTAGTGCACTTCAGTGTCTGGATGTTTATAAATAGGATGTTTTTATTCATATTCTTGCTTGTCACTTTTAATTTAATAAAAAAGAAAAGAATATTCTATTTGCCTAAATTTCCTGACCAGGAGGTACTTGCCATAAATAGGAATTCTCACTGTGGTTCTAGTTTTCAGGGTTCCTGTATTTGTATGTTAAATGCTTCTGCCCATGTATTTCACCTGCCTGTGAATTCTCTCTCTGTTCTTGTCTCTACTGTTTTGCAGACTGTTGTAATTTGTGGTGGTATAAGG
Source organism: Bucco capensis (assembly GCA_013396975.1). Taxonomy (NCBI): domain Eukaryota; kingdom Metazoa; phylum Chordata; class Aves; order Piciformes; family Bucconidae; genus Bucco; species Bucco capensis. The sequence goes on along the minus strand of VWZO01010566.1, from coordinate 14,219 downwards.
ACTTTTATTAGAACTTACCAGACTTAAATTTGGTCTTTAAGCTAGAGAGCATGTGTGTTTGTCCCAACAAGCTTCCAAACCTTGGATTTTATACAGTGTGTAAACTGTCACCTGTGCTTTCACAGCATAGTAATTTTTAACCTAAAAGGAAATGCACATTTTTTAAAAAAACAATCCTAGTGATTTTTGCAGTAATAGACTAATGATGACTTCAATGGGAATGGGATTTTCACCCAAGATGTCATCAGAGGTTGCAAACATCATTGTTGAACAAGGTAGCACAATAGTTCAGATAGGTTTGTTTGCATCTTATGAGATTCTGCCTCTCTTTTTTCTTCTTTCCTTGACATTTTATGTCCAAAAGATAAGTAGTGGAGATAGCTGCATCTCAGCCAATCTATACATAAAGAAGTTGATTCCAGATTCACAGCTTTTAATTCTACATAAGGCAATCATTTTGGATGAATAGACCCCTGAGTATCGAAGCATTTCAAATCCTTTTTCATTTGACCATTCAGTGACCTGATAACTATTTCCTGTCCCTAAGTAAGGTTGTGACCCAGGTCTTAGAGTGCAAAAGACAGATAATTTTAGCAACAAGTTAAATCTAAATGGATTTGGTTGAAGGGGGTAAGGGAGAATAAGCTTGGCTAAATTCCTCTAAAATAAAGTGTTACAGCACTTGGATTTAGTACATCTAGTTAAAAGTAATTGTTGAATTTGTTGCCATCTGTTTGGATGCCTGGGGACTGTAGTGAGTATTGAGGTGGTTTATTTATTTGGTTTACTTTTACTGAACAATACCCAATACACTTCTTACACCTTGAAAAAACAATTGCTAATGAAGAGGTCATTAAAAGTGCATTTTCAGATATATTCCAAGCATTTTCCAAAGTGACTATTTCAAGCCTTAAAATCATATTGGTATTTTAACATAGGCCACAAAAAATGGATGTTCTTTGTCCACAGAAGGATCGTGAATGTTGCATTACACTAATGTTCATCTTGGAATAGAATTTCCCTTTGGTATGGAGTTATCAGGAAGGAATATAGTGTATTCTTAGAAATATTTTATAGGTAGAAATCTTGTTTCAGTTAGACAACATGATGCATTGCAGATCACAAAGAAATGTTTCCTGTAGCTATACATTTTAATATAAATGCCTCTGTATGTACAAAGTACTTTTAGAAGTGAATTAAAAGAAGGCCTTCACCCCAGAGCTTTTCATTGGTTTGAAAATATAACTGATTAAAGTTTCTTTTAAAAGAACTCTTTTTTCCCCCCTATTCTATAATGGGAACTGTAATGTTACAGAGAATTAATTCTATTCATGAGATCAGAGTTCTGCAGCATTCCACATTTTTCATGTGTTTAATATTGAACACCTATTTAATTATCTCTTTTTTATAAGTAATAATTTGTGGTTCAGATACATTATATATTTTAGTAATGTGCAACATTTTTCAAGCAAAACATTGACTCTAAAATCAATGTGTTAAAATTTTTCTGCTACTCAATACTAGTATTTATGCCAAAGTCCTATACCTTTCACAAGTTTCACATAACCTATAAAATACTATGTATGATGGATACTTTTACAAGGAATTGCAAATAATAATAAAGTAATAATAGAAATATCTATATCATGCAGTGACACCTCTGTAACTTCTATGCTACTTCTATAATGTAGCTCTCCTAACTTCATCACTTTACAGTTCAGTTCTCACCAGGAGCAATACAGAAACACTTTAGCAGTTGTTTCAATTTTATAGGTTTGTGCTGTTTTGATGTATGCACTGCAGATATTTTATCTGTATAAAAAAGTGGTAGAAAACTGAATTTTCTATTATTTTTTTATATTTTTTTTTCTCATATTCTTAAGAAAGACTACATACAGAGATAGCATTTTTGAATAAGATATTTTTATTTTATTTAGACAGTCTAGACTAGTTCTTCCTGTCCAGGTTTATTATTAGATTGACTAATCCAACATGATTATAATTTCATATTTTGCTACATTTGTAGATTCTTGTAGATAACCCAGTACAGGTTAAAAGATCCCCCCAAAAATCCAAGTAGCTAGATGAAAGAATTTTTTTTTCACTTTCACAATAATCATGAAACAAGCAGATTATTAATTGGGTATTAATTCTAATTACACATTATCAAGGTTACTAAGAAATTGACTGTGAAAAATCATTTCCCTAAAGTTCTTGCATGCCCATTGTTTCCTAGGCAAGTTTAGTAATTTTCACTTCAAGGATATATTTTTGTCAAAGATAGAATTTAACTTTTAAAAGGTGCAATTTAGACACTCCTGTGTGTTTTTCAAACTTAAATTTACTGAGGATTTTTGCTTTAGTCGCTGATGTATATTTTTGTAATTGAGAAATAAGTAGTGAATGTAAAAAGAAAGGAAGCTATGTGCTACTAAGGCAGAAAGTTCTGCTTTAACCTACCAATGACCTGGCTTTGTTTGTTCAGATGACAGTTCTAAAAGTGTGCAGAGAATATTCCCTTTTAATACAGTTCTTTGCCGCGAGCCGTGACCTCACTGCCTGTCAGGGAGCAGGTCTGAATTGGCCCTTTCTCTGATATCGTGACATTGCTTCTGTTGCCTCGATTGTGACCTCTGATTGCATGATACCCCTGAGAGTTCCATTTAATAAGCGTGACTCCTGACTCTTAGCCAGGTCTGCCTTCGGAGCTTTTGTCAGACCCTGCTTGGAATCTGGCCTCTGGACGCTAAAAGACTGCATAGGCTCTCCTCAGCCTATGTGAGTTGTGTGCAAGCTGCTCTTTCAAACCTCTGTCCTTTATTGCAAATGCAAATATTTAGAAAAGCTTACTTAGAATAAATTGTTAAAGTTGTTTCTGACACACTTGTGGCTGCTTGGGATTCAGGGGTTTTATACCTTTGTGCAAATAGGTACTATTATTTCACTACCTTACTAAGCATGGGTGTTAGCTATGCATCATACTAATTCCTTGCTTTGAGATTTGTTTTATTTCCCCTATGAAAGTGTTAGATATTTCTGTGACTTCCCATCAGCAATGTGTTTGTTCATTACAGAAGCAGTAGGGGCAAAGCTCCATTTTTCATTGCATAGTTAATAGAGTTGCACAAGGAGACAGTACTGATGAGCACTGTGAGATGTAGTTATTCAGGACTAGTCAGGTGAAAGCTGAAGAATCTCTTTGGAATCCAGGAGAAGGTGAGTAGAATTAAGACTTACTGAATATCACTGAAAATTAGATATCTTGGCTTTAATGACTATTTTGCTACATCATTGCATTCTTTTTTCCTGTTTTCCTCTTCTTCTAGCCAGAATCCTGAAGGAGTCTGTTCAGAGACCTGACTACCTTGAGAATGATGATGCTGTTCAGACATTTCTCCAGTTTTAATATCCCTTGATGCATTCACTGAACGAGAATATGGAGAAGTTTGAAGATTTGAAAGAGTTCCAAGAACTGTGGTACAAGTTACAGACAAGTTTCTGTATTTACCTGCATACAGTTTTGGTAGTGTCACTGCAGATACATATACCTTTTTCTAGCCTCTGTGTCAGTACTTCTAACATACTGCTTCTAATCAATGCTTTTAGCTTTTCAGAAAAGCAGAAAAATCTTTGTGAACAAAATAATGCTTTGTGCTCACATCTGTAGCTTAAAAAAAAAAATCTCATGTAAATATTACCATTTAATATTTCTGTTTCTTCACCTGTTTTAAGGAACTCTGTTCCCCCTTTCACTCAGATTACTTTGTGTTCAAGTTATTATATCTTATATGAAAAGGAAACTGTATTAGAATCTTTCTTATAAAACATGTTCTTCAAGGCAAAAAGGGGGTGTTTTCTTGTTACATTCAAACTTGGCAATGAAATGCTGTTTATTTTTCATGTCAGTGACTATTACAGTGGAAGTAAAATTTTGGTCTGACCAGATAAATCCTGTTTTTTAATCTTGTAGACAAATTCCCACGTAAGATAATACAATTTTAATAGCGTGATTTAATCTGCAAGGTTGTAAAACTCATAATGTAATTGTCTATTCCCTTTTTCTGGAGTAAAGAGTATAAGATTAGTTACTGAAGTTCCTTAATCTCAAGTGGGAGTTTGCTTACCTAGTTGGAATTGGCAGGGATTCACTCCTTTCTGGATCAGACCTTAATGCTCTGTAAGCTCCTGTGCTATTTGCAGGAGCTTAGTTAACTGGCTGCCAACAAGCAAAGTTAGGAATGGGCAACTGTTCTACCTGTTGTTAGGCAACAGGTAAAACAAATTACACTTTGAAGTGAATTAGTTATGGCTGTCTTGAAAGCTATTGCAAATATGAACAGGACACACATAAGGCAAATTCACCTCTTTGGAATCATCATGGAATTGAACTTATTCCCTCCTTTTCAAACAGATTTTTTTGTCTATGGACATAGAAATATATATATATCAGTGAGTGGAAGAGTTTGATAGCAAGCTGAGCTGAAAAGTTTAGTAAAAAAGCAATTAATTTAAACACACCACCTCCATGAATAAAATATTTACAGTCAAACTTAAGGAAGATTAAATTATGTTCAGTAGTAGAACTGGGGCTTCTGTTTTGTTCATCTGCTCATTAAAAAGAATGTAAAGATCTAAACAAAACTGTATGAAAGAATAGGAGGAGTCAGAACTACTGGATTGCTTTTTCAACTCTGTTTTCTTCATTCAGTGAGGTAAATCATTCAAACCTTCTCTGCATGGATAGAAAAAGACTGTGCCATTGTAACTATAACTGATCCAAAAGCAGTATAATTAATTCAGTTCAATTCCTGTGGGGCTGAATACTCTTGAATATGTGTTGGTTTCTCTAAAATTATACAGTTTCAATTATTGCATTTTTCATGTGTTTACAAGCTGAAAACTCCAGTCTAATTAATAAAAAAATTATAAAAATACCAAGCTCTTTGAGCCTTATGAATTAAGAATTAACCTGGGGCAACTTGTGGTTTTAGTTTGCTTTTTTACCTGTCCTTCTTTACAAATGGGATTCCCCCTCTTTTTTTTTTTTCTTGATAGATCCATAAGACACTGAAATTTCCTATTGTTTATTTCCTTCCATGATGTATCAACTAATTAAACATAATTTAATAAGAAGAATTAGTACTTTTATGTCTCTATTTATTTATAGTCATTCATAAGTTTAGTATTTATGGTTATTTTTAAGCTGGTTATAAATATATAAGAATTATGTACACCCTTGAGGATTAAATCACTTTAGGTGTAGAGTCCTAAGAAAAAGAACCATGTCTATCTGAGAGGGTTTTTTCCATTTAATTCAATGAGCATTAAGTCAAGCCTTGTTTATACAATGTTTGGCATAATGACAGGCCTGATCTTCAAGTGATACCTCTGGATTTTACTGTAAAGTAAATTAGACAGCAGCCTTGCACTTAGCCTGTGTAGACTTTGTGTGTATATTTGACAATGTGGAGTAATTGTACATTATTGCACTGACAAAGGTGTGAATTGTTGTCAGAGTACATTCATCAAAGACCAACAGGTATCTCATGCCAACAGCAGAAAGTAAGCCAGAAATAGTTTAACCCACACCAAATAAAACACTTTTGAATTGAAAATTCTATGTATACCTAATAGAAGAGATAAGCAATTCATAAGTATTCACAACTGAACTACATATTGACAGTAATAATTTCATTCTTTCACTGCCAGTGTCCTGCATTGGTAAGTGCTAATCACATGTGGTGCTCGTGTACAACATGTGTGTTGGTACATGAGTCCTTAAAAACAACTGCAGCTATTATTCAGATAACTCTCTAGAAAAAAACCTTTTTTCTTAAAAGTAAACATACTAGAGACTTTAATGTGCATTCCAAACCTGTAATACAAAAAGACATATTTGAATTACTTATACAATTGCGAGAGCATTATTAAAGTGTTATTAGTCAGCTTTACTGACTAACTTCATGCTGCTCCTGAGTAATGACTTCTTAAAATAATTTTTAATATTTGGCATATGTATCTTCTCACATCTTTATTTGGAACAAATGTTTTCTTGAGTTTGGATTTGTTTGTCCTTTCTTGTCCTTTTAAATCCTTCAGGACAAACAAAACCTATCTTAATGATTGTTGTGCTAAATAAAATCTCTTGTATCTTGTGTGTTTTGCCCTCTTGATAGGGGACAACAGAGTAGTTAGACCTCCTGCACTCTTACAAAATATTCCTTTGTATTTGTTTTTTTGAGAATTCCTCTGGAAGATCTGATGTCTTAACTCATTTTGCTTGGTTTATTGAATTTAGAGAAAGGTATTCCTCTGGCTTGTGCTCCATAGGAAGTGATAATCTTTTCTTGCTTGGGAATACATTTCCATTACTGAGCAACTAAACACTTGTATTCAAGTTCTTGATTGTTGCTGTCAGTTAATCTCAAGAACTGGGAATTTATAGAAATAAAATCTATCAAAAGATTCTGAAAAAAAAAAGGTGATGTAATGCATTTTTAATTTTCTGCTGAGCAATATAAAATCCATTCCTCTTTTCAATAGAGAACATCTGTCATTAGGTATGATGAAAACTATCATTAGGTAGATTAGGTAATCTATCATTAGGTAGATTATGATGAAAACTAAAGATATGGTCTGCATTTGGCAGATTTGGAGGATGAGACAGAAATTATGTGAGAGTGAAGGTGGTAAGAACAAACAAAATATGCTCAATTGACTCCCATCTTATTTATTCCTTACTAACGGATAACTAAGCATGGAAACACTGAGCATATCATTTCAAAATGTTCTTTTACTCCTTGATTTCTTTAGTTTTTTCAAGGGCCTTGACTCTCCAGAGATCTCTGGGTAACTCTTGACTTTTTGAACTTGTAAAAGCCTGAGTGGCTCTTGAAGAGTGATGATTGCAGAAAGGAGTAGTTTCCATCAGGAACTCATCTCTTTGTATGGTACAATATCATCCCTGTAGTTTCTCCATTTTGTACAGTTAAGAGTTTGATTTGGGGTTTTGTTTTGTTGGTTTTTTTTTTAAGAAAGAACCAACTTATTTTTTCAACCATGAAGTTATTTCCTGTTATTTCCCAACCTATACATGATACAAGTCTGCCTTTGGGGAGCTGCCCTGGGGAATGTTATTCTGTTCATTTAAGTTGTAATGTTCTGGGTGTTCATCAGTATTGTCTTCTTGTGCAACTCTATTATACTGTTACCACAATATCAGAGTCTGGTGTACTGGGGCTGAAGAGTTTGATGCTTGGATACCTTCAATACTTGGCCTTAATAGAAACAAAAATACTCAGAGTAGCTGATAGATTTTAACTGAGTGGAGTCAGTGACTATATAGCATTTAATAGATGCAAAATCATAGACTCAGACACCAGAGCTTGATATTTGCATTTGCAAACTTGGCATGTTTCAGAGAAATTTGAATCTTAATGCTTCCAAATGTTTGTGGAGGTTATTCTCATGCTTTTCCTTCTGCTTTTCTATGGCAAAAAAAAAAAAATCACATGGGCTTTGTCATTCACTGAGGTTAAAATAAATAACCATAACTGTATGTTTCATTCATGTGTTACGTGACTGCTGTAGCTTTCTGAAGAAATAAACCAATTTTGATGAGTATTTCCTTGACATGAATGTGTTGGAACGGGAGTCTACATAACTCTAAATGTAATGGTTTAAATGGTACAAATTTAACCTTATTAATCAAATAGCAAAATATTGGTTTGGTTTCTGGCTTATTATTTTAAAGAAATAATTCTTATTTGAAGGACAAGGGAATCTCATACAATTTATTAGGCAGTGTGGACCTGTATTAAACCAGTGCACTACTGTTCCTTTGTTTTTTATTCTCATCTCTGGGACTTATTTTTATTTGACCCAAGCAACCTATTCCTACATTGTTATTGTTACTAGCCTTTCATTATTCAATCCCTCTTTTTTTCCCTACATAGATCTTTCAAGTTCTTATCCCAAAATTCACTGCCTGAGTCAGATCAGAAGAGTCATAGATTAGGACAAAATGAAATCAGGAATTGCCTGTGTGGCAGCTTCCTCTGCACACCTCAGGTGAAATAGTTCCTTAGGTTTATGGATCAGCTCAGAAAGGTGTTGTATGTCTGAGGAAATATCATTATGTGAAACTGATATGGTTGTGAAGGAAGTTATAGAAGATAAATGAGAAGTTCTGTTGATGTAAATGGAGGAGTCCAGAAGGTGGTGACAGCCCAAAGAAGTTGTAACGTTGGAGAAATTGGAAGGAAAAATGCTTAGTGCTTCCTTGAAGTCAGTGCCAGGAAAGTAGAGTTGATGAAACAATTCAAAGGGGAATGTGCCATGTTCACAAGAGTAAAAGGCATAAGCAGTTTAATATGGAGTAGTAGTTTGCAAGATATTTGTGTGATCAGAGGATTACAATGAAAGATTGAATAATCAGGAGATAGTAGAAGAACTTCTTTGACACCATTGTGATATGAATAGAGAGAAACAATTTTAAATGAGGTATCTGGAAAGTACACCATTGGTGATTAAGCAAGACTTGGAGTTGCCTTGATGTGGGGAAAAGAACAAATTGAGCATAAACAGTAAGCTGGGGATAAATGTTAATTGCTACTGCTAAATAGTACTGGTGCTGTATTCTGCAGAGGCAAAATAGAAAATAATGTATGGGAAGATACACATATGAAATCCTGTTTTCCTTGAATTTGGAAGCTGAAATTTGTAGTTTCAGTGATTTAGGAATCTCAATGAAAGGGTTCAGCTTTTGCATAATCTAATAATATGACATCAAAGAGAGAACAGAGGAAGCACAGGCTGAAATGTAAACCACTGAAGGAGAATGAGCTAAGTACGTGAAGTTTTATTACTAGTGTTAATCACCCAGAAACACAGCACAGTGTAAAAGACAGCAAAAATTAGAAATGAAAATAGGGAGAAAAAGACAGCCAAAATAAAGACTGTGGTCTTAACTGAGAGTGTGCTGAATACCTGGATGCAGTCAAGAAAGTATGGTCTGAAGGTGAGCTCAAGAACAATCATGGCAGAGAGGAGATGATTACAATAGCAGATGATGAGATTGCAGGTGGAATAGTAATAGAACAGAGCTTATTTATAATCTAAAGAAAAATCTGAAGTACTTGTCTATCAAGTACTTAAAGGGCATACTCTTTTGACATACTCTTTTGGGTTGATCAGTACTCCCATATTCTAAACTCCTTGTGCTGTAAATGATAAAGCATTTTTAAGCAGCAAGAAATGTTGTAGGTCATAACCTGATGTGTTATTCTTGTGAAAAAGCTCTATTTCATCTTTTATTCAGCTGTCAACTCCCTGCTAGAAATATTTTTATTTTATTCATTCTGGTCCTAAAGATAGAAGCTGGTTTTAGCCAAAAGTAACTCAGATGAAAAGGTAACACCTAATCCATACACTATAATTATATCACAAACCAGTTTCTGTGTTTTTAAGGTAGAAATGCATGTGTTTCACTGTCTGGAAATTCCATGGCTGACTTGTAGATAAACAAATATTACCTGGAGATGCTATAATTTCAGGTGAAAAGAACTTAGTATCAATTACTGCCACATGATACTGCCAACTTTCTGGAATTCCTAAGTATCTTGGTGATATAAATGTATTCACTGAATACCTGTAAGCATGTTCAAGACCACTCTAAATACCATTATTTTTCCAAAACCAGTATTTTGAGCATGTAGTGTTTAGTATATATTGTAATGGTTAACTGTATTTAGTGACTTCTGACAAATGGGACAGATTTCTTGTGGAAGAGAAGAAATTCCTCTCATTTGTCTGACATTTTACTGTAAGTTTCTGGGTGANTGTCTGTTTCCAATTCTTGTTTCTTGCTTCGGTATCAGTGTTATTATTCATGTTGTTCTTGCTTTCTGTTTTGTGTATTATACAGATTGTGACAGAAATAGTGCCAGTTGTACGGAGAAAATGAGATGAAAAGTTGGATCTTAGGTTTGGGATTTCAGGATTATATGTTAATGTGTATTATAACATTCTAGCAGACATAGGAAGAATCATAAAAATCCTTGCAGGAACATATACGTTTCCTTTTTATTCCAAATAATATTTTTATACAGTTTATATAGTCATACATGGACTCATAATATATATTGCTGACCAGTAATGTATACCAGAATACTGACAGATAAGAAAAATGTCAGTGTATTAATAGCAGAGACATTAATTTTATACCAAGTTTCAGCTGCTTAATTCCTATATTAGGAGCACCATTGCCAGAATACATATTGGGAAAATTAACTCTAGTCACATATTTTTTATATTAAAGGAGGAAATCTTAGAATGCTGAAGAAATTCCAAGACCACCTTTCACATTGTAGGGCTTAGTTTTCTTAATCTCTTTACTTGTGTTGTACTCTGTATGAAGCAAGTTTTGAAGTGAATTGTATCTCTAAACAGAAAATATAACAGTAAAAGCTTGGCTACAGTATAGATTTCTCCACACATTTCTCTAGTTAGGGCTTTTACCTGCCCATCATCAAAAAATGCATTTGGAAAAAAAAAAAATCACTTGTTGTTGCATCAGGTTCCTCAGCATCCTCTTACATATAAGCTGACAAAGACCTGAGAAGCTAACTGGGATTTACAACAATCAGGATTGATGTTTCCTGGGCATAGAATCTGAAAAGTAAAGTGCAGAATCTGCAAGACCACCCTGAATGTAAAATGTTTAACCATCTTCCTTCTTTTTGTATCCTGACTTGCTGTTAAGAACAAACACTTAGTCTAGCACTGGGGAGCATGGGAATGAGGTACTCATAAGGCAGTGGGAAACATAGATTTTGGGTGCTCCTCAGCCTGGTGAGATTGGAACTGACTCCATTTAGAATGTAGGGCACTTCACCAGAAGTAGTTTAGACATTCTTAGCCCTTCTCCTTGAATTCACTGAATGGATTATCAGGAGATAGTCTCAAGTGCCTAGGTAGCATCCATATTTGAAACTGAACTAACAGTCAGATGGAGGATGACATCTCTCTTGATCCCAGAGTGAAGGTTCTTATGGGTTTGCATGTTGATTTAAGAACCTAGAAAATAATGTATTCTTTTCCTGTAAGGTTCAGTTCCAAGGACAACTCAGGTGCCTAGGCTGTGGAGTAAGTTCTCCCAAATTCTGTAGACAAATGGCAGTAGGTGCCCCTGAAAGCTGCTCTGGATCTGGCTGAAGTACACAGTACGTGTGGGGATGATTAATTGGCAACACCTATAAATCATGACTGTATTAATGCCAAATGTAAGACTATTCCAATCTTAAATTATTAACGTGTGTGTCATGTAAAGAAAAAAAGTCCAAAAGATTGAAAGCTTAGAAGTGATAATCTAATGAGGGTATGATACTTTAAATACCTCTCAGATGAATTTGGGTTTTGACAGAGTTGTGCCTTCTTTGATGTGCTCCTTTTTTGTTTGATATTCGAAGAGTTGTCTGGGTTTAACAATTAAAGATTATAGGTCTGATCTATTTCAAAGATGCAGAATGTTTACAGCTCTTTGGAACTTCTGTGGAATTTGTGAGTGTTAGTACTTCTACAAAATCAGGTCCAGGTTTTAAAAAACCCAGAGCCCTAATTTAAGAAAGCTATCAAGCAAATGCATGTTAATGATAACTGATACACCAGATCCTCAAACACATGATCTTCATAAGTGGAATAGAAAAGTGATAATGCTGTGTTTTAATTCATAACAGTATTTGTTCATAAGAATTAAAAAAAAGAGATGTTACTAATGAAAAGTAAAAATATGGATATGTGCCAAATAAGAAAATAGAACACAGTTTTCTGCAGCATTATTAAACAAATCATTGAACACTGTCTGCCCAATTGAGGAAAAAAGTCACTATTAACAGTAATATGGAACAAGAAATCTCTGTTTAATAGCACAGATGATTTTAAGAAAAAAAAAATATTGTGTGCACTTTTGTCTTGGTCATTTTCTTGTTTCAATAATTAACATGCAAAAATAAATACCTTTGTGATGAAAATTATTAAATAAAGCCAATTGTGTTTCAAACATAATTCACTAACAAACTCAAATTGCATCTAATGTAAATTACTAACAATCCTTTTGGAAGAATAACTTGCCAAGTTAAAAGTTTGTTGGTTTTTTTTAAGTTTTGTCATAGCTTATTGAATGTGCATCTTATTTTGTCCATCACTGACATTCAGACTCAGACATGAACTTCTAATGCTGTCAAACCCTACAGAGATTTCCCTTTTTATGGAGGAGAAGGTTATAAGCATTTTAGTAAATGCATAAGTAATACTGATCCTTTTAACAAGAAGAAATCATTCTCCTGAGAAAGATGGTAATAGTAGACCAACTTTTCTGTAAATACAGATCAGAAAAACCATGTCCTGGGGCATTATTCCTCACTGGAGAATGTGTGCTGAAAAGCAGAATGCTTGATCTCCAGCATGGCTCTTGCAAAGTCATGCAGAATGTTTCTTACTCCTGGTATAAATCAGCATCTTCTTCATCTGAAGAGCCATAAAGGGAACAGTGTAGCTGCAGAATTGGAACCTTGCAGTTTTCAAAAGGTAAAAGTCAGGGAACTGTATTCCTGAACCTGGAACAGAGGGAGGCCATAGCATAAACTTAGAAAGGAAGGAATAGGTCCTACTTTAATCAAGTTGATGAAATCTGTAATGAGAACTCTTTACATTTTAATATTTGGCACTGATTGAGCAGTTCACTTTTTAGTTCACTTTTGAGCCAGCCTTCACCACCTCATTTGGTTACATACAGTGACTGTCCAACCCAGCTTCACATTTTCTGTCTTCCTAAGGAGATAAATGAGAGTGCTTTACATCAACTGAGGATAAATTGTTCTACCAAAGTTCTGGTCTGTAAATCACTAGCAAGACATATATGACTTTGTATTCTGGACCAGAACCTTGCCTAATTTTAATAGGCTAATTACAGGTTAGGCAAATGAATCCATTCAGCCTAAGGCATGGGTTTGGTTTGAATAGAGATTCTCTATACCAAGATAAGTGGAGAGCACAACCAAAAGATATTTGGATTTCCAACTCTGAAATAAGAAGCTCTGACATTTTAACAACGTTGCCTTAAGGAATATTGTTAAACAATGAGCTCAGGTAAAATGCAAGTGAGCAACTATGTTTTGCAGCCCATGCAAAGTAAATTACATTTTTTACAGCAGGATAAGTTTAAAAACTACTACAGATAATGTAGCAAAAGTTGGTGAATAGCCTGTATGTTCATTTTATGTTCTCAACAGGTGAATGAAAACTAAGGCTTAAAATAAGGACTATGAGGAAACCATTAATCTCAAAGGCAGTTCTGACATCTCCCCCTCTCCCCACCTTTGCAGTTATTGATGGTTAAATCATTCCTAGTGGGCAAATGGACTTGATATCAAGTGAAGTAACCTACAATCTCTGCTGGATCAAGTGCAAAAATACAAATATGCTCCTACAGTTTACAAAACAACTTTCACTAGCTGCTGAATTCAGTTATCACCAAGAGAAAGAAAAGGCTTTAAAAGGCAAAAAGGTAGAATGAGCAAGAGGGAGCATTAACTCACTGTAATCTGAAATGACATGTAAGAAAAACAACAAACTTTTGGGAAAATAAATCATTTCTGGTGTCTCTTAAAAGCCCTGAGTGAAAAGTGTTAAAAAGACATAACTATAAAGTTGATGTATAAGGGTAGAAAATAAAAAATATTCTGATTTATTACTGTGTGAAAGCAACAAAAATGCTTAATCTGCAGGCTGGTCAGATTGTGCTCTGCTGTTGCCTGTGCCCCAGAGCATGTCTGCAATTTAGCACCCAAAACCTGCACAACTGTCTAACTTTTGTCTGTAATGCCACGACTTTGTTCTATATGTTTGGAGGGATTTTTGTGTTCCAAAATCAGGTAGTAATTTGTGAAAAATAATATCATGTGTGCAATTGCTTTGAAAACCACGAACAGAAATTTCCAATAAAATATCTTAATATATCAGTAAAAGATCAGAGGAATAAAATTGCATTATATTGCATATAATGGTGAATTTTTTTTTTACCTTATAGATTGATAAATAGAATTGTAAATATAAACTAATGTCTATTTTTAATTCTAGAGATAGCACAAAAAGCAACATTCAGAGATGCTAGGACAAGTAATTTAGGTATAATACATATATTTATTTATATTTATATTTAT
>VWZO01010565.1:11004-36666 GCA_013396975.1 Bucco capensis | reverse complement strand
ACTTGCAGGGCATCGTACCTGTTCTGCAAGATCACCTGGAAATTTGGGGATATATCCGAGGCAACACACATGCCACGCCAAGCAGGAACTTGTTGCCATTGCTTGCTGCCAAGGGGGTGTGGGGACGTGGGCAGGGAAGAAGTTTGCTTGCTGCCTTGACCATGTACTTTTTGGTTTATGTAGGGCAGAGGTGTATCCCAATGAGTTAGTTTCAGGGATGGTCCAGGGGTCTCCCATTCCTGGGTAATTTGTGGCAGGTGATCTTGTTGTGTTTCAGTTTCAGGGAGGGCAGAGCCTGACTGCACCAGTCAATGTCATCCTCAGCCTCTCTGATGCTCCTAAGTCTTGCCACTTGAGCTTCGGTCTTTCAACCTCAGCTTGCAGCTGTGCCGCTCAGGTGAACAAATCACCTACCTGCTCACACCGTACACAGTCCCCGCTACCAGGGAGAGGCTGAGACACTTCCTGCAGCCTGCTACTTGGACCATCTCATCCCTCCTTGAGGGCTCTGTCTGAGTTGCCACTTCCAGACGAGTTAAAGCTTTTTTCCTAGTAATAACCCTTGCTAGGTATTAACAAGGCAAGTGACAACCGCTCGTGTAGCACACCTACAAAACATTAAAAAGGGAGAGCACCCTCCCGTGTGCCCTCTCTTCACTCCCTGCTTTCGCGAACTGCTTCACAAAGTGCTCTGTACCTGTTTGCTCATTCCTGTTCACCCACGTTCTGGGATGCTCACTTCCAGGTTGCTCACGCTCCCTAAGCCTGGTTATTATGGGAAAGCCACCCAGCTGACTTCACTTGAGCAGCCTTTAAAGACTCTCCGATCTCTCAGCTCCACCCCTGCTGGAGCCCAGACCAGGGGTTCTGTGGGATCATGCCAGAAAGCTGTGGGTGCCTGAGGGTCCAGTCAGACCGGTCTCAGAACACATGACATGCAGCCCTTGTGTCTAGGGCCCTTCTGGGCAATTTACAGAGGCTTAAGCTTACCTTCCTCACAGGGGAAGCTGGTAGCTCCTTGCCAGAGCAGAATGAACCACGAGCAGGCAGAATGAAAACAATTTGGTATTTTGTGATGTGCCTACCATGAGAATGTGCTCAGGAAGGCTGGGACACACTGAACTCAGTGCCAAGACTGAGCTGTACCCTTGGAGAGGGCTGTCCTCTCTGTAGAAAGCTGTCGTGCCTCCCAGCCTACCAACACATGCAAAACAGAAGCATGTTAACCCATAACTCAGGAAAGGGAACCTCGAGGACAGATGTTTTTGCAGAATATAGCAAGCCTCTCACTATGAATTTAGTTTTTTCTTTCTGTCATTATTGAAGATTTAGTGGTAAATAAACACTTAGGTACACCTTCATTGCCATGTAATGATTTCATTTTTTCATCTCCATGGATCCCATCTCATTTTCAAGCACTCCACTAGCAGCAACAACTTGGAGTAAAACCATTTCATTTGTGTTATTTCTTTTTTCAGCCATAACTGCCACCAATTTTGTCACAAACATAAAAATTTGTTCCTTGGATTTTATGAATTATTGATATTACATTTTTAATATTTGGAAACATCAGGCTTCATCACAGTTACAGCAATGTTCTCTGGCTGTAAAGTTTTTCTGTCAATAGCATTTATGCACAACATTCTATGCCCTTTTCTGAGAGTCAGAAAGGCCTTTTTAGATAAGGAAGATATTTTCTAGGTTAGGCTTCTTGACATGTCCCAAGTGACAGTCTCATCAGAACAGTAAAAAAAGTGTTGATGAAAGTTTAATTTGATACAGAATCATAGATTTGTTGAGGCTTGAAAACACCCTTAAGATCATCAAGTCCAACCATTAACCCAGCAGTGCCACGTCTACCACTAAACCATGTCCCTTAGCACCACATCTAAACATCTTTTAAATTACCTCTAGGGATGGTGACTCCACCACTTCCCTCGACAGCTTGTTCCAGGGTTTGACAACCCTTTTGGGGAAGAATTTTTTTCCTAATGTCCAATCTAAATGTCCCCTAGTGTATCTTGAGGACATTTCCTCTTGTCCTATTGCTTGTTTCTTGGGAGAAAAGATCAACTTCCGCCTCGCTACAACATTCTTTCAGGTAGTTGTAGAGAGCAAGAAGATCTCCCCTGATCTTCCTTTCTTCCAGACTAAACAACCCCAGTTCCCTCAGCCGATCCTCACAAGACTTGTGCTCTAGACCCTTCACCAGCTTTGTTGCCTTTCTCTGGACACACTCCAGCATCTCAGTGTCTTTTTAGTACTGAGGGCCCAAAACTGAAACCAGGATTCAAGGTGCAGCCTCACCAGTGCCGAGTACAGGGGGATAATCACTGCCCTAGTCCTGCAGGTCACAGTATTTCTGATGCCAATGATGCTATTGATATTCTTGGTCACCTGGGCATACTGCTTAGCTTTAAGTGACTGAAAAAAATACCCAGGAGAACTGTCACAGTGGAAAGCTGTTGGAACTAGGTGAACACCAGGAGACACTGAGGAGAACTGGACACATCACTCCAGATATGTTCCACCAATACTGAGTAAAGGAGAATGATCCTCTCCTTTGACCTGCTAGTGATGCTTTTTCTCATGCAGCCCATGATGCTGGCTGCCTTCTTCCCTGCAACGGGGCATTTCTGCCACATGTTGAGGTTGGACACCCTCAGGACCTCAGGTGATTTTCTGCAAAGCTGCTTTCTAGCTGGTCAGTCCCCAGCCCATCCCAGGACCTGGAGATATTTCTGCTCAGCTGCAGGGCTTTGCATTTGCTTTGTCTGAAGTTCATGAGGTTCATCTCTACCCATTTCTCCATCCTGTGGAGGGCCCTCTGAATAGCAGCACAAACAACCATAGGGTGTATCAATCACTCCTCCCAGTTCTGTATTGCCTGTGCATCTGCTGGATGTGCGCAGTGTCTCAGCATGCAAGTCACTAATGAATAGATCACACAATATTTGCCCCAGTATCAACCACCTGGGGTATAGCACTAGCAACTTGCCTCCAGGTGGAATTCATGCCACTGGTCAGTTTGGGTTTGGCAGTTCAGACAGTTTTCAGTCCAGGACTTTCAACCCAGGGCTGAGGTTCCTGTCATCCCGCTAGTGACTTCTTTTTGTGCATATGGGGAATTTATTTGGCCTGATTGTCTGGTAGCTGACATAGGCATTTAAGTTGGAGACCTAATTTGGGTCTTCGTGGTCAACAGAAGGATACACTACCCCTCAGGAGGTGCTGGCATCTCTGCATTGCTTAGAAGGAAAGAGGATGATGTAATTGTCTTACTGGGTCAGTCTGGCCTGTTCTGTCTCTGGGTTTCCATTTTGTCATTGATCCTTTTGTCATCTCCCTCATTTGAAGTGCAAGTTTTTGGGGATGTGCTTTCTCTCAGGTCCTATGCCTGGTGCAGGCTGGGGACAGGTTCAAAACAGTTCTGCAGTACAAATAACAGAAATAGCTTCTGCTCTTCCATTATCATGTCACCTGGCCACTAGCTTGACCTCATTGACTTTACTGGGTTATTCCTAATGTACTTCTCCAAGGGAGGGATTTGCAGCTCCAAACAAGGGTAAAAAAATTAAAAAAAAGTAAATCAGAAGTTTTTCAAGGCCCAAAGTATGCTTGTCTGTTACCAAGGTCATGAATCTCTTGTAAAGTAAAGTACATCTTCAGGATTCAGTTATTTGGAGAGGAAACTTAACGTTTTGGAGACAAGTGACTCTCTTTAGCCACCAGGAGTAAATTGTTTCATCCCTGAGTGTAACATTTCTGTTTGTGAAATGCATTTTTCCTGAATATTTTGCATCTTGATTTCATGTGGATAGAGAGGGTTACAATACGTATGAACTACTTGTATGAGTTTAAAACAGAAGGATATTTTAATTGTGTTTATGTCAGGATTTGTTCAAGTGAGATGTTAACAGTCAGTCAAGCACAGTTCTCTTTGTACCAAGTGGACCTTCATTCTGCTGTAAGGCTTCTATGTCAGTTTTGAGTAGATGTAGCAAATGTAGGTATAGCAAATGAATGACTGGATTTGCATCAACAGACAAATTAGATATTCTCCTGTAGTGGATCTAAGCATACTTGCTCAAACATTCTGATAATAAGGGAAAAAAGAATCAGATTTTTAGTATGGTTCCATGGAAACAGGTTGTTATAACTCAAATTTCAGTAAAATGTTGCAGCTGTAAAATGGGTTAAATCTCAGGTTGTATAAAAGGGAAAAAATGAGGGAAAAGAGGAGTAATTCTTGCAAGGATGATTTGGTGGCCAATTTAGTTTGGAAGATAAATTCCAGGCTGCCCTGAGAACAATTACTATAGAGAGGATAAAAAATTACTGCTAGTAATTGCATTGTAGTTGGCATTTACTGCCAAGATTAGCACCAAATCAGTTATAAACACTTCCTTTGCTATTCCATACCTCCTGAACACTGAAATGGTCACTTGGGGGTGGGGAGCCATTCCTTTCTGCAGAAGGCTCTTAGATGAGGCTGCAGCAAGTATGTAAGGGGCAGGGCTTGTGTAATAATTCTGCTGTGACCATGATGGTGAGCACTCTCTATGTTGTGGCTGTTGTGTATTGTGTTAAGGTAGTGTGGAGATCAGAGGGAACTTTCTGTCTGGCTTAAGCAAAATACTCTAAAAAGCTTTACCAGATTGGTATCAAGGACAAATAGCCTGCAACTGTGAGATATCTGGACCAAAGATAACAGGACTCGGTTCTCAGCTTAAAGACAGATTTTCTTGCAATCCCTTGTTGAAGCCATTTAATCATTTTGCCCCTCAATTCTTCCAGTATAAAACAAGAGTAACTGTCCCTTTCTCACTTTCCTTAACTCTATTCTACTTAGTTTGCAAGCTTTTTGGCACTAGATTATTCTTCAAGTGCTGCTTCAGCAGATAGAGTCATCGTTGTCGTGGCTAGGCTTCGCAAACAAAGATCCAGGGAGGGCTCCATCCACATTCCTCATCAGCTCCTTTTCCAAGCGCGCTGATAAAAAGAGGATAGCGGATAGCATCCTCGAGCCTGCACAATGGATTTTTTTTAGGTGAGACACAGCATGCACAGAGGTCCTTAGGACAGAGGTTTAACCTCTTAGCTGGAAGGCCTTACAGGGCTAAACGAGCTCCATCTGCCCAGGTTTGGAATCAGAGTTGTCCCTCTCCTAGGATGACTGCCAGAATGCTAATCATAGAATCATAGATTCACAGAATGGTTTGGGTTGGAAGGGACCTCTGGAGGTCATCTAGTCCAACCCCCCTGCAGTGGGCAGGGACACCCCCAACTACATCAGGTTCCCCAGAGCCCTGTCAAGCCTCACCTTGAATGCCTCCAGGGATGGGGCCTCAACCACCTCCCTGGGCAACCTGTTCCAATGTTCCACCACCTTTGTGGTGAGGAACCTCTTCCTAATGTCCAGTTTAATGAGCTCATCCTACCCATCCAAGGATTATAGGAACATGGGTATCACTCCCCACACTTTCCCATGGGCAATGAGTTTAATGCTCCCTCTGCTGTCGGCACAGTTATCGCACCAGGGGCCACAGGAGACCCCAAGTGATTTTCAGACTGTGCCATAGCAGACAGACTAGCAATGTCCTATCTCACTGAGACCCCTGATGCTGGCGTAATTAATAGAAGTAATTCAGATGAGGACTCATCACAATGTTCCCTGGAAGTGTTTAATTTTACAAGACACTTTGGAAAGGACCTTCAGACAGTCTTTGTTGTGATCAAATTTTTTGCTTCAAAAAAAGGTTTGCCAATCCATGCAACTTAAGAGACCAATATTTCCTGGGTGGAAAGCCTTCAGTTTGTCGAATGAGCATAGAAGGGGGAAATCTTTTGCTTTCAGAGAAAATGTGGTGTTTATTGCATAAAAATGTGTTATTTATTGCACAGAAATTTCTAAGCAGCTCTAACAGCAGTTATGGAAGCTCTTTTTGATGGACCAATGTTACCTCTGTACTCTTGATGCTGATAAATCAGTCCTTTTACCAAGAACTCTATAGAAGAAGTAATACAAATTCCAGAGAACCAGGAAGGCTAATTACCTATCAACTGGGATAAGAATAAATGCTTTGACTTTATGACTTCAAAAGATCCATATAATTTTACTTTAATAACAAGAATACTTGTTGATGCTGTGCTTTTATGAAATTCATTCCTGTATTCTCCCGAGGAGGTGCTCCAATATGTATTAAACAATTGCTTATTCTCCAGGAATGAACACATTCATTGCTCTAACTTTCACATGTGGGACCAATATAATTTCTTTTCCTTATTTTGAAATCACTTAGAAACATGAAAATCAACATCCTACCAGAAAAAAAAAAGTCAGATGCACAGCCAATAATCAAAAAGCCAAGCCACACTCACTTCATCAGTGTTCCTAGCAAAGGGCACAGCAACTGAAGGAAATGACTGGACAGATGTGGGATCCCTGGGCCATTCTTCCAAGAGCAGCCAACTGCAGGTAAAAAAATGAGCACCTTTTGATTAGTAACCAGAAGTTAAGCTTCCTCATGGTTAAAATTTGTCACATTCTTTCAGTGTCAATGGTTAGGGCTGGGCCAACCACCAAACCAGTGACAGATATTCTCTATTAACCCCTTTTCCCCACTCCAGAGAGGAAAAGGGGAAATCAATGGAGAGAAAGACTTGTGGATTGGAAATGAAACTTAAACTACTTTAATGAAAGTATAAACAACACACACACACAAAACCAATACCAGAACCAACTCCCCCTTGATGGTAACTATGTCACCACTGATGCTGTAGCAGGAGGACTTCAGCAGCCCCTGGGACTCTGGCTCAGGAGACTGGATCCTGGAACTCAGGAACTCTTGAATTGAAATGGAAGGCAGAACAGGTAGAGTCCTGTAGGAACAGAGCTGGGCTTCTGACCTCCACAGGGCTCAGGTGACTGACCTTCTGGAAGGTTAGAGATTGAGACCTCTCCTTATATGTACTAGTTGTCAATTGGGTACTAATTACCTCAATCAAGCACCTGTTTTGTTGGGTCTTAGGCCTTATGCAAGAGACCCCAAGGCCTCAATATCACACCCTCAAGGACTGAACATGATGTACATATTGCCCCATCCTTCCCAAAGCAGCCAGTATTTCACCTGGATATCATTTTGCTGTCAGCATCCCTGTCAAATCTTAGCCAGCAGTCTAAGATGCAATTTCAAAGGTGGTTGAAGTGAGGTGAAATTAATCTCCATCTACATCTCAAAAGGAATAATAGATGTATGCTGGGTCCAGTTTCTCCTTAATCACTTTGATCTCTTTCTAGTGTTTAACTAACACATGCAGATGAAAGCAAAATCCTGCTGCTGTCCTAGGACAGTTGGTAAAAATTCTGGTATATCTGGAAAACCTGGATATAATATCTGCAAGAGAAACCAAAGGGAGATAGCAGACAGAGGGAAATTGCTTCCAGTCAATGTCACTTGTAAAACATCTGGAGGAGAAGAAAGAATAGCTAATTTATTGTTATTATTACTACTTATTTGACTGCATCACTGTGTTCATTTATACTCTGCATGCCTGCACCACTCATTGTGTTGTAACTACAGCTCATAGTTGTTCATACAGCCCATTTTGCCTAGGATGCATCTGCTTTCTGGATAGAGCTTTTTAGTCCTGCTACAGAAAGGTGGGGAGAAGTTTGAGAGAGAGAGGGAAGACTTGGTGAAGGGAAATAGCTAGATTTGAGAAAGCCACACTTGTTGGATAAAGTAAGCTTTTTATATCAATTCTGGTATTTCACGAGGGAAAATGTTTGGAAACAATTCAGATGTTTCCTGCTGGAATGAATAAGTGCTGAGTTCCCTGCAGGAGTGAGTTAACAAACACAAACTTCCTCTGGCTACTTGCTACACAGTGCATTGACTAAACACAGAGCCTGTTGAGTGATCAACACCAACCTGAAGCCAGGATGCTTAACAACAGCAGGTCACAGTACACCTCCAGTAGCTAGAGTGGATTTTCGTGCCTTCCCACCACCTAGGAGGACTTGTCTGTAACTCTGACCTTACCAAAGGATGAGGAATTGGTTGGAATGGTCATCAAAGATGCCTTTCTGAAAGCAGACTGTAGCTTTCAAGTCACTGTAGTGTTCTACATTTTTCATCTCTTTATTCTTCAAGACCGAACAATTCCAGCTGCAGACACTCTCAGATTCCAGTGGGATTTCATTCCTGCTGACTACTGTCATGAAAACAGGTTCCTATGGATTTGGCTGGATCTGGATTCATCTGTCATAAGGTCTAGATCATGCCAGAGCAATCTATGGCACTTAGTATTGCAGAGCTCATTTTTGTTACAGTTTACTTATTCAGAGATTGTCCCTGAAAGTAAGGCAAAGTGGTTAGGAATGGCTTTATACACTTATCCATTAGAAAGAGGAATTAAAATGGAATGATACGGTGTTCTCAGATGCCTAAATTATGTAAAGCTAGCAGATGCTGCAATGCTTGATGTGGAAATAATAAATGATTAAGAAACACTTAGAATAGACGTGGTATATTGCAAGGATACCTTAATATGAAGTGTAGTGGACCGAGTGTTCATCTGACAAACATAGATATAGCTCCATTGGGTTTTTTGGAGCTGCAATCACTTCTACCATCTAAGAGCCAAAACAGGCATAGCATTGATTGGGATACAGTTTTTGTAGCCAGTATGTTATGAAAGGCGACATTGGTTGATACTTAAAGCAGTAGACTCAAGCCTACAATCATCCCTCCTGCTCATGGATCTACTAAAAGCAAGTTGGGAGTTCTTGCACCGAGCAAATATGCTGCAGTTCCTTCTCTGTGTGAAACAAAAGATGATGCAGTTTGCTTGAGAGCTGTTTTGGGGCTCTCCTAATAAAAGACAGGGTATAAAAGCTAAATGTCGTTATAATCTCTGTCCCACACCATATGCACTTTTACAAACCTTTGCCATTTAAAATATATGCTTGCTCAAATTCTAAAATTTATAGTTAAGATGGAAAAAAACCCACCAATTTTAGGTACTAGAGCTCTTGTAACTAACTAAGAAAGCTCCAAAAGATTTAAAATCTCTAACTTCATCAGACTCTCTTCTTGCAGCAGACTCTCTGTATTTTATGCAGTTCTGTATTTCATGAAAGTGCAAACCTGAGATGATATTTAGGAGATCAAATGAAGGCTTGGTTTTGTTGTTGGGGAGGGGCAGTTGTTTGTTTGTGGAGTCTGTAGCTGCTCTTAGAATAATCTATTTAAACTCACCATGACATTTCTAAATGCAGTTCAGCAAAGTAATCCTGAAAACAATATGTTCTCCATGCTGATGTAAAGCCCAGCTCAGGTAATCCAAACTAAACCTGTTATCAGAATCTGCAGAGCATGGCCCTTTTGTGTCTGTACTCCAATGTTTTTTTAATAGAAGTTTCAAGTCACCTGCCAAGAGTAACTTGAGTTCCCATCTATCAAAGGTGAAATAGCAGACCTGTGCCCTTGGCTATTTGGCTCTTCAGCTGTGCGTGGAGTAGAGCCAAATGTAATAAATGGAAAGGCTTGAGCCAGGAAACACAAACAGAAGAGACCTTGCCTTTGCAGGGGGAAGAGGTGTTCAACTATCCTAAATATGCATGATGCAACAGCACAGCTGGTGACAACACTCAAGCTGCCAGGGCAGTATTTTGAACTAAGGTGTCTGTCTGAAGGAGTAAGACTTGTGGGAGTGGACAGTGGCTGTCATCTTCAAAGGACAGTTATGAACTGTGTCCTTGTGCCAGCCTTGTTACATCATCATCAATGGGTTATGTGCTATTTTTGAATTGATGGCTACTGTGATATTAACCATCTGTCAGAAGAGACTGAAATGAGCCATCAGCTGCTGGGACTATTTTGCCTGTGGTTGGTAATGGTATATCTGAAAATTGCTGCTGATAGGAGGAAGCCAACAGACTCTGTCCAGAGTTGGAAATGGTGTTGGGAGGAGGGTGTCAGTACTGGTATTGAAATATGGTCATAGTGAGAAGAGCTCTAGCCCCAGCTCAATCTGGTGTGGGTGGGAAGATTCCTCTGCCAATTGACTGGATATCTATCACACATTAAGCAGAAGGTTTTTTCCCATTATAGAAAGAAACAGTGACATGAAAAGTGACCTGCTGATGGGAATGAACAGATCAAAACCCAACAGACACCCTTTTTTGTTTGTGCTTTTTAATGTGTTTTGTTGTGTTGTGTTTTTAATGCTGACACATGTCAACAGTCAGTCTTGTGGCATGGCTTATGTTGACTTCCTCTTCTAAGCCATTCTGATTTCTCATCCTTTACTTATCCCTCCCTTTTCTGTAAATATTTCATCTGGACCTGTGCTTGCAATATGCCTGCATCTTGTAATAATTCTCTTTTTAATCCTTTATTCCCTGTAATTCCCATTATTCCACTCCCTTATAGCCATTGTAATGCTCTTTTCAGTGTAGTAGCCTATTGTAACAATGACTGATTACAGATGTTGTTGAGGAAAAACATTTACAGGAAGAAATGAGTCCGCACTTATAGCTATTGTGGAGCTCTTTCCAAGCTTGAGAATAAGGACCTGGAATATACATCTATCTATCCTGACCAAAGTACTGTAGAAGGCTGATGCTGCTGGATGTCTCATTTTGGCTATAGGTACACTTCTCAGAACTATAGTTGATAGTTACAGTGATTCAGAACACACAAACCAAGTCTTTAAAGAAGCTGTTTGTCTGGATTTATGGACTGCAGAATGATCTGCTCTTTTCCAAGACCTGCTGGTTCCAGACCTTGCTGATTTTGCAAGACAAATTTTCAGAGAGGGACACTGGGCTTGGATGGGTTGTAGAATCAACAGTTTTCCCTGAAGTCAATATCCAGACACTGAGTTCTTACCCACAGAGACTGGTACAAAGAAGTAATATAATGGCTTGTCTTTAAGGACCTCACTGTATCTCCTGACCTTATCATTCTTCTGAAGCTCTTTTGCTAAGGAAGGCATGTTATGCCTACACGTTTTCTAGCCACTTCCACTTCAGAATGTCTATCAGCTTTCTTGTGGTCTTGCTTATGGACCAAGTGAAACTCTTATTTCTTACAGTTTTTGTCATGGCCAGGTTGCAACCTTTGAAGGCCTTTTATTTTGGTTTAATATTTCTCTGGGCTCAAGCTAATACATTTTTTTTTTTTATATTTGCTCCTTTTACTAAAGGCTTTTGTGTCTTCTTCCTCCTCTATGCAATCAGTCATGTATCCTGGCATTTATTTACATAACTACTAGCTGAAATTGTACTTAAAACACAATCAAAGGATGTACACAATAAGCTTTAGAGCATAGTGTTTTCAGGGCATGGCGCAAAACTTGCCTAACACTCTGAGATTTGTTACACACTGTGTAAGTCTCTTTATCCACATTTTACAGATAACAGAAACTGAGTTCCAAATACTTTCTTTCTATAATGCAATGCCTTGACTGAGAACTCTGAATACAACATTGTCTCATCTCATATAAGGACTTGTCTTCTTTTCACAGTGGGTATGGTGGACTGACTGTGTCTAGGCTAGAAGACAGCTGAGAGGATGGCTCTCACTTTTACCTTTTGTGTAGAGGCAAGTGCATTTCTTAATGTTTGATAGAGAGGAGAGCAGTACCCAAAATGCATGTAATCCCTGAACCTTTCTTGGATGAAGAGTCTCATCCTTGCTTTGACTGCAGTGATGGTTGTGAGGTTTGCATTTCTTTAGTGTTACTGAAAAGTTATTTACTGTTTTCCATATTTTCTTCTTTCATTAGCCAGAGGCTAATTGAGTATTTAATTGAATTAGGGAGTTTCGAACCAATATGTTCCACAGATTTTTTTTTCCCCACTCTACTTTTTCCTGAGCTCTGAGGTTGAATTTTAGCTACTCTTCATTTTTAACTGGGGTTGGAGAAGTATGTCTTGTGAAGATATGCATTCCTTAGCTTTTGAGTCACACATACTTGGGGCTATGACAATCTGACAACCTCAGCAGACCATGAAATAACAGAGTTCAAGACCCTAGGAGGAGCACAATACAAACCCTGTATTTAAGCAGAACAGAATTCTGTTCTAGTGGTATTATTCTGGTTTTGACTGTCTTTATATCTGGACTTTATCTACAGATCTGAAACTTTTTTCTGTTAAAAAAAACCACCAAACTCAACGATAACAAACAAAAAAACCACCAGAAAAAGGAGGTCATAAATACTTCTAATTTCTCAAGAGGTGTTCCTGCTCTTATGAGAGAAAGTGTATAGATCTTGAGTTGTGAGCAGAGCTCCCTAAGGCTGCTAGGCAAAACTGTTCAGAGTGAAAGAAGCAGGCTAACTCATCCATAAATTCAAGTGGTAAGTTTCAGATATTTCTTGAAATCTCCTTCATGATTATGAGTTCACACATTTGTGCTTAGTTGAGCTTGCAAACTTGGTGTGAAGTGAGTAGCTGTGGGCATTAATGCAGAGCTAAGCAGAAACATAGATGAAAGATTCATTCCAAATGCAGTTACTTAAGCCATAATCTTATAGTATTTTTGTCACTATGGTGATGAGGAGGCTATAGAATTATATAGACAGTGAAATAAATTTAGGTTTGTGTTAAGGTGCTTAAGTGGCTGAGAAGCTAAGAGCAGCTTTAATTTAACCTCAGCAGCTTCACTGCAGCTAAATCTGCCAGAGTCCCTGTGCTGGAGCCCTACATCATATTTTTGAAAGTGGATTAAGCCCAAACATTTGGAAATGTTTGGGCATTTCATCTATTCTGGATTCAATGGGATGTGTCACTGCAGTTTTGAGAGCTCAGCAATGAGCTAATTTTAGATGTTTAAGCATCAGATAATCCAGTTAACTACATGCCAGTTTATTGGATTTCCAGCCCTGGGCAGAATTATGGAAAAGCTGATACAGGTTTTGATTAGTGAAGACACAGAGGATAACAATGCAATCCTAATGTTTGTCAGCATGGTTTTATTCAACATAACTTTTGTTGGACACTTGATCAAGGGAAATTGAAAAGCTTTGTGCATAAATATACCAAAGCATCTTTCAAATGCTTTTAATTAACATTGAGCAATAGTTTGGACAATAACAAACAATAGATCATATGAGTAGATAAGTTTTTCTGTGGAAGCACTTTCAAGTGATTAAGAACAAGGGAAACAGCATTTCTGTAGCTAACAAAATTACTTTTTGAGATGCGTTACTGGGAATTTACAAGATTGGCACTGAGCCCAGCATTAGTCAACAGCATCATTAATGATCGAAAAGTAAATATGCAATCATGGCTGATAAAATTTGTGGCTGTCAAAGTGATGAAGCACCTACAAATAAAGATGAAGACAAGATATTTAGAGAGGGCAATTTTGAATGCTTGTCAGTGTGCCCTGTGCAAATGGTCTTTTTATTACAGACGAATGCAATCTGCTGCCTCCAGTAATGCAGGTTATTCTTGAAGAATAGATGATAGTGTTTTGAAAATGCTGACTCTGAAGATGATCATGAGGGCATAAGTCTGAGCAGTTCAGTCTGTGCTAGTAGTCACAGATGAGGTGTTGTGTGCCTGTGTGTTATTGTGGGGATCACACCCCATCTAATAAACCTTTTAGGGGTATTGGGAGGGGAGCAGTTTGTTAAAAAACACCTTAGCTGTGAGTGTTGGACAGATTCGCATTGGTATCATTTGGTGATATAAATAAACCAATCAAGGAGATGAAGAGAGATACAAAATTGTTTGAGGGCTGGGGAAAACACTTTTGATAAGTGATTTAATGAGCTCAGTCTCTTCAGTTTGTCAGAAAGATGATTGAGAGATGACCTGATTGCATCCCAAGAGTGTGTTCTCCACAAGAAATGGCACAGTACCTAAGAGGCTATTTAAACTAACAACAACATAGCAAGAACCAGTGTTGAATGGCACAGGAAAACTCGGGCAACAAGACTTCAGTTTTGAACAGAACTAATTATTGTTGCAGCCAAGGAGATGAGGGACTGAACCCTTGATGTCTTAAAACAAACTTCAGATACTCTCTGTGAGAAATGCTGTTACCAGAAGTTGCTGTGTTTGACCCAGGGTAGCAGTGAAATGACAGATGCTCAGAAGTGATTGTTGACAAAGACTTTCACACTTACAGAGCCATTGCACTCCAAGCCCTACTTTAAGTCTTGGATCCTAAGGCAACATTTAGCTAATGTGACAACTGCTGTAGCCGTAGCCTGTACAAAGATCTTCTGTACTTCATTATAATTGCTTAGGGGATTGCAGTAACAGTTATATGATCATATTTCATCCTGTGATACCCTTAAACAACTTCCAGATTTACAGATGGGGAAGGCCATTTGTGAAGAACCTGGCCACATGGAGCAAGCCAGACCTGGGACCCACTTGCCAAGATAAACCACCTTGGCTCCACTGTGCCTGTGTACCTTCTGCAGGATTGGTTTTAGGCGGTACACTGCAGACCTAGCTTTCAAACACCTTTCTTCTGTACAGATCCAGTCTAGGTCCTCTCTCATCAACTTGATGTTTATGTGCTGCTTAATGCTTCTCTCCAAGCAGAGAGGCTTTCAGACTATATTTCATTTTATACATCTGTGTAAAAGGATTCTTTCTATAGCCAAAGCTGCTCAGCTTCACAGCAGTGGTGAGCTCTAGCCTCTATTTCATTCCTCTTTCCCTAGAGCTCAGTTATAAAACCTTCCAGATACTTGTCCTTCATGCAGTCACGGTCTATTGCACTGTGTTAACTTGTGAATGCATTGTCTTGCAGACTCATATTTATGCTAAAAGCAGACAGGAAGAAGTGGGGAAAGAAGAGGAGAAAGTAGTGTTAAGTGGAAGCAGCAAGATGGAAACAGAAATAAGAATAAACAATCTTAGGCTGCCTTTTGCCTAACCTCTGACAATTGTGGTTCTGGTCAGAGTTTTTTCAGTGATTCCAGGGGCTTTTTGTGCAGAGATTGTCCTAAACTCCTCTAGGTAAATCATGTATTTGGAGCCATCCACTCAGGTGCACTTCTGCTCCCCTGGAGGACCATTGGCCATAACTCCCTCTGTCAAAAGTAACCCCTTTTGGGTCATGCACGCTGAAGTGTCTTCTCTTTTATGCTGGAAATAGCAACTTGCCTTTACACTGGAATAGGTATTGCAGTCTTTGTTGGAACTTCAATATGGAGGTTCAACTAGCTCGAACAACTTCCAGGTGTTTGAATGATTGGTGACACTTAGAGCACAAATTTGGCCAGGGTTAGGAAGAGATCAGTGAGGCTATACCACAGCCTTGGGTGGGGCTTTGGGTAGATAGAAGATAAGTGGAGAGGGTAGGGGAGCAGTAGTTTAGGGAGGAGCCAGAGAGTAGGAGCACAGCTGGGAGCACTCAAGGTTGCAGCATGGAGCAGAAATGCTCAAGACCCTCAGTTAGCCGTTGAACTGTCATAGGCACTTTTAAGTGTGAAGGTAAGTAGACAGTAAAAGTTCAGAAAATGCCAAATCATTCCCTCTATTCCCCAAAGAGATTGTGGGGCACATGTTTATAGCTTAAAAAGAGGATGAAGGAAATGGAAAACTTTGAGTGATTTCAGTGAATCAGGCCCAAAGGCAGTTTTAGAGAGCATCAAATACAAAGACTTCAAAGAAGAGCATTTGGGAGGTACACATTAAGCACAGCTTTGGCCCCAAGCTCCTTGCAGTATGTTCCAGCAGTTTTATTGGCTCCATAGACTCACAGGCAGGGCTGTGTACTGTTACATGTTCACATGTGGTGCACACCTTGTTGGGAAGAAGCCAGTTCTCCTAGAACAGATCCAAAATAACTAGTCCCATCTGCAAAAAAATTGGCTCTTATCACTCTCTTATTTTGATGGGTTTCCTAAAACAGTGAGCACTCCAGAGAAGAAACAGATGGGCAAAGAAGCCTGCCACTCCAAGCTCCCATTTTAATTTTGCATATAATGCAGTTTTTGGAGAATAAGTGGGATAGACAGCTTTGAGATTACGAAGGACAGTCTTTGCAGGAATGTAACAACATCTGTGTGCCATTGCTGCTCTATCATTTTATCCATTTAACTATCTGCCCTGTGTTTTTTTCCTTTACTTAAAACCAAAAGCTATGGGATTTTATGTTGAAGGCTTAAAGGTCAGATTGCTACTAACAGACAAAGCTAATTTATATGAATATGACCTTAACATGGGAGCTCTAAAACAGGATACAGTTTAGCCTTTAGGCACTTAATTTTCCCCAGAAATCGTTCTAAAGCTGGGATTGTTATAAAGGTATCATCAAGGTTCATGATCTTTCCTGAGAAATCTGCATCCGATTTGAAGAAAACCTGAATTGTTCAACACGCTTACAAGAAACTGGAGTTACAGTCAATATAAAATTTGTAGTTCTTATTAACACTATTTTTGGAAGCCTATTCCTAAAGGAAATTCTAGTAATTTTTTGTGCTAAGAATCAAAGCAAGTGGCAACACCAAAACCAGGTGACTAACTGTTCCAGATTTTCTGCTTTTACCTTTAAGGTCCAGTGAAGTTTGAATATTTTATATTATTACTTATTTAGTCACTCCAGTTACACATATTTAAGAGTTCAAGAAAACTGTACTCTGGACAACACAGAGAATTGAAAACTATTTCCAAGGTACAGGACAAAGATGAAGTGAGGTTTCACAGGGGTCTCATAGCAAATTTGCATTAGATATGAGAGTTAATTCCTAGTCTGGTACGTTAAATCCACAAGGTTTTTGTCAGGTCAGGTGTTTTTTTGTAGGCAGGTCAATATGTGGGTCTGTTTTCACTGTGGATAATGGAGGAAGTCTGATATTTTCAGAAAGTATTTGGTTTAATTCTTGCTTGGTGTAGATAAACCCAACCTCAAATTCCACTTAGTCACAAAGTTCAGGAAGACATGCAAGGCATCTCCAGTGAAACCTGAGCTATGTGATGGCTTAACAAACCTTGAGTGTCTTTTCTTACTAAATCAAATGTAACAAAATGTCATGCAGGATCACTGCCAAGGCAATGTTAGCCACATACAAGCATCTTATCTGTGATTGTTCGTTGCCTTATCACCAGTGGATGCTGCAATTCAAAGCACTTGAATCTGTCAGAGCACTTACAGTGCTGAGATGCTTCAAGGACCGATTGGTTTGGACTCCTCTTTAATTGATTTAGTTTTTAAAGAGTGCTCCACTTGGTCCTGGCTATTCTTCACTGAGGTGGAAGTTCATCTCTCACAGGCAAAAGTGGCAGCCTTACCCTCTTACTCACACAGTGCTCCATCATGTCACTAGCCAATTTTAGAGATTGGCAGGCAGCAACAAAAGTGCAGGGCTTGACTTCACATAAGTAAAACTACTGCTGATGGATATGTCCTGTTCCTGGCCCTTCCAGGAGTGCTGAACCCTGGTCTGCTCAGCCTGATTGCTGCAGCAGAGCCTTTCCCCATTTGAGTATGCCAGAGCTCAGCTAAAGCTTCAGAGTCCATAACAAATCCTGGAAGGTCATCAGAGAATTATAGAATCACAGAATGATTTGGGTTGGAAGGCACCTTAAGGACCATCTAGTTCCAACTCCCCTGCCATGGACACCTTTCACTAGACCAGGTTGCACAGAGCCCCATCCAATCTGGCCTGGAATACTTCCAGGGAAGGGGCATCTAAAACTTCTCTGGGCTATGTGTTCCAGTGTCTCATCACCTCCATAGTAAAGAACTCAGGACAACTCAGGCGAGTTAAATGCAGGCTGAGAATAGCTAACCCATCCATCTCAGTTCTCCTCTGCCTCTATGTGTGATGCAGGATCCAAGGGCCAATGGACATTACAGAAACATTTCCAGAGCTCAGCTGCTCAGGTTTTGCCCCTTTTCTTGGGGACCAAACCTCAGATCTATATTATTTGATTTTAAAGCCAAGGTTCAGCTCAAGGTTTGGCCATCTGACTGCCTGAGGTGGTTTTGTGGTCAAAGAAAATCTAGTCATGGCAGTCTGTGGAACCTAGAAAGCAGTTCAGCTAAGCAAATTTAAAGATCTAATTTGGGGTGAGATGAACAGGTCTGTAGGTTTCAGTGAGTGCAGTTCCATTACAGTCAACACAACCAGACCCCAAATAAGAATCTGTGCAACCTGATGAGCACTGTAAGATCTTTATGACTGAAGTGGCGACAAAGAGGAAATGGATCAAACATCTCTCTCTAATCTATATTACTTAAATCCCCTTAAATTGAGATTTAAAAGACTGAATAAGGACTACTCAAGGGTCAGGAATGACTTTTAGTTGTTGTATGGTCAACATACGGTAAATTTAAGTCTGAACTGGCTGAAGTGCTTCTAGGCCAGCTCTCATACAAGAAGCCATTCACAAGGCATCACCTTCCACTTAAAGGGGGGGAAGAGAGCAAGCAGCTCAGTGCTTATTGAAGCGAAAACGTAAGCATCTAGACAGTGACAATGGGCTGAATTGCCTTCAGTTCTTTGAATCATTTTTCACACATCTCAGTGCTGCTGCTCCCAAATTCCCTTCACTCTTTTACTGCACAGAGAAATCAGTGCTCTGCTCTTTCTTAGCACTTGCATGCCAAAATATTGCAAAAGCATTGGGTGTAGAAAGGAGCTAAGCAATATCCTGTAACATTCTTTATATAGCCATTTAATGGTTTTCTTTTATAATGCTCTAGTTTTTCCTTAGACTGTGGCTGTGATGTGGTGTTTTGTTCCTGCTATGAAAGCTATTCTCAAATACTTTTCCTTCTTTTGCACTGTTGGGTTGTTTCTTGCCATTGTTTTCCTGTGGCATTTAATAATTCATAGTATCATAGAATCATAGAACATTACAACTGGAAGACACCTTGAAGATCATCAGTGCAGCCTTTGTCCTAGCCCTAGCAACCTGGTAAATAATGCTCCCCAATGCAACATCTCCCTGTCTCTTAAACACCTCCAGGGATGGTGACTCAACCACCTCCCTGGGCAGCCTGTTCCAATGGCTGACAACCCTTTCAGCAAAGAAAGTCTTCCTAATATCTAGCCGAAACCTCCCTGGCACAAGTTACATCCATTTCCCCTTGTCCTATCACTCTCCACGAGGGAGAACAGACCAATCCCTGCCTCTCTACAACCTCCCTTCAGGTAGTTCTAGAGAGCGATGAGGTCTCCCCTCAATCTCCTCTTTTGCAAGCTAAACAGGCCCAGATCCCTCAATCTTTCCTCCTCAGGCTTATGTTCTAAGCCCTTTACCAGCTTGGCAGCCTCTGTCCCCTCTCCAGCACCTCAATGTCCCTCTTGTAGTGAGGAGCCCTTCAGAGCCCAAAACTGGATGCAGTACTCAACGTGAGGCCTCACCAAAGCTGAGTAAAGGGGCATGATCACCTCCCTGCTCCTGCTGACAACACTGTTCCTAATCCAGGCCAGGATGCCATTGGCTTTCTTGGNTAAACAGGACCTGCCCTTCATAAATCCATGCTGACTGGGTCTGATCACCTGGTTGTCCTGTATGTGCTGCATAATGGAATTCAGGATGATCTGCTTCATCAGCTTCCCTGGGACTGAAGTTAAACTAACAGGCCTGTAATTTCCCGCATCCTCCTTACTTCCTTTCATAAGATGGGAGTTATATTCGCTTCCTTCCAATCAATTGGGACCTCTCCAGTCAGCCAGGACTGCTGATAAATCATGGAGAGTAGCCTGGTGAGCACCCCTGCCAGCTCTTCAGGATTCTAGGATGAATCCCATCTAGCCCCATAGATTTCTGGACATCGACGTGGAGGAGTAGGTCCCTTACCATCTCCTTGTGAATTGTAGAGGGGACATTTTGCTCTTGGTCCCATTCTCTTGGCTTGGGGGGCTGCCTTCCCTCAGTACAGGTGTTACTTTTATTAAAGACAGAGGCAAAGAAGGCATTAAGCACCTCAGCCTTATCCTTATGTTTTGTTACTGTATTTCCTTCTGGGTCTAGCAGGGGATGTAGGCTCTCTCTGTTCTTGTATACGATAACAGTGACCTGCAATCATATATGGTGGTTTCAATCTGTCACTGCAGTTGACATTGCACCTTAAAGGGAGGATAAGGCAAACTGCAAATCCCCTTTATACCTAGAGCTTTTGGGGGACGTTGTAGGAGAGAGGTATGTTATCCCTGAAAGGAAAGAATGGAAGTTATTCAACTATGGATGCAGTGTTAATGGGTAGAGAGAGACTAATATGCCATAAACTGGTATTTCTATTAATTTCAGGATTTTTTTTTAATCTGGCAGACTTAAAGGAGTCTCGGTTTAATAATGTAACACACCTTTGGGTCAGACGGTATTTCAGGAAGGAAGAGGGAAACATGCTGGAGCTGGGGCAAGTGTATCTTCACAACAAACATCCTGTTTTTATAGCACTTTTCGTTTTCTAAAAAGCTATGTGATGCTGGTGTCCTATCAAAGAATCTTTAGGAAAAAATTCAGCCCTTTACTCACTTTGGCTTACCCTGCCAAGGACCTTTTTAGGCTCATGAAGCTAAATGTGTAAAGTACAAATATTATTTTCCTGCAAGACACACAAAAAGGAAAAAAGACAAGTTGTTTTCAGGAACCTACAGCAAGTGTAATTCCCACCTGGAAAGTACAATTTAATTGTGTGTTACGTGCCAGAGAAACAATGGGTTTGCACTTAAAATGAAATGTGTTGTTTTTAAGGATTGGTGCATCCAAGCTGAGGATGGAAGCACTCTGATCCTCCCACCATGGCTTTCTGACACTAGCACACAGCACAACAAATAGTGACTTGATCCTTTTTGATATTTTTCCTCTTCTTGTTCCACCAAGCTGACCAAGAGATACACAAGTCCTGGTTTATTACACCACCCATTATGCTCACTTCTGTGCACTACGCAGAGCATCATAGAATCATAGAATGGTTTGGGTTGGAAGGGACCTCTGGTGCTCATCTAGTCCAATCCCCCTGCAGTGGGCAGGGACATCCCCAACTACATCAGCTTGCCCAGAGCCCTGGCAAGCTTCACCTGGAATGCCTCCAGGGATGGGGCCTCAACCACCTCCCTGGGCAACCTGTTCCAGTGTTCCAGCACCCTCGTGGGGAGGAACTTCTTTGTAATGTCCAGTTTAAATCTACTCTTCTCCAATTTAAAACCATTGCCTCTTGTCCTTTCACTACAGGCCTTTGCAAACAGGCCCTCTCCAGCCTTTTTGCAAGTTCCCTTTAGGTACTGGAAGGTCATTAGTAGGTCCCCCTGAAGCCTTCTCTTCTCCAGGCTGAACAATCCCAGCTCCCTCAGCCTGTCCTCATAGCAGAGGTGTTCCAGCCCCTGATCATTTTTGTGGCCCTCCTCTGGACCTGCTCCATCAGCTCCATGGCCTTTCTGTGTTGAGGGCTCCAGAACTGGACACAGTATTCCAGAGGAGGTCTCACTAGAGCAGAGTAAAGTGGCAGAATCACCTCTCTGGCTCTGCTGGCCACGCTTCTCTTGCTGCAGCCCAGGATGCCATTGGCCTTCTGGGCTGCCAGGGTGCACTGTTTGCTCATGGCCAGCTTCTCAGCCACCAGCACCCCAAGTGCTTTTCTGCAGGGCTGCTCTCTATCATCCAATCCCCTAACCCATATTGATAGTGGGGATTGTTCTGACCCAGGTGTGGTATCCTGCACTTGGTCTTGTTGAAGCTCATCAGGCATAGAGAGATTATATATGGATCCCTTCTAGCTTTATGATCTCTGTGAAGTTGCAATGCTTTGCACATGCATCTTTCAGTTGACTTATTATGATCACATCTTATAGATGCATAACCCAATGTGAGATCCAAGTGTTTGAATGAAATGGCTTGTGTAGATCCTCTAAATATATTGCAAGAAGACACAGGTACCTACTACCCAAAGTGCTTGCAATGAAAGAAATAGCTCAACAAATACATAATGATGGAGCTTGAATAGAAATGGAAATTAGAGGTCCATCAAAACTGCAATTGCTTTTATTACAATATTAAAATTGGACTATGTTGACAAGTGCTGATTTCAGAAGCACTTGAAGCTAACTGTCTTTCTCCCTGTTCAGCATGTCACCTGTTTTAGGAGTGCAAGTGTATTACAATGGGAAACATGGGTAAAAAATCAGCATCTGTTTTTGTCGGCATTATGAACCTACTGTGGATACTGACACAAGCTACCAAATTCTATATTCTTTTGGGAGTACATTGTCTCTGTTACAGAGATCTTGTCATGGTCATCCATTGTTCACACAGTGGTCACAGGTGCTTCAGAGCTGTCTGAAACCTGTGTCCAAAACAAATGATGTCAAGGCAAGCTAAACACCTTGGTGTGCCCTCTGATCCAAAAAGCTTCAACCAGCTGGACAAAAGAAAGGTAGTGATGGGCAGACAGCTCTGAAACCCAATTTCTACCTATTATAAGATGATGAACATCAGTCTCTTAAGAAAAGCCTTTTTGTCTATTTTGTGTGGCACTGATTACTTCTTCTTGAGATCCTGACACTGGTCAGCTAACAGGTGAACTCCGCGTATTGCCATCATGTTGCATGGTTCTTCCAAAGTGTTCAACCCTCTCTCTAACAAGGTTTTTTGGAGGAAGACCTCATATTTTCTCCTAAATGAGGTGCCATGAATCCATATGGCAAGCGGGCTGCCATACTTAGTGGCATGGTGTGCAACTTTGGCCTTGGCTCCACTTAGAGAAAAGGACCCTTGTCAGGTGTAAATGTTTGCTGCCCAGATCCAAATGTGGATACAAGGCAAAGTAACACCTAAGAGAATGCCTGCTGCCATTTATATCACTAGTTTAGGTGCACCCTAACTGTCTACAAGCCCACAGTAAATGGGCTAATGTCAAGGGGTGATGATGTGAGTACTCCTCTGAAGGTGGCTTGCTGAGCAATTTTATATATATCTTAAACTGTAACAATATTCATTCAGTTAAACATGTTGATCCAGTGGAATTTAGCAGCCAGCAGAAATGCATCTATTTGATGAAGCACCTCAAAAATAAATTAACAGCTTTCCTTTGACACTTATTTTGACATTTCCTGCTCAGCAATAGCAAAATCAAAACAATAACACTCAGTTTTGTCATAGAGAAATAGTTGGCATCAGTGCAGGCTGAAAAGAAATTTGAAAGTGCTTTTTTTAAGATAAAAATCCTAATTTTCATCAACCTCATTAACATTTTTTAATGATAACTTGAATGAAAATCAGAATGTTGCAGCATACCTACATGCAAAAATCTCTATTTGCCTGGTGAATATGAGTATATTTGAATGCCTTCATGGAATTTAGCTTTATTAGTCACTCTGTAGAAAATATGATAAATGCTGAAGTTTAGCCAACTTCTATTAGTACTGATAGGCTTATCTATGCTTAGGCTGATGAATGTCTTAAATGTGCTGGAGGTATGCATAGAATTAGAGGCTTTGACCTAATTTGGTGTATTCCATCTGGACTGCACTATACACATTTAAGCTTTAACAGTTTAAGATTTAACAGTTTACCATAGTGTCAATTAGAGATACTTCTGGGATACCTATTTCCATCATTTCAGACTAAAACATCGCAGCATTTGCACAACTTCCAACCTCAATGCCAGACTTAATTCAGCTCTGAGTGAAATTTCACAGGGTGCTTCAGGACCCAGATGCTTCCCTCTTCCTTTGGCGCTGTGAATTTCTTCTGCTGCTTAAAATACTTCCCATGTTCACACAGACACATGCAATTTGCTAGTAGTTTGGAGAAATCTGAGTATCCCAGAAAGCTTAGATAGTCCTTACATAGTCCCCATTTAACTCAAAGAGCAGATTTCCATGAGCTCCAGGGGACTCTAAGGCAGGATTCAGTTGCATGAACACAGACATCTGGTGCCACCACGCTACATGGGTATCTGTGGGTAGCTGTGAGAGATGTTAACAGGATTTACCAGAAGCAGCAGAGGCTCTAGAGGCTGGGCAGAGTACACCCACAGTGCCTGAGATTACAATAGGTGTTAAGATGTTCAGGCAGCTGAGCTGGGAGTTGAATAGTGCTGTCCATTTCAGTTCTCGCAACATCTGTTAAAATTATTTTTGCAGAAGTCTTTTCCCTTCCATCTCATCTTTTCTCTTAATTTGTTCATGCAGTAATCAGGCAGAGCTTGTGCAGTCAAATTTTACTTTATGCAACCTGTAACAGTAAGAGTTATTTTGTTCCCAGCCTGTAACAAGATGTGGCTGGTGACAAAGATGAGTAAAGCCAGCTAATGAAAGCATCTCTCTCTAGAGGGCGTTATGCCTATCTGTTAAAAGAAATATGTTGCTGTGCATGTCTCACAAGGCAGTTTGGAGATAACGATGCTTATTGCTTCCTGATGTCTGTGTGAAATGGGTTCACCTGCCTTAGGGCAGACAGCTTCCTAAACCACTCATGCATTTATATATATATATATTTAAATATATATTTTATATATATATATATATTTTATATTTATAAATATATATATATATTGCTATATCCACTTGCATATGGTGGAGGGATGGCAATAAAATGCAGCCAGAAGCATTCAGTAGAAAGGAAATGGGTTGCACCACCGCTGTGTGCTCTGCATGAAGTGGGACACCTGGACAGATCTGTGTTCCTCGTGAGGTAGTGTTCTAATCCAGCCACTGGTTCCTTAGGGAATTATTTTGTTGTTGTTGTTGGGATATGCTGAACCAGAAATAACAGATGACCTCTCTGTATCACAAGATATCCTTGTGATATCTTCCTATTAACCTTATGTTTCAATTATCACGAGTCAACCTATGCAGGAAGGTCTAGATATTGTCAACTGCTAGTATCTGTACCTCAAAACTGCCCTACCTGAGGCAATCTGATCTATTGGCTGCAACACCCATTGCACCTGGATATACAGCTGTCCTAATTTCCCAGTATATTTTTTTAGTTTCCACTTAATTAACTAGATCAGTAAAATATGCCATTGGATGCAAAAATGCTACCACGTGCCACCATTGGGTGTTGACATTATGGTTCTGTGATGATGATTTTCAAGTATTAATTCATAGGGGAAGCTAAAAACCCCAAATAACTGTGTTAACCACCTGAATTGCTCCTCCAATCTAGCAAAAAGATTATATAGTTATTCCCCATTCCTTCTCACTCACCTCCACCCCCTCTGCTGGTAATGCAAATTCAAAGTAGGCCAGAAGAGAATGACTAGGGATCTCAAATTTTGTTCTGTTTTTTTTTTCTTTTGTTTATTAATATTTATATAGGTTTTTTTGTTTTGGTCTTTTTTTTTTTTTTTTTTTTTATTGTTAAGTCAGGCACAGTCTGAAAATCCCTTGTGGTCTCCTGTGGCCCCTGGTGCGATAACTGTGCCAACAGCAGAGGGAGCATTAAACTCATTGCCCACGGGAAAGTGCGGGGAGTGAAACCCATGTTCCTATAATCCTTGTATGGGTAGGATGAGCTCATTAGCCTTCTGGCAGTCATCCTAGGAGAAGGACAACTCTGATTCCAAACCCGGGCAGATGGAGCTCGTTTAGCCCTGTAAGAACTTCCATCTAACAGAAGAACACTCTAATAAAACCTCCGTCCTAAGGACTTGGCTGCCAGCGTCCAAGCTTGCTACGCCCTGGCAGATGAACCTTAGGACTAAAGGGTGGGTCCAGCTCTGC
>VWZO01010565.1:0-10699 GCA_013396975.1 Bucco capensis | reverse complement strand
CACAGGACCCTGGGTACATTCTCTCTGGCTATAAAAAGGCAGACAGAGGCGCCAGACACTTTCTGTTCCTGCTCCTGTTCCTGTTCCTGCTCTTGCTCCTGTTCCTCTTTCTCTTCGCCTCCTGCCTGACCGAGCAATAACTCGCAGAAGGAGAGAAAGGACCACCACGTGGCCTTCGCCATCTTGACCACGCGGTTCTCAGCTTTCCGTCTAACTGGAACTTTTTCTCTTCAGCCATCCAAGTCCCTGGCTCCATCGAGATCATCTCAGCTCACCTCACCTCCTTCCCACTCCAACCAGACTATATTTCTTGCAGGTTTTATCAGGGTTGGGGAGGGAGAAACCTCGTGGCATGGTGAGGGGGGCGGGGAGTGACCTGGAAAGCTTTCTTACTTCTTTCTGTATTTGCACTGTTTTATATATATATATATTTATCTGTTAAAGTTATTCTTTATCACTTTGCCTCGGGTGTGCATGTGTATTCATTTTACATTTATTCCTTTATCCTGGGAGGGGGGGAAGTCCTTATTTGGGTCTTTCCTAAAAACAGTCTGGTCGAACCAAGACACTCACCTAAAAAAAATCCATTGTGCAGGCTCAAGGGTGCTATCTGCTATCCTCTTTTTATCAGCGCGCTTGTAAAAGGCGCTGATGAGGAGTGTGGGTGGAGCCCTGCCTGGATCTTCGTTCGCAAAGCCTAGCCATACATTGTTAACCATCCAAAGCTCTTGCTCTATCACAGAAATATGTTTCAGATTGCTTTTTTGCTCAAGAGCGGATGTGTGGGATTTTTTTGTTGCACAGCATGGGGAAACACACCAAAGTATGAAGAATGGAAGAAACACGCTTTAATGATAAAGCAGAAGGATTACACCAGAGAGACTGAATTTTGAGAGACATATTTACCTGGAGTTTTCTGTTAAAATGAACTCACTTTCTTATCTCTGCTGGCTGAATGCCTTGCCCATTGCCCATTGTTGCTCTAAGTACCCTCAGCTTCCTCCCAGCAGCTCAGAGATGACTCATACTAGAAAATCAAGTCAAACCAGTTTTGTTTCCATGTGCTTGAGCACATGGGCAGAGAGTCTTGAGTTAGCCCCTCGTTTGTCCTAATGCTATTGGATTGTTGCCCTCAGCTTCTTCCCTACTGGCTAGCCAGCCGGAGACCCTGCCCTTTCCTGTGTACTGACCAGCCTCCTACCCCGGCCCCTTAAAAGCTGGGGTTTTTGAATTAATCTAGCTCTTGCTCTGCATCCTGACTTCCTGCCTCATCTCTTCCTTCAGCACCCCCCTCAACGCTGCACAACTGACCCCCACAGCACAGACTATTCTTTGTGAGCCTTTGCAATTGCTGTGATCAAATATCACAGATAATGAGTCCTAGTGGCACTGTGGCTTAGTGATGGTTGCAATTTTGTTAAAAGGTCTTCAAACCCTTCCTAGTTTTCCAGAGATTACTTCAGTCACAGACGCCACTTTTTGTTTGCGTGCTCTCTCTCTGGAAAGAGAAAAGACCAGGGCAACCATAAATGTGCCAGCTCCAGCTGATCAACTGTCTGCCTCTTCCACAGAAGTGGTTAGTTTCTTTTTTAACTACAAAGTATTTTTCTTATCTGTGTTTTCCATCCCTGAAATCTAGTTTGTATTTCTGAGCTGCCACACTGCTGCCATGCGAAGGGAACAAAAATTATGCAGTGACCTGTTATCTGGGGTTGTAAAAAAATTTTTCTG
This sequence comes from Bucco capensis, assembly GCA_013396975.1. Taxonomy (NCBI): domain Eukaryota; kingdom Metazoa; phylum Chordata; class Aves; order Piciformes; family Bucconidae; genus Bucco; species Bucco capensis. Next base: position 8,968 of record VWZO01010565.1, on the reverse strand, counting down.
ACCTCTGACATCTGCACTCCAACCTTGACTGTAGCACTGCCCAATCATAAGCACTGATGTTCAAATGTCCCAGAGGCTCATCTCTCTGTATGTTTTAAGGGTGAAGAATTGTTGTTTGCTAGCCTTAAATTACTTATAAAATGGATTGGTCTTTATGGCCTCAGGAAGCACTTTTTTGTCACCAAATGCAGCAGGTACATGAGCAGCTTCTGTTGAGTTTTTCCATTCAAAGGGGATCTAAACATCAGGATCCACCAGCTTGCTGGACTGCCTATAGAAAAAATCAGGGCATTTGACATGTTCATAATGTGTGACTATTCTCATTTTGCAAGAGTTCTGGTAATCCTGAGCTTGTAGAGGCCACAGCAGTTTTGCTGGCTGCATCTTCTCATGGTCTTTGTGGTGCATCTTTCCTTTGAAGTTTGGAGGGAATATGCCATGGAGGTGTCCACAAAACAGACAGGATTAACAGCAGTAGGTCTGTAAGGAAGCTTTGAAAACTGTCCTGAGTTCAGTAGCTTCCAAGAAATTCTGCTTTCTAGCAGGCATCTTAAGGGAAGCAAGATGACACTTGGTGACTCACCGTGAAGAGGCTCTCAAGAAGTCCCAGAAAAAGCTCTTTGAAAAGCTGGGTGTGTTGAACAGCTGTAACAGAAAGTGAGCGCATTTAGCTTTGATGTTTTTTGATGGAGGACCAGTAATTTCATTGTTGGTTTTATTATGGCAGCAAAGCAGTATTAACAGACATAATTTACTTTAAAAAGAAGAACAAAAATGTTTACTGGCTTCCTGTTAATGCAATTGGCCTGTTGCATGACCATCTATCAGGCATGACAGCATCTTCTATTTCTGTGCAGATTTGGTATTTAAGCAAATTTTATGTAGGTGCAGGAGAGGGAGCGATTATTCTTTCTTTCAGTGTAAACCTATCATTTATTTAGATCAGAGCTTCCCCACAGGGAAGTAAAAATCAGACCTTCATATCTTCTGTGTTACAAGAAGAGAGTTTGCAAAGATTGTCTCATTTCTTGTCTCCTTAGAGACAGAATTGGCAGTGTGGGATTTTCTGTGCCCCTCCGTGCATTACTGGAATTACTACATACAAAGGCTATTTGATCATTGGAACCATAACTTGCGTCTAGAAGCATTTCCTCTGGACCTTAACTATTAATAAAGGCTGTTCCATTTTATGACATTCCTTTGTCTTTGGAGAAGTGGTGAGGAGCAGGCAGAAGGCTCAGAAGGCTTAGGGACCCTTTAACCTTTCCTTTTGCCAGTTAGACCAGTTTCTGCCAGGGAAGTGTTGTATGGACTCTTGATTTCCTAATACATTGAGGACCCTTAGAAGAAAAACAACTCCCAAGTGTGAGCTACAGTTTAGACAGGCTTATTCCTCTCCTGCAGGTACATATTTCCTCCAGCAATATGATGAGTTTTCCCTTTGGATAGGGATTCTTTTTAACTATGATGAACTGTGTCTGTAGTGTAGATCTTCACTTAGAGAAGGCACCACACTAAAAAGGTTGCAGTGTTCTTGGACTTGAGATGCTGGCACTAATTCCATGCAGGGCTGCTTAGTTCAGTGCTAAGCAATGTCTTTTTGCAAAGCAATGAATCATTAAAGCTGTGGAACACCTTCCTGCAAGATGTAGTGAATTTTAAGAATTCACATAGATTCAAATTGAGACTGAAATGTGGTGGGGGAAAAATTCTATCTATCAGGGCCAATTCAATTTTAAGAGAACATCTCTAATATAGAAAATCCTTAAGATGCAAAATGGTGGAGAATATTTGGCTATAAGTTTGCCTGTTCTTTCAGTCTTCCTTGAGCATCTGCTGGTGGAGAGAAGTGGGTAGGTAAATGGATATGTCATCATGAGGTTCTCAAGTCAGAAGCTAGTATTTTCTTGATAGGGGCTGGATATGAGCCTTGTATGGGTCCAAAATACTGCCTGACTTTCTTACATCCATGTTCTGGCAAGAGGAACTGAATCAAAGAAAGCAGCTGTGTTTTAAGCCAGGCAGAAATCCAATAGCCACCTCAATTTCCTGCTTGGAAATTGCTGTCCCCAGTGGCTGTTTGAGGGCACCTCTTGGGACACTGCTGGAGAAGAAAGCAGACTTGTGCTGCTCAGTGGAACAGCTGCCAGAGCAGAGGTCTTCTGGCTGGTTTTCTTGCAGGGAGACCCCACTGGGCTTAGGCAGCCTGGGAGTGATAGCCACTAATGGAAAGTATGGCTCTCACAGTGCTGTGAAAGGCCAAACACAAAGAGGATGTTTAGGGGGGTCCATCACACTTCATTTGGGACATTTACAAAATACACAGCTAAACTAGATGCCTCTCTAATGTACAGAAAGAAAGAAGCAGTTGGTCTGGTTTAGGCAGCTGGTTTAGGATGACATGAATGGGATTGTACAAAGAAGGGGTCTTCTCCCAAGATGGACAGACAGCCATGTTTAGCTGAATCCTTCTCCTGCTTCTATGTTAAGAAGTTTTTCATTGCAGATAAGGACAAACACCTTATTATTCAGGAAAGTAAGAAAAGTGTTGAGGTTGCTGCTGGCCCAGACATGTCTGGAGACTTGATTGGTTTTCTGAGACTCTAATGTGTAAGGACTGATTAATTCAGTCCTATCATCTCTCTGTGTTACTGTCTGATTGTTTAGAAGGGAATTCAGAGTCATGTTTAGTTGAGATACGGCATCTCTGAATAGAAAAGTCAAGCAGAATGCAAAGAGCAAGGCCAGTGCCTGGTTTGTGGGAGCTCATCTCCCTGGCTTGACAGCTATGCCCAGATTCTTCCCATTCACTCTCACTTACTGGGCTTTGTGTAACTGCAGTCTGCTAAGACTTCACTAAGTTTCTTTGCTGCTTCACTTTCCCAGCATCTCTGAAGAAAGGCATGGAGTAAAATCTCTCTGCAATTAGTGGCAAAATTCCCACCAACTTCCGTGGGGCCAGGTTTTCATGGTAAGCCTAATATTGCCTGTAATCCCCTGTTTGATTCAGTTAGTGGCCTGAACTGTTCACAGTGGTGCATTGAGAAAGAACAGTTCTTTCCACTGCAGGAAATGGCAAGTTCAGTCCTATGTTCTTACTATTTACAGAAGACCCACATCCTCTGTCCTGACAGTGGAGCTCCTTTAATGACAGTGAACTTCCATGACTTCTTACCAATGGGAATCTCTTTCCACTTGGTCCTCAAGCTCCTGGAAAGAATTAGCCCATAATTAAGTTTCTGTCTTCAGTAAAAGATTTCTAAATTTGTTCAGCATATGAAAATATATTTCTTTGAGAAATGATCACTTCACTACTCCCTTACCATGAACCTACAGATACTAAATCAAAATAACTATGTGGCAATGTACACACATATTTTCTTCCAGCACTTGCTTCAGAGCACAAAGTGAATTAACAAGTTCTTTCATGGCACCTAGATAGGCTGGTTAATGTTGTCTGGGAACCTTGCCCAGACATACTGTGTGAGACATTTTGCATCTGTCAAATAAGAAATACCTACAAATTCAGCCTCCTATGTTTTCTCTATCTGAGTCAGTTCAAAGCAGGTATCCAGAAATCTTACAAAGAACATGATACCTAAGTGTTGACTGGTGGAAACAGGGGAATTCCACAGATTTCTTCCTACTTTTTTTTCCCCTACCAGCAGATAAATGTGTATTGCTCAGCAATTGCAGAAAGAGTAAGCGTTTTTCATCCCTAACTTCAATTTCTCTTTGCACGGATTAAAAGGGCAGCAGAACAGCAGGCCAAGTTAGTAAGACAAGAGGTCATAATTTATATCTGCCTTGAGAGGTGCAGATTCACCATCTGTCATGCAATTTACTGGCTATGAAACAATTCAGGAAACCTGACACTGCTTGGCAAAAAAATTTCCCTCTTCTGCCTTGTGACACCAACTCAGCCTGATTCTTCGTCCGTTGTTCCTACATGCTCCCTTTGGTGCATGCCTTAAGACTGCAGATACAGCAACACCTCTGTTACAGTTAGTCTCTGGTACCTTGCACAAATTTTACATGTATGTTTAACAGAATCTATTCTGTCTAACCTGTATGTGATGAGAGAGGTAGAGACTAAGATATTTCCCTGAGTTCATCTGTGTGGCAATTGGTCATAAAAATGTAGTCAGCCTTGATGGTTTCTCAGAGCTGCTGCTGGGCAGAGCAAACAAATGCTGCATTTCAGTAGGTTTAATTCTATATTAGATATTGATGGATGAAAGATAGGTCAACTTTGCAGTGTATGGGAGTCCAGAATCTGTCCATATCATCTGTTTAATCTCTGCTTGCCAGAGACGTCATCCAAGTAGCCAAAAACCGGTCAGAGAGATCAGAAATCTCCCAGAAAATGTTTTGTAGACTGTGTTGGCATCACTGCAATTTATATGTATGACCATGTGTTTCTGAGGTCCTAGCTATGTACTAATGCTCAGCTGTGCTGGATACATGCCCTCAAAATCTTAGAAGATGGTTGTAGATATAGCTAATTTCCAAGAGAAATAACTATTCTAATTTTCTCCTAAAGGAGTATTAATACCACAGTCAGCTTCTTTAAAGCCATGAGCTTTGCTTATGTCTTGATATCTGAAGGGCCACCAGGAGCTGGTTCACCCCAGAATGGAGCATGGTCTCAATGGAACTGCCTACAGAGACACAACTATGCCAAGAAATGAGATTGTCAGACTTCTGCTCTGTAGGAACTCAGGGGCATTTGTGGACTGGGAGACTGTTGATGGTATCTTATGCTGCTGGGAAAAAAAAAAAAGGCATGGAAAACCCAAGAACCTCCATCCTAGAAGCTGTGTTTAGCTATACTAATATATGTCCTTACTTTTAAGTAATGCCCTCATTTTCCACTAGATGAATTGGTACCTGTGAAAAGCCCAATTGCTCCTGCACCTCTGAAGTTGTGCTCAGTAAAATGGTATCAGGCCCAGCCATTTCCCAGTGGTGCTTAGACAGGTTCCCATCCCATAGGAAGGCAATGCATCTTTCCCATTCCTTAACCCAATTACAAAGTGCTTTTTCCCCAAAGGAATTACAAACCCTAAGCTGGGCAATCTCTTTTTTTCTTTAGCACTGCAGGGAGACAGAACTCTTTTACCAATCTGCTCTTTTAAAGAAAAGTTTCCATGAGCTCTCTGAAGTCTGTTGCATGTTTTCTATTTTCTGTATTTATTAATAATTTCTGCCTGCAGCTTAAATTAGAGAGAACTGCTATTTCTTTGCCGTAGTGCAAGGTGAGCTGGCTCCCCAGTGTGCTTAAGGGCCTTCAGATTCCTCCCAGCTATTCCCACAGCAAGACAGAATGCACTGTAAAATGGTTGCCCACCAGCCCCAGCACAATTTGAACCCAGGAAATATAAAATGACAGATTACTCAAACCCTAGGTGGGCCAATTAAAGGAGGAAATCCAACTCTGCAGCAAAGGCTATGCTTATGCTGATATGGCTGGGAAAGGCTTGTTTGAAAAAGGAGTTCAGTATCATCTAGTCTTAAGAAATTAATAGGAGCATTGGGACTGGCTTAGAACAGTGCCCTTTTGTTGAATGGAAAATTTGATCTCATCAGAATTCCAGCTAACGTACACCAGCATGAGGAAGCAACAGGGGAATCATTCTGCCTTGCTCCCAGCCAATTTTCATCTATAAGCTGGAGATCCTGATGCAAATCAGTGTCAGCCCTGGGTACAGCTGGGGAAGAGGCATCTCTTGATCACATGGGTAAATGGTCCCTGGGATTGGGCTGAGTTAATTGGATTTTGAGAATAATGCCAAAATACTGCTTTGAAAAGTTTATGACACAGATGATTCAAGATGTGCATTGCACAGTGTGGAGTTGGAAACACAACCTGAATCTTCTGAGTTGCCATTGGAGAGCTTAATACTATATGGGGAGTGGTTCAGCCATCACCATGTTAGATGATTTCCAAGATCCGAACAATGAAGTGGGCACCCACTTCAGATCGGAGAAGAAAAAGCACAGAAGTCAGATCTCTGATAGAAATTGCTGTAGTTCTGCATACTCCAGGAAAGAGAATTACCCCTCCAAACGCTGGGGCTGGTTTGGGTTCAGTGACACAGCTGGATCCCAGTTGGCTCACTCAGAATCCTTCATCACTGGACAAATACCACATCACCAGTTTCAGGGTGGGTGTTGTACCCATAGTAAATCACCCAATGCTGCATTCCAGGCAGACCGGCTAAAAAATCGGAAAATATTCTGCAGTCATAAAACCCAACGATAACCAAAACACAAAACAACTGAAGCTGGAGGAACTTTACTTCAGCTCTATAAAACTAGGAATCAGAGATTTGGAAAGTTTTCTTCGCAAGCTGGCAAGTGTCATTTCAAGCAGTAAATCACAAAGCCAGTACTGCCTTGGGAGCATTAAGCTTTAAGTATGATAATCTAGAAAAGAGTAAGTCTCCTAGGTTACAGTGCCTGGCCATCTCTTGGGCTAAAAGTCAAGGGTCAGAGAAATCAGACTTGGACTTTTGTTGCCAGTCACCAGATGTTAGTTTGCTACCAGCTGCTGATCTCATCTTTCTAGCTTCCATTGCATCACTGCACTCCAGCTCTCATCTGCTCCTTATAAAAGTCCTTACTGGACCTCAGGGACACTCTATCTTTTCCTTTTTAGATAAAAACAAACAAACAAAATGTTTGGGTTTGCCGGCATGATTTCCTTGTGGTTTTGAAGAGGAATGGGAGTGGTTGGTTGTTGTTTTTTTTTCAGATCTTGCCTTGAGAAATCTGTTTCATTCACTTTTACCAAAGTGCTTGTGATTAGAGGCAAGACCAAAAAAAGGTATTAAAACGTGATAATCTCTCAAACAGTATACCTGATATGTGAAAGAAGGTGTACAGAGGGACATGTGTTTATTTGTCATTCAGGAGGACCAAAATTGCAGTTCCCGGTGTAAGATTGATCTCTCTTTTGCATGACAACAGAGAAACTTTTTAAAGGCCGTGTCTTAGTATGCAAGAATAATTGCAAAACATTTAAGAAAGGTATTAAAGAGGATCTAGATTTTTTCTGTTGTTCTCCAGAGAACTGAAAAAAACTCCTTGAAGTTGATAAGTCGTCTGAGGTAAATCCTGCAGATAGGTCCTTTTCTTGGGGGTGTTGTGCTTCTACACTGTAATCATAAAAGATCAACAGATTTCATCTTCTGAAGAGATCATGAACAGGTGAACCTTGATGTTCACCCAGGTGAACAGAGCCCAGGTGCTGGTCGCCTGCCCAGGATTTACAATTGCCTACTTGGGCCTGAAGTTATAAGCCAGATTTTAGGTCCGTTCTCTTCTGCTATACCCAGAACTACACCTCTGGACTCTCAAACTGACCACAAATATTGAAATGAACTGATCCGTCTTCTCAAATGAGTTGTGGTATACCTTTCTCACCTACAATTTTTTAAAGATGTGATTTTATTTCCTCAAACAGGCAAAAGATAAACTACATTGAAACAAAAGGTGATGCAGTGAAGTTTGATGAGAAAGTTTCCCCAAAACAAATTGGCATAGCATAGAAATGAATCTGGCCCACAGTTAACATCTGGTATTTGTGAAACATTTTAAGACCATTCACACTAAATCAGTATGATAAATGCATTTAAGCCTTGGATAAATAATTTTGAGGATGAAAAAGCATCTTGGTTTTAATTAAAACACTGTCACTTGGGAGCCTGAAGGCTCTTATGTAAACGCACTTCTTCAACAACTACTCAATAACTATCTGTGTGTTTGCTTTTACCTTTCAGAAGACAGTAGTAGTAAATAGGAGGTAATTTGAATCTCTTTTTTCCTAAAGGATGAAGTGCCTTCTCTTTACCAATCCATGCTGTGCCCAAGAACATAACCAACTACCATAGAGCAGCTGAAGTGCATTATCTCACTGGTGGGTCAAAGGCCTGGAATATAAAAACTTGCAGGACCCAGATCTTCAGAGGGACTTGACTTCTACTGATAGCATTATGCTTTTGGGACCTGGGACATTCATATGATTCATGTTCCAGACCCACGTTCATAGGCCACAAGTAAAAATTTGATTTAGGTTCTTATAACTTCTCTTGTAAATGTTGTCCCTTGGAAGCATGACTTTTCTTAGAATCATAGAATCATAGAACAGTTGCAGATGGAAGAGACCTTGAAGATCATCGAGTCCAGCCTTTGTCCCAGCCCTATCAACCTGCTAAATAATGCTCCCCAATGCAATATCAACCCATCTCTTAAACACCTCCAGGCATGGTGACTCAGCCACCTCCCTGGGCAGCCTGTTCCAATGGCTGACAACCCTTTCAGGAAAGAAAGTCTTTCTAATAGCTAACCCGAACCTCCCCTGGTGCAATTTACATCCATTTCCCCTTGTCCTATCGCTCTCCACTAGGGAGAACAGACCAATCCCTGCATCTCTACAACCTCCCTTCAGATAGTTCTAGAGAGCAATGAGGGCTCCCCTCAATCTCCTCTTTTGCAAGCTAAACAGGCCCAGATCCCTCAATCTTTCCTCCTCGGGCTTATGTTCTAAGCCCTTTAGCAGCTTGGTAGCCTCTGAACCCTCTCCAGCACCTCAATGTCCCTCTTGTAGTGAGGGGCCCAAAACTGGATGCAGTACTCAAGGTGAGGCCTCACCAAAGCTGATTAACCAACCAGCCTTCAAAAATTATCATACTCTGGCTCTGTGCCTGGAACAAAAATGAAAGGCTATCTGTTGGCCAGGGAAGAACCAGACAAGCCTTGCAAGATTAATTTTCAGCGATTTTCATCTTCTGTGTAAAGAAAAGATAAGGGAAATACAGGAATCAAGACTAGCAACAACTTGTTCTTACTGAAGCTTTTAATCATCCTGTTAATTAAATTAATTTTTATAAAGAGGAATATATAAGAAAGGAATAATTTTTTTAATTGCACAAGTCTGTTGAACTTGAGGTCAGCAGCGACAAGG
>VWZO01010564.1:0-20348 GCA_013396975.1 Bucco capensis | reverse complement strand
TGTACTGACACCCCTGTAGTGGTAACAGGAGTAACAGCTTTCATTTTTTTTTTACACTAGTAGAAGGTTTTGTTGTTTTGTTTTTTTTTTACACTAGTAGAAGCAGTTCTAGATAGGCCAGACCAGTGTAAATAAAGTTAAATAACCTTAGGCATATGTGAAGAATTATTGTTTATGTTTAGGTGGAAATCAAGGAGTTGTACCTCCCATGTATCCCCTGATAATGAAGAAAGGGAGAGTGTCCATCTGCAATCAGGGCTTAGGGATGTAAGAAGGCTGCAACTCCCAGGAACTTAAGAGACACCCTGCAGGGACTATACCCATGGATTCTCTCCTTTTATTTATTCAAATAAAGCTGATTGGGAACCTCACTCTGCCTCTCAGAACCAATTAATTAATTATTTTTGAAACATTCTTCTTTGACTTTTTTTTCAAAGTGCTTATAAACACTTTGTGCCATAGAAAGTTATTACATTCTCCTAAAGACTTAAATGGGTAAGGGCTTGCAAACACCCTTACTAGCACTAATGTACAAACTAATCCTGTAAAGGGATTTTAAAAACTTTGGCTCTTTTTAGAAACATAACAGTGGCAGCTGGGGAAGGATGACTTTTTTCCTTTAGTACATATGTACTTCAGTGTACATATCTCTGTCTAAGCATCTGTAAAATCAGAAACAGATTTGGGCAAAGAGACTTCTTTAAGGACACTAAATCATTAACAGCCAAAAAAAAAGCAAAACCAAAAACCATACTTACCCCTGTAAAGCTTTGTGAATTCGTTCACATTTAGCCCGGAGAGTCTGAAAAATGTCTACACACAACAAAAACAAACAAACCAAGAAAAAGAAAGAGGAAAAGGCTTAGATAACCTGTTTCTGCTTTACATTTCTGTAGGTCTAAGACTTCAAAAAAACCATTTGGAAGGAAAACTAAGATATATGTATGTATTGAAGTACTGTGCTTACTCTTCAGAATGCTGATTCTCATTTCTGCCAGGAAATGACAGGCTTTTAAAATCTGACAAATGCCTTACTTCCCATTATCTCATTATTCCAGCTGCACTGATTCATTACTTATAGAAAGGGTAACTCAAACAATTGGTAATGGTATTGAAATGGCAGGTCTAACTTATTTATATCTATAAAATATCTATAGCCATGCAGATTCTCCTTCTTGATCCTCTCACCAACTCACTGCAGATTCTTCAACATAAGACTTTGATTCCTGGATTTCCAAACCTTGGTTCTTATTCCTTAGTAAATGCTGACTACAGCTAACAGTCCCATAATTTTTTTTTTCATGCTTTAGTTTAACTTCAGACAAGGCATGGGCTACCAGTAGTATTTATTTGTGACAAATTAAATACCGCCTCTCTCTGCAGATGTCCTCCACTCTGTTGATACTAATGAAAATAAATTGGACAGATCTGGCTAATTTTGTCCTTATATGCCACTCAACCTATTCACCCTCCCAAAAAGCCTTTCTTGTATTCTAATAATAGGGACAGTTCTTTGACTCCTAAACCAGAACCTCCTGACTGCCAAAACTGCAGGTGTTGCACCATGATCATTCCTGAGATGCGTGCCTGGATGCTTGCTTGGAAGAAAAAAATTATACAAGTAGAAAGTAAAGGGTTGTTCAGTTCTGAGGAAACATTCCCATTTGCTTCTCTTTAGCCTTCCCTTCCTCCACTTGTCTTGAAGGAATTTGTTTTCAAGGAAGAAGCATATCACTAGTCCATAAAGAAGAAGAGTAATTTATTTGCTTAGTGAAAACTGTCCCTTCTAGCCTCAACTAACTCACACCTTTTCAGCAGAAAGAAGGAAAGGAGAGGAAACATCAAAGAAAAGCAAGGTGGGAAATTACTTGAAGGAAAAAGATCATGCATGTAAAATCAGTTAGCTGAAAAAGTGATAGGACTTAAAAGACTAAAAGGGTGACAAATTGAAGTAGGGACAAGTACAAGTTATTAGTTTTGGGTCAAGAAAGACTGAAGAATTAAGATTTTCTCAAATTAAGTACCTGGATTATCTTCCATAATATTCAGAGCTTCAATAGCAGCAGCAGCTAGCAAAGGAGGTAGGGATGCAGAAAAGCAGTAGCCTTGACCAGACAATCGCTGTGGGGGGAAAAAGAGAAAAGAAAGGGGAAAAAAAAACCCAAAACAAAACAACAACAACAAAAAAACCAACAAAAAACCCCAAACCACTTCCTTTATAGCATTGTAGACAATGCTTTAGAAGTTAATTCACACACATATAAACAATCTCTCCTATACACTTACAGGTTCATGGAAGGATTTAAAAGTAGGACTCCAATTCATCTATAATATTGCACAGAACCAGACAGTTTCTGTTTGGAATCAAATGCTGTAAAATAATTGATGTCGTAACACTCCCTGCAAACTGGTATTAGTTACTAACTCTCATTTCTAAGTAACTAATCCTGCCACTCCATATAAAAATGAGACCTAGCTTACCTGATGGTCAATAATAAAAGATCTTCCACAGCAAAATCCTCCAATAGAAGCCAGTGAATTTTCCATGTTTGCACTAATAAGATCTATGTCATCAATCTGCCGGTAAGATTAGTAAGTTACTAAGAGATGCTTTTGATTACAAGAAGGTATATCTATTAAAGATTTATCTTGTTTCATACAATCACAAATACTAGAGAAGATCCAGCAAACTAACACATATTAAAGCAAAGCTACCACTGAAATAATTTTAAGCAATACAAAAAGGGAGTTTATCTAGAAATCTATAAATCTGAATTTCTGATGCACATAGGATCACTCTTTTCCAGGCACTGCAATGTGAAGAACACAAATAAAAACCCCAAATTATATAAATACTGGTCGCAATTCCTCAAAGTGTTCAGTATGACAGTGTTCTTAAGAAGTAGTCTCACTGAAGCCAGCATGAGTTAGAATGTGATTAAAATTGAGCATAAGCCTATTTAAATCAGCTTTTGAACCTTAGAGACACAGTCATATTTTCACTTGTTAGTTGCAAATGTACTCTTTGCCAGGCTCTGTAATGCACACTGCTGACCACTGCTAAGAATTCTATTCTGAGGAGACAAAACTGAGAGATTACTTTTGTAAATTAATTTAACACAGAAGTCAATTAATCAAGTTGCATTTGGCAAGCATCACAGGAGTACTTTGTTTCCTTTTCCAAAGCTGTCTAACATTCATCTCTTTCTCACATTTAATATTAAGACACTTCAAATGAAAACAATAGGAGATTGGTGAAAACAAATTGAATTATCTGATTTTGGTGTTCCACTTCCAGGGTGAACTCAGACACTATCAAAACATAGTGAGAGATATTCCACACTAAGACACTGGCAACCAGAAGAGCACTTCTTCCTTCTCCAGCTCAGGTAGTTGTGGTAGCAAACAACCACAAGGATACCATTTTGGATTTCCAAAATATTCTTCAGCTGAATAGACACTGCAAAAGGTAGACTCTTAAAAAAATGGTTTTGCTTAATCTGCCAGTAAAGCAGTAAAACATATTTAAAAGGATCATTGAAGACTTTACCCTATTTTTCCCATGCTGGAGTAAAAGGCAATGGAATAAAGTAGGCTGATTATGCACTCAGAAGACTTTCCTGACTTACCCCTAGCCCCCAAATATTTTCGTGTAAGCACAACACCTAAGTATGTGGCTGGAAAATACTGCACTATGTGTCCACAAAAAGGATATAATTATGCATTGTAAAAATTCTTTTGTTATCTTCCTGATTAAAGATAAGTAAAATTATTTCAAGTTAGGCATGTGAAAAAGTAATAAGACAAGAACTATTTAAAACTGATAAGAAAATTGTTCAAATTTATATCGCACGCTACTAAAAATTGTTGATGCCACCAGTATAAGAAACCAATTGCACAATTTGCATCTGTACAAGTCTCCTGTTTACAGCAAAACTCACCAAAAAGGCACTTACATTTATTCCAAAGTGTTCAGTAATTCCTCTTCCACGTTCTCCAAGGACTCCAAAGGAAAGGCTCTCCTCCAAAAATATTCTAACTTTGTATTTGTACTTCAATTTTATCTAAAATGGAGTAAATGATATAAAATACAAGTCAAGCTCATCAGAATTTGTTAACAAAATGTGTGTGGCAGATAAGGTTAAGACAGACAAATACAGTATCCTGAATACTGCAACAATGTCAGCAAGCCTATCATTAAGACATTGTAAAAGCCTTCAAAATTATTCAACCACACAAGACTAGAGTAAATTTCATAAATGTTCATGTAGCAAAAAAAAAAATTAAAAAAAGACTTTATTTTTTTAAATAGGCCATCAAGTACTTTCAAGATGATGCACTTTTACAGCATTTCTTCCATTATCTAATAGAATACAGCCTGCACAAAAAGCCAATTTATACTAAAAGGCAAGTTTTTTCCTTGGAGTCACTGTTTATGACAGTTGTGTAAGGGTTTTTTTGAAACTTTCCTTTTTTTTTGTAGATATGACTTAGTTGGCAATTTCAGTTTAGTATCACACAGTATAGCTGAAAATACAGTGTATTTTACAGGTTACAAATTAAGACCATAACCATAAACTCATTTTCAAGTCTCATTACATACAGCTTCAGAATCCTAATTCTGATCAGAAGTTTCAAAACATTATAGGATTTGGGATTACCATTTCACCAATTGAGAAAGCAAGAATCAGAGAATCATAGAATGTTAGGGGTTGGAAGGGTCCTAGAAAGATCATCTAGTCCAACCCCATTGCCAGAACAAGATTACCTAGATGTTCACACAGGAACACGTCCAGGCGGGTTTTCAATGTCCCCAAAGACGAAGACTCCACAACCTCCCTGGGCAGCCTGTGCCAGTGTTCTGTTACTCTCACTGTGAAGAAGTTTTTCCTTGTGTTTACACTAAACCTCCTATGCTCCAGCTTNCGTTGTGTTTACACTAAACCTCCTATGCTCCAGCTTGCTCCCATTGCCTCTTGTCCTAACACTGGATGACACTGAGAAAAGCCTGGCTCCGTCATCCTGGCACTCACCCTTAACATATTTGTAGACAGTGATGAGGTCCCCTCTGTCTCCTCTTTTCCACACTGAAGAGACCCAGCTCTCTCAGCCTGTCCTCGTAGGACAGATGCTCTACTCCTTTAATAATCTTGGTGGCCCTGCACTGGACTCTCTCCAGTAGCTCCCTGCCCTTCTTGAATTGGGGGACCCAGAACTGGACACAGTATTCCAGGTGGGGCCTAACCAGGGCAGAGTAGAGGGGGAGGAGAACCTCCCTCGATCTGCTGGCCACGCTCCTCTTAATGCATCCTAGGATACCACTGGCCTTCTTGGCCGCAAGGGCACATTGCTGGCTCATGGTCATCCTCTTGTCCACCAGGACCCCCAGGTCTTTTTCCCCAGAGCTACCCTCCCACAGATCAGCCCCCATGTACTGATACATGGGGTTGTTCTTCCCCAGATGCAGTAGTTTACACTTGCTCTTGTTAAATCACATTAAATTTCTCCCTGCCCATCTCTCCAGCATGTCCGGGTCAGGCTGGATGGCAGCACAGCCTTCTGGTTCAAAGCTCCTCCCAGTTTTGTATCATCTGCAAACTTGCTGAGGGTACACTCTCTCTATCCCTTTGTCCAGGTCACTAATGAATATATTGAATAGCATTGGACAAAAAACGCTGCACACAGCTTTTCTATGTAGCTTAACTCTATGACACTATTATTTCAGGCGTCACAAGATTTCATATTAAAAACTGAAACCACTTACCAATTCTGGAAGAGGGCAAACATCTCCTGTGTTCATATACAATCCTTCTACTACAATAAACCTTCGAGTTACACGGGCTTTGCGAGGATTCTTCAGAGAAAGATACAGATTCAGTTCATATAGTTACTAGCAAGTGAAGCTCTGAAGATTTTTTGATAGGGAAGGACAATAATTGGAAGGGAAGGAAGACAGTGCCTCTTTTTCAAGTAAGCTTTTACTTAATAAAAAACGTAGTATTTAACATTTGTAATGAAAGCTAAAATGTCTTACTGGACTGGTTTATCTTTATTTTGTAATGATTTTAAAGCTTTTAACTCTTACACAAGATTTAAGGTGTAATACATCATAACCAATCTATTTTAACTTTATGAATAAAATACAAACAATACAACTACAGAACAAATACTACAAATCTTGGTCTCCATTATACTCATGATTAGTCTGAGCATTTGCAAGGCTTTTCAACAAGTTTTTCGTGCACTAGGATTCTCAATGCAGCATAAAGTTCTCACAAGGACTGTCTTTATAAAATACAATCCAAAAGTATTCCTAACATTCAAGTTACTATCTCCTTGTCTGATGTCTGGACAATACAGGCCATAAGAATAACCTGCAGTGGTTTCTATTTAAATTTCAATGGTGTAATTTGAGTTTTGCTGGTTTAAAATACCATTCCCTTGGTACTTACTTTAAACCTTATTAGTAACTTCTGATCAAGGATATTAAGGTATGCTTCTTACCTTTTTCAGCTCTTGTAAAAAGATTCAGAGAACATCTGTTTGACTTTTCTGAGTGGCAGGCACCAAAACTAGGCACTATCCACTCCACAAGTTGGACCAATGCTAGCAGGAAGATCTTCCACTTCCTACTCAGTATGTCCTAGTTATATACACATTGTCCATATTAAGCTCTTTGAGCTCTT
This sequence comes from Bucco capensis, assembly GCA_013396975.1. Classification (NCBI taxonomy): domain Eukaryota; kingdom Metazoa; phylum Chordata; class Aves; order Piciformes; family Bucconidae; genus Bucco; species Bucco capensis. Next base: position 13,662 of record VWZO01010564.1, on the reverse strand, counting down.
GGCCAGAACCTTTATGTTCATATTCAGCTAATTACAGTGAGACAATTTAAACATGTAGCTTAATCAAAGTACTCTGTTCTAACAAACCAAATGTGTTATACAAATTAAATCTCTAGTCTTCAGCTACACCTGAAAACTCATTTAAAGATTATCTCACAAAATATATTTTCCACAAAAGTATGTTATCTTGTTGTTAACTAGTATGTTGTCTACAAATCTGTTATTAATAAGATCATTATTGACTAAGACTGATGCTAAGCTAATTGGCTTATAGTTAATGCAGTTTATCTACTTCACTTCTTCTAAGTGTTAGCACAAAATCAGCCTTCTTGCCAGCTTTAACTTCCCAGCATTCTGTGAAAGACCCACATAATGGTGATAGCTTTTCAGCTAATTCTTTTAAAATTCATTTAACCATGTTATCTGTACCTGCTGATCCTGATTTTAGCAGCTGGTTTTGGACACCCTTCTGTATTACTGTCAGAGTAAGAAGCAAGCCACCAAACTGATCCAAATTTTTCAAGAGAGATCATATTCAGAGTTGAATGCAAGAGAGGAGAGGATTTTAAGGGTAAAAACAAACAAACAACCCCAAACTATGTTGATTCTACAAATTAAAGGGTTAGGACTATCTGCTTTTGTGTTGATCTTATGCTGTGACATTCAAATTGATCATTAACTCACATGATTTTTTAGCTAAATGCAGTTATACCAATTTCAAAAAGACAAAAAAAGCTCTAACAGTATTTTAAAAAAATAATCTCACACTTTAATCATCTGCCCATAAAGTCCCCTTGCTACCAATGCCTGTGAGCTTGCTTCCAATGGTTACAAAGACTAGTGAAAATAAATATATAAATATTATTTTAAAATATATTATTTATCTTACATAAGCAACATTAATTGTCCAGTAGAGATTTACAAAAACCAAGTAACTGCCTAAAAGCCTTGCATCCATTCAACTACACAACCCAGTAAAAAGAAATGTGGCAGAGGTGGCACAGAAGAGCAGAAATATTTCTTCAAAAGAATGGTACCTTTTGATCTTCTGTCTCTTGTTCTTTCAACAGTCGTTCAAGGTCAGCCATATCATTATGCTTAAATAACTTTATGCTACTACGAGATGCTTGTAATCCCTTCTGAATAGCAAAGCAGGCAGCTTCATCTCTGCAAATACAGCAAGGCCTTCTAAGTTTTGCACTTGATTTAACAATATTCAAAGAAAGCTGGCTATTACAACTGTCCTGCTTTTAAGCAGATACCTGCACTTCCATGTAGTTAAAATGAGATTTAGTAAAGCATCGTATACTTTATTTACATTTGAAAACCGATTTCCAAAGCTTCTCAACTCTCCTATGCACTATAGTCACCAAAAATAAGACAACAGGTTTTTTCTTTAAGTGTACACTGGTCCAGTTTATTGGAGCACAGCATTCCATGGACCAGGTACAATACCATGGTAATCATCCCAGAAATCTCTCACTCCATTTGCTCTGGCTCTTAGAAGACAGGCATAAAGATCTGCCTGTAACATTTACAGTGGGAATTACTATCTCAGTGTTCAAAGAACTAGCCCTCACTTTTGGAAAAACCCATCTCTATGTCTGATGGAGTATACAATTTCACAGCTCTTAAGTCAACATACTCTTTTAAAAATGGCAATTAACAAAATCTTTTGTACATTCTACATGCAATGTTTTCAACCAAGCTGCTTTTAAATATGGTGAGATTATTCATCAGTGGAAGCTGAAACAGTATAAGATAACGTAAATCCGGGATACACTGGCATCTTGAATAGCATGCACAATCCTGGTTGTTCAACACAAAAAAAACTGATCTGGAAAATATTCAAAGAGGACCAAAACCATGATTAAAGTTATAAAAGAGCTGCTATTATAGAAGTCAAATAGGCTGCAAGCCTTACACCTAGAAAAAGGAGAACTGAAAGCTTTTGGCAGACAAATACAAAAGTATCAGTGTGTTGCAGTTTAAACCCAGCAGGCAGCTAAGCCTCACATAGCCACTCCCATGGACAGGATTCATCAGTTCACTGTCAAAAATCAAATGCATCAATTGAAATTAGTAGGTGTTATTTTTAAAACTGGCATTTCCTCATATTTTTTTCCTACAATATTCAAGTTAAACTGTGAAACTACACATCATAGAAACATTGTAGATATTAAAGGTTTGCAAAAGTACTAAAGGAATAGAAAGGTTTAAGAAAAATACTGCTACTACTACTGCTACTAAATCTAAACCCTCCTCTTAGGCTCAGAAATTTGAGTATTGTTACATTCTTTCTCCTGGTTTTATACTCTTCCCTAGCAAATTACAACTGACTACTCTCAAGTGACCTGATACAGGGCTTGCTGAATCCTTAATATGACCCTGCATAGCTGTTCCTGTGTCATTTTAATGTACCAGCATTCCTCAAACTAATCCATTGCAAATGAGTAACTGTCTTTCAAGAAAGGTGAAAAGTCATCAGTAAACAGGAAAAAAACAAATATGACTGTACCGTTTCTTATGAAAACAAGGTATTAAACTTCTGTTAGTTCTAGCATGCACAAGTTTGGTTGGTTGTTTTGGGTTTGTTTTGTTTTAGCTGGGTACCCAAGTCTGCTCCACCATGATAAAAGCAGTAACTGATTTAATTTGGAAAATTTTACAATGAAAAAATACTCTATTAAAACTAGCATTGTTTTCTAAATGGCTAACTTATTAACAACAATGAAAAAGAAAAACAAAAGTAAAACTCCTTAATCCAGAATTTACAAAATAGAAAATGATCCTTACACAAATACAATGTCCCCTCTTTTTGAATATGCAGGAATAGCACTGGCAATTGTCGCAAATCCATATGAGTATATAATAGCTTCCTCTGTCCTCATGAATTCTGCTAGTCGTTCTTCTAATTCTAAATGCACATCTATTTGAAAGAAAAATTGAAAAGATCTTAGATAATTTACTTGTTTTCCCATCCAAAAAACTATCATTGCTTTTAGCAATCATCTCATTGAAGTAAACAGAACATTTATTTGTAGGAAGAGTGTTACAACATATTACAAAAAAACAACTGCAATGCTGTCTTAAACTGACAATATTAATCAGAAGCACTGATAGATCTGAAAATACGTATGTGACGTGGCTCTTATGCTTTTACACAATTAAAATCTAGTTCTGATTAAACCACAAGTAAATGATGCAGCATTGCTGGACTGTGACTAGGAAGCAGTTACTACAATTAGAAAACAAACAACTATGTAATTCATAACAATTAATAAGGTCCTGTTGGCAGACTGTCAGCTCTTCCACTTCATATACCACAGCTATCATTATAACAGAAAACTGCCTGTCAGGATGCAATCACATACCATCCCCTGAACATGCTTTAGTCAACTGAAAAGCTTTTATCTTCATGGCAGCGATTACTCACCATTAAGATCAACTGACATAATAACACATGCAAGCATTTCCAAACCTATTCAAAATGACCCATACTAGAAACAAACACCAGTAAATCAAAAGATTAAGAAGTGTAATACGCCATGATGAGCAGACTGTTGCTGCGCAAATGTGACCACAATATTAAGTATCCTGCCCAAGCAAAATAATCTCTGTCAGATAAACTGTTACTTTAGTTGTGTAAATTCTCTTGCTACTACCTGCTTCTGAGAGCTAATGTTAGTCAGACAATTATGCTTTATCACCTATAAATAAATAAGGTTAAAGGACATGCAACATAAAAAAATAACCATTGCCCAAACATTACTTTTTTTACAATTATTGAAAGTTCATGAAAACTAAAATCAAATGAGGCAATATCAGCTAAAAATATAGATTCTTCAATAGCCTATAAGTCATGGCTATGTCAGTCAGTGTTGCTATTTCTAGCCAGGTACCAACAGCAAGGATGCAGGGAGAACAGGCTTTGTAAAAATCTTAACTTCATCATACTAAACCAATATCTTAGTATAACCTTTGCCCTAAAAGGGACATCCACCTGATTCAAATATTCATACAATAAAAGCAAGAGGCACATCATCAGACTCCCAAACACAGCAAAGAGCCATTTTATCCATAGACTGCAAACCATAAATCTTTAACAATCCTTTCCTAATGTTCACCTAACATCAAAAAATAGAACGGAACAGCATTCTTTTATTTGGTTTTCTACTGGTTTTAAATGGAAAGTTCTTTGCTATTAATAGCTTTGATCCAGCCATATTAGATATACAAAATTAGATATACACGAATTTGATACATCATTACATAAGGGAATGAAAACTTTCCATACCTATGAGGTTGAAACACTTACAACGTTACTAAAGCTTCACCACCATTCCACTGCAAAAAAAAACACGGAATGCTATCTGACTCTTTGTCATGATTTGCTTTAGTCTGATTACATCACTTTGGATTAGCCTAAGTGAAAGCTGCAAACACTACCTACAGTACAGAGGAAGATATGATTGGAACAGCATTCTCCATAAATATGAAGCCTTAATAAAGCTATTATTGTCAGCAATTGCTACAAAGTGCCAGCTTAGTGCCTAGCATGTGCTTGTATGCAAGTCAAAAGCAGAAGAACTGAGACCAAATCCCACAAGATCTTTCATAAAGATCATCTGGTTGCCAGTCCAAACCTTCACAGTGGTACTGAAATTGCGGCTTCTAGGGAATCAACAATAGCCTAAAATGCAACCCCTGCCCCAATGCTTCATCTGTCATTATGCGTGAATATACTAGTATTTCAAGATTATCATAGGATAAAGGCATGGATACGGTTTTCAGGGATACAACATAAAGCAAAAATGTCTTAATAGGGATTCACTAAATCTATGAAATCCTTTTAAACAGGCATGTTTTGAAGATGTTCTTCATGAGATGAAGAACCAAGTTACCATTCAAAATAAATAACAACATGATAGGTATGAAACATCAGTCTCTAAGAGGAGACAATTCTATATAGTTAAGCAAAAGGAAACTATGTAGTTATGGACACCAAAGTCACAGCATATGAAGAATTGTGTTAGAAGTTTGAGGTAGACATTACTGATGTAAGAAATGGGAAGACAGTTTGTGATCTAACAAGAACAGCTTGTGTTTGTCTCAAATTTTAAATCAATTCCCCATTACTTTAAAAGAGGATACTCACTGTAACATCATTTCTTCACTAGTGATATCATGCAGCAATACCACAGATTATATCCTCTGCTTTGTGAAATGGGGCATTTTACACCCAAAAATTCGGAAACCAATAAACAACAACTAAACTAAATGCAAAAGCTATATTGTTTGCATCTTATGATTAGACCTCCAAAGAGGGCAGGTAACAACCCAAAGAATCGCTCACTTAGCAGAGGAAAATCAACTTTAAATAGTATGTTTCAAATAATTATTAGAGAAAAACAAAGTGGAAGATTACACAAAACTTAAAGACTCAAAAGGCAGGAGGCATTAGTCCACAGTTTGAGCATGACAATGTTTAAAAAAAAAAAAAACCAAACAAAAAAACCAAACAACAGCAATAAAAAGAAAACCACAACAGAAAACCCCAAACCCTGTATGGATTCCAACAGACGACTGCTGAACCATGACCAGTGAAGGAATCTAGCTTCCTACAAGCTCTCTATTAAACAATGGGCTACCATCACCTTCTTTAGAAATGAATTATGGTTCTAGGCTTATGAACAATCTGTAACATAATTGAAGACTCACCTTTGTTCTGACATACTGACTTCTATGAAATCAAAACAGGTACAGCACCTGGTTGACTAACTGAGAAAAGTCCAACTTAGTCCTGAACTCAGGCCAAGGCTATTGGAAGCTAACTCTACGAAAACTTGAGCACAAACACACTGTGAATTCCTTCACCTCTGGGATGAGACCAGAAAGTTCACAAGACAGTAAGTCAATGGTTTCAGCCTGTGACTGCACAGTTATTCATGCATTACTCTTTGGTTTCCATGCAGTATTTTGAAATATCAATGCCTGTAAAGAACTGCTTCCAAAGGATGCTATTTAACAACATGCTACTTATGAAAAAGAATGAAAAACCCTTCGTATCATCTGCTTACATCATAAAATCTCTTAATTACAATACTAAAGTTATCAGTAAAGGAAAACATTCTGACTACAGCATTAGAGAGACTTAATAATCTTTATCACAGAAATCAGACTGCCCTCTTGTGGTCTACTTAGAAACATATTAGAATATGATCACACATGGTGAATTTAAGTATAAAATAATAATGCTTATTTTCTCTTTCTACTACGGAAACCAGAACTAAAGCAGGTTGTATTTAACTTTGCAACCCTCCTTCAAGACCAGCATTTAAAAAGTAAGAAAATACATAAAATGAATAAGAAAAAAAGCTATGAACAATAAAAGACACCAATTCTTAAGAATTACAGTAAGTGTGTTAGAGCATAACTGTTCTTCACAGTGATAGAAGTAATTTGTTTCTTACATATAGGGCTATTTTTGGCTATTTTGGCTGACTTACTAAACCAGTCTGAACACTTTTAAAAGCAGATCAAAGAAAGCTACTCACCAAAAGTACCATAGAATCCTCGTGGTCCACAAGTGCCAACACCATATTTCTTCAAAGATGCCTGAGCTGCGCTCTTTAACAGAAAATAATTACATGAAGCATATATTCCTACAGTAGTTCTCTAATGCTTCTATACACTTCACACTGTCAACTTTATACCACCTCTACAGAGGTCAATTCTAGGGCCTGTTTTATAGAGAGTATAATAATGTTATCAATTCTATTACTTGATTCCACAGCAAAACTACTTTAGCAAGTGTTTAATTGTACTGTAATGATTAAGAATATCAGATAACAATTTGATAATCAGCTAGTATGCAGTTCAAACTCTAGTAAAAAACAAACCTATACAGCACAAAATTACAAGGTTTATAATAATCCCTGCTGCTTCAAAAGGATACTTCCTTGACAAAATTTGTGCTTTCTAAAGTAATTCTTAATATCAAGTTTACATACGAAGAGGAAAAATCACGTAAAAACAGTAACTGAAAGAGCTCACCTTAACCTTTTCATTATCCAGAAGTCCAAGAAAGTTAAATGATGCAAAGTTTATACATTTCTTGCCATTAACAGTGACTGTATGGGTGGGAGGACTGAAAAAGAATTACAGATCTATTGTTATGAATGAACATTTGCCATTTTCATAAACAAACAGTACAGGAGCTCTATTTTTCAATTTTAAAAGGCACATGGCTTTTTTTCAAGATTCCCTCTTTACAATTCCTCCTTTGCAGCTGCCAATCAATTTAAGTTCCATGTAAAATCACAAATATACTACCATACTCAGCAAAACCTGTATTCCTGTAGTTTAATAACTCCTAAAGAATTTTAAAGGCACGTGCTACCTATCTGAAAGAAGTAGTACTAAAAATAAAAACAGTATTTCATTGCTACTTACTTCCATGATAAAAATGAATTTAAAATAAATGGTTTTGTTGTAGTGAATGGAATAAAAAAATGACTGTTTCTGGCAATGTGGTAGAAAGAAGAATAAGACTTTATTGAACAAAAGCAGAAACCTTTTTTACAATCAGATGCAAAGCTTACAGGAAAACATTCACACACACCTGCAGGGTCAGCTAAAGTAAATATAGAGCTAGAAAAACATGTTTTTCTTGCATTCCTCCATGTTTTTGACCTTCTAGAATATGACTTTCTCAAAACAGCTTAACCAAAACAATTTCAGTCACCCACAATTCCCCCCTTTTAATTTTTTATTTAAGAACAAAACACAGTGTAAGCCGGGAGTGGCCAGACCCAAACCCAGACCCATGCCTTCAATCTCCCATCTCCATGACCTGGTACTAATGATAAGTCAGCCTCGGAAAATGATCTGGCAAGCCTGCCAAAGCAACATATAATGCGGACTAATTTGCCACAGTAGCAAGTACGAGCCAAACATTAAGATCTAGCAGTTCCCATCTCGATTTAAAAAATTCAGCACAAATATAGCTTTCCAAAGTCTGTCCTGGGGGGAGCTACAGTCTCCATTTGCCCTTTTTGTTTTTGAAGTATGTCTTTAAGAGCGTGATGTGCACGCTCTATAATTGCCTGCTCTATAGGGGAGTTTGGAATCCCAGTAACATGACGTACTCCCCAGCGCTGAAGGAATTCTGCAGTTTTTTCTGCTACATATGCAGGCCCATTGTCAGTTTCAGTTTTCTGAGGGACGCCAAGAATGGCAAAGCACATTAACAGTATCTACAAATGTCACGGCTTCATTCCCCTATATGAGCGGTAGCTATAACACACTCAGAAAAAGTGTCTATCAATACATGGACTTATTTAAGTCTCCCAAACTCTGGAACGTGTGTGACATCTGATTGTCAAAGTTCATTAGAATGTAGCCCTCTGGGGTTAATGCCCTCCTCTGCACGCAAAGGGGCTACCTGCTGGCAGTCTGGGCAAGAGGCGATAATGTCCCATGCTTGATTAAGCATTATTTGAAACTGTGTCTTTAAGGCTCATGCATTTTGATGATAAATGCTGTAAGAAATACATGCCTGCTGAAAAAGATTAGAAATGGTTAAGTTCATAGTAAGCAGATTAGCAACACTGTTTCCATCAAATATAGGTCCTGGAAGTCCAGTGTGAGATCAAACATACATAACATAATAATCGTGACTCCGTAAACTAATCAGTGTCCACAGAGTTCTAAGCTCTGTCATGAGAAGACGATTTGCTACCTCTTTTAAGTATAAATGATCAATTCACCGTACAATTTCAGCAGCATACATGGAATCTGTTACAATGTTTATTGGTTCACGTGTGAAGCACTGAAAAGCCATGTTTATTGCAACAAGTTCGATAACTTATGTAGATCCTTGTTTGCATACTCTCTGGTGCTGGTGGATGAGAAGCTGGACATGAGCAAACAGTGCACCCTGGCAGCCCAGAAGGCCAATCACATCCTGGGTTGCACNTCCAAGCCAAACCATTCTATGATTCTATGATTAATTACAAGTTAAGAAAAATACTGCACTGTCTGAACTTCACTTAAAACTCTATGGTTTTGTTTTGTATGAAGCACATGTTCCTCTATCCAAGCAATTGCAAAGCTTACAAAATAGCTTTGGAAATCTTTCTACTAATACAGTGCATGTGCCATGTATCTTCACCACTGTAATTCCATGGCACTGAACTGACAAAAGCTGAACTTGACCCTACAAAGGGGTAGTCCTGCAATACTCCATTGCACCTTCTGCACAGTAGTAGCATTACACAAATGCATAGCAACCCACGGTAGGAAACTTCCATTAAAAATATACCTGGACCTGTTCCTCTCTCTTGCTCATCAGTAAGCTGTATTCTATGTTGGAAGTCCTATTAAGTGAAACTACTACTTAGGTTTGCAGATATTCAGAAAAGCAGGCTTATACCTATGCATTTTGGCACTAACATGAGGTTCAGTATGTTCCCAGTACACTACTGAACCTGGTAAATTTACAATTTACCCGCACAGTTCCACCTCTCAAACCTAGAAAATACACTAATGTTCACCAATCCTTAAGATAAGCTGCAGCTCTCATGAAAATACAGACACAATTTGCTGTAAGAATCTCACCCAACTTTATAAAGGAACACTCATGGCGAGGTAGAAAATAGTCATGGAAGAAGCTTACTCCAGTGATAATTATATCCAAATGATGGTTGCTGAGAGTATCATAAAACCTTCCTTGCGACGTCCAAACCAACAAGTCTTTGTAGAAGGAAAATAGTCAAACATTTAATGTCTTCATAGTTTCACATATATCCCTTCCCCTAGTACAACTCAGACCGTTAGGTATTATGGTTAGAGACAGCAGTTCTGTGATAGAGTGATCTAGCCAAAACTGTAAATGGAAATATCTTCAAGCTACGTTCAAAGAATTTGCAAGCAAGTCCTTCAAAAAGTGTGTCTTTTAAGGAGCGAAAGCACTTCATCTGCACTTGGACCTCTCACTGATCTCTTAAGTGCTGCATGTATTGCAAACTCAGTTGCACATTATAAAAGTTAAAAGCCAGATTATTGGTGCCTTTTTATTTTAACACAAAACCAGAATCAGCATCAGAATTTTGCAAAAACATGATTTTAGGAAATAGGTTTACATTTTCTGACTGAGAACATGTACAACTAATGTATCTTGTAAAGGTTAGTTCACAGAAAGGCTACCACAGGAACTAAGTAATTTCTGCACTGTGAACCATCATGGGTAACTTCACTGCTGATCCAAGATTGATCACTTCTTTTGTTTGGACTCTGCATCACTGGCTTTGCTCATAATTTAGAAATGTTACTGGGATTATGCAAGTGTTCTGCAGAAAGATGCACACTAACATAAGATACAAATTGTCTTGCATATTCAGGGAGGAAGAAGCCTGCCTCCTCCACAGTGTGTAAAAATTTTTACTGAAATATTCAATACTTCCTAAGTGGTTATGAGCCTATATAAACCCTATCCACACACTACTGTAAATATGCAATATTAAACCACCACATCCTAAAATAATTAAGATTTGCGTAACTCAACATTCATGGTAGACAACTAACACATGAGAATCACTGGAAGAAGAGCATCTTATTAAGAACAATAGGGGCCCCCTAAAATACTAACTAAGAAAGGAATAGAAATGTGCTTGAGTTGAAAGTAGGATGCAGACACTTTCATTTCTGTATTAGTTAAGTTTATAGGCCTAGTCACAATCTCATAGCTGTTGAGCAACTTACCGGAAGGTAGCTGGCAGTTGAAAATCTTACAAGACAAATGCCAAAGTTTCCCCATAGCCACTATTTAGTTTAACAGCCACAACACGTTAACATTCTGTCACAATACATTCCCTAATTGTAAGCATTGGAAAGTTTGAAATAATTTAAATATAGTCTGAATCAATCTAAAAGACATACTTGTTCAATTTAATTTTTCATAAACACTTCCTTTAAATCCACAGTACTGCTTTCTTCAGAATTCTGAACAGTAACAACAGGATTATTCATATCACAGTTCATTAAAGCAGGCATTCCTTTTCTAAGGCAGATTTTCCATAGCGGCAGAGCCATCAAAATGGAGCTCCCTATGACAGCAAATAACAGTGCTCCATCACTAAATTATTAGTGTCACTAGAAGGATATTCAGATTGCTTATATTGTAAAAGTTACATCAGTAACTCGTGAAAGGAATTTCAAAGCAATTTCTGAAATACTACGACTTGCCAAAGTCAGAACACATTTTAAAGCCTTGTAACGCACAAGAACGTAATGCTGAGCCATAATTTCCTTACAGAACAACTTCGCCATTAAGCATCTCCACCTCTGATACTGGAAAGAAGAACAACATGAAGTGCCAAGTGGCTACTTACAGAATTAGTTTCTTCTGAGTGATTTGTGATGTCACAGTTTCCCCCCCAACCCCTACAAAGAAGATGGTAACCACTTTTAAAGGTCTATACTGACAGAGGAGGGTCACAAAGATGATCAAAGGACTAGAGAACTTCCCCTGTGAGGATAGACTGAAGGAGTTAGGGTTGTTCAGCCTGGAAAAGAGAAGGCTTCAAGGGGATCTTATAGCAGCAGCCTATCAGTACCTAAAGGGGGAATACAGGATAGAAGGGGACTTTTCAATAATTGCAATATGACAAGGGGGAATGGTTACAAGCTGAAGGAGGGGAAATTTAGATTGGAGATTACAAGGAGGTTCTTTACCCAGAGGGTGGTTAGGCACTGGAACAGGGTGCCCAAAGAGGTTGTGGATGCGCCATCCCTGGCAGTGTTCAAGGCCAGGCTGGATATGGCCCTGGGCAACCCAGTCTAGTGTGTGGCATCCCTGCCCATGGCAGGGAGGTTGGAACTAGATGATCTCTAAGGTCTCTTTCAACCTGGGCCATTCTATGACTCTATGATATTTAGAAAAAATTGAAACTAATTACTACCGAATAATATAGACCCACAGTAAAGGCAAAGATAAAATGTCCCTTGCCTCACCCTCAATACTTAAAAAAAATAAATTAATTACAACATTTAAAGTAAGAAATATTTTCTTAATAAGACATTCTTGATAATTTTATAAAACACACTACCTATTCAGTGGCAAATTCAGCCCTTCTATCTAAAAATGCAATTAATTTATGAACGATTTTTTAAAGATAAGGAAATGTTTACTATGAAACACATTTAAAAGTATGGACATTGAGTATTTGAGCTGAAATAAAAATCAGAATTTATTTTGGTTACATTTACCCAGAAACAATGTTGTAATTGAGAGCTGGGTGATCTTTTGGTACAGAAGGGACAAGAGGCTCTGGCTGCCATTCTTCAATCAACTCTTCTTTTTCCTGAACAGGAGAAAAGAAATACTGCTCAAAAAGGATTTCAATTAGAAAAGACATTATATGCTAATAAACAGTTGGTAACAGATATATCAGAAATTATGTATGCTAGTATGTGTCACCTTTCTGAGGCACTTTGAATTGTCTCAGTATGTTCAACTGAGGGGCTCCAAATCCTTCAAAAGAAAACAGACGTAAAGAAAGATAGTCCAGTTGTGTCTATACATTAAAGATCTCATGATACAATAATCATGAGAAGAGATACTAACTCAGTATCTTTGCCAAAATTTTAATCAATACTGTTTCATTCAATGTATTAATTACGAAAATCCTCCTGTAGTTTCTGTAATTGAACACAACTTACATAACTGAATATAAATTGCCTCACTTTACATTCTCAAGTCTTTAACAGCACTGTTCGGACAACCGTGGCATGAAGATACTTAGCAAAGGAACACATGTATGTGAGCAGGACACAATGGAGAAAAACTGCCAAATGCTCAAGAAATGTTAACAACTAACGATAGAGAAATACTGAACACACATTCATATTCAAAGTGCTTTAAACTATTTGGAAAACCTCAAGTTAGATAATCCAAAAGACATGCAGTGGACCAGTGTAACAGGGCCTTTAGACTAGCTCCACATAAATCAGAAACCACTCACGTAAATCAGCAAAATCATCCTTCACACCACAAATACAAATCTTTCCCAGAGGATTATTTACTAGCACAGCAAGACATACCTGATAATGTATTTGTTAACACACTAACTTTGAATGATTTGACTGCAATGGGTTTATTTTTCTCTGTATTTAAAAAATAAGTAGAATATTCAAGGCTACTTATTTCAACACCAAAATACAAGTTCTGTAATCAATTTCTGAAAACACCACAACAGTACCTTTTCCCATTTTCAGTTTTCCTAAATACACTCCCCAAAGCCTTCCAAGCATAAAACCAAATTAAAATATGAAACAATCTTTGTTACTACGTATTTCCAGAGTATATACTATAGAATCATAGAATTGTCAGGGTTAGAAGGGACCTTAAAGATCATCTAGTTTCAACCCCCTTGCCATGAGCAGGGGCACTTTCCCACTAGATCAGGTTGCTTAGAGTCCCATCTAGCCTGGCCCTAAAAACTTCCAGGGATGGGGCTTCCACCACCTCTCTGGGCAACTTCTTCCAGTGTCTCACCACCTTCAAGGGGAAGAATTTCCTCATAATAGCCAACCTAAATCTACCCCCCTCAAGATTATATCCATTGTCTCTAGTCCTATCGCTGCTTGACATCCTAAAAA
>VWZO01010561.1:118962-194231 GCA_013396975.1 Bucco capensis | reverse complement strand
AGACTGAGAGGAGACCTCAGCAATGCTTATGCTTATGCAATGCTTATGCTTATGCTATATGTTATATGTTAAGGGTGAATGTCAGGAGGAGAGAGCCAGGCTCTGCTCAATGGCATCCAGTGGTAGGACAAGAGGGAATGGGAGCAAGTTGAACCACAGGAGGTTTAGTATTAACATGAGGAGGAACTTGTTTGCAGTTCAGGTGCCAGAGCACTGGCCCAGGCTGCCCAGGAGCCTGTGGAGTCTCCTTGTCTGGAGCCATTGCAGAGCTGCCTGGACACATTGCTGTGTGAGCTGGTCTAGGTGATCCTGCTCTGGCAGGGGGGTTGCACTAGATGATCTTTCTAGGGCCCTTCCAACCCCTAACATACTGTGATTCTTTGATTCTATGATTAGATATTAAAATATATTAGATACGGATTCTTTTTTTTTATTAGACCTCTTGAGGGTTCCATATAAATACACCCATGGGTCATGGATTAGTTGGTTGTAAGGAGGGTGAGGGGGTGATACAAAACTAAATACACATCATCTGGGCAAACAGTATATTACTGTTTCACAGAATTGTGTTTTCACAAGATGCTGAGAGAAGCTGGTAACTAATCGCCTTGTGGCAGGCCCTGATAGATACCAGTTGACAGCATGGGAGTGGATGCAGAGCTTAGGAATTGTCAGTGGTCCATGCACACGTGCTGAGTAATATTGAGCTAAATTGTCTGTTACCTCATAGATTTCCTGCCTGGCTCCCTAGGGCCAAGCTACTTTTGGATTGCTTGTTTTGGGGGCTATGGCTGAAGAGAGCTGTTGAGACTTACCACATTTTCCATCCTGCAGCACTTGCCCTGTACTGCAAGCTTCATGCCCTTCAGTAGCTTTAGCTGGCTTCTGAGCCACTTCATATTCTGTCCCAGAAAACTGAATGTAAAATTGCTGTTTATTAATAGATTTCCTCAATGTTTTGATTGCAGTTTGCAGCTTCTGCTCCATCCTTTTCCGAACACAGTCAATGTTACAGGTGTCTAGATAGGAAATGATAACAAAACTAGAAGCAATTGAGATTCAGGTTTATAAAGAAATGCTTAACAAACAGCTCAGCCTGCTAGGACACCTCTGTGGCCTTCACTCTCTTCTGCACATGAACTGTAGAAGCAACTCACTGTCTTCAAACTCTGGCTTTGTAAAGAGACAAGACAGCACACTGAGCTCCATCAAACAAAGCTTCATGGCCCTCAACTGCAAACTGAGTGCTGGTATCTCTAGCATTAAGAAATGTGGTTACAGCGAGTGCACAGGGCTGCAGAAGACCTCAATCCTGCTCCTTGTGCTTCCAGACCTGTGTGCAGTCTGCCACCACTAGTTCCTCTCCATTTTCTCTGTCTGTGCTTTACTTGCTTAGGGATTCTTCCCATTTCTCTGCCCCAGATCCCTGAGTGACACAAAGGTGCTTTCTGGCACGATTACTGTTTGAAACACTTGGCTACTGAGGTACATCTCAGGGTTAAGAAACCTACCTTTGAGGACTGATGTATTTCAAGAATTCAGCCCACACTCTTCTGGGCTAGATTTTATAGCAACATTCCATCTCATAAATAACTTCAAGTAATTCTTTTTCTTCCTGAAGTTTGTTACAAAAAATATGAATTTTCCAAATCTGTGACAAAAATGTTTGATTCTCAGACTGAAGTTTCAGCAACTCACATTGTGAAGGACATTTTTATTGTTGTTGCTGCAGAGCTTCTACCTAATCCTCATGTCCTCTGTGCCTCAATTGGCACTTGTGTTGTTTAAAGAAATCAGACTAAATTAAAGGCTTTGAAGGAATTCTGCTGCAGCTTCAGTCTATTCCTTTGGCTTAATTTCATACCTGATTCCTTTCAGTTACAACTCTGAAATTTGGGAGTTTGGAAAGGCTGTTGAATGAGGCTTGTGCTAGAAGGTTTACATGGCATCAGAGACTCTAGAAACACACTGAGGAACTGAATTCTGGTTTCTCTCCACAAACAGATCTTTCACAAACCTGAGACTTCTTCTGCCTTCATCTCCACTTCAAACTCTGCAGTGATGTGGGAAACCTCTTTGGATGGTGACTTGCGGCCTCGGCGTTTCTTCTTGGAGGAATCACACTTGAGGTTTACAAAGGTCACCTGGCAGTTGTCTGTGCAAGGGAATTGACCTCCTTGGCATGAGAGAAGCAACAGAGAAGAGAAATCAAGTAGTGAAGTAGCAAGTGACAGGCTCATAAGCAATATTCTAGCCCTGACAGGCTTCAAACCATCTCACGTGTTCTTACACATCTCCTTCTCTGTGCAATTCTGGGTTTGCTCCTTTTGCTAGTGAGTGAAAGAGGCCAAAAAAATAGAGTGTGGTGATGTTCTGCTGCAGAGTGGCACCTCTAATGTCTACATGTCTTTTCAACACCTCCAGGGCTGGTGACTCCACCAGTTCCCTGGGCAGCCTGGGCCAATGCCTGACAACCCTTTTGGTGATGAAATTCTTCTTCATGTCTATTCTAAACCTCCCCTGTGCAACCTGAGGCCATTTTCTCTCCTCCTGTCACAAGCCAGAGGAACTGAATGCCCTCCATGATTCTGTGTAACCACTGCAGAGAAAGGTCGCAATCTCATGACACAATCACATCAGCATCCTCTCCCTATATAAAGAAATCCAGGTGAAGAACATCCTTGTTGTGATAGGCAATAGACCTTCCAGGTCAGGAAGAAATTTCTAGCACTCAAGTCACCAGCAGGATTTGATTCTGAGTGTGTGGTTGTATGATA
Source organism: Bucco capensis (assembly GCA_013396975.1). Lineage (NCBI taxonomy): Eukaryota > Metazoa > Chordata > Aves > Piciformes > Bucconidae > Bucco > Bucco capensis. The sequence continues at coordinate 191,454 of VWZO01010561.1, read as the reverse complement.
CAATCTTACTGCATCCCAGAAATACATTCCCATGGTGACTGTGTGGTACCAAAAACCAACTTCTATGAATTAAGAAATTACTCTTCTTATTAAAAGAAGAATGTAAATAAGGACAAGGTAAGCATCTTGATAACTAAGATTTCTTTTAAGCCAATACTTGGAAAATTAGAGAGAGAAATGTCCAGACTGCAGGGTAAAGATAAAAGATTAGTCTCAATTTAAAAAAAATTAAGTCTTTAAACCATTAGCATTTTTTCTGATAGCTGTTTTCACTCCTCTCTGTTCAGGGCTCATATAGGATTCCTCACTCACTAGCCAAAGTAGTGGCAAGACAGATTCACAGCAGAGACTATATCACCAGCAGATGTTTGCTGCAAAGAACAGTATCAGCTGATGCAATGACACCAGCTAATAATAAACTTAACTCCAACTATTTTTAGCAGTAACACCCAATCATTTAATTGTCCTGGTCAGGATATCAAGCAGAGGACAAGAAATAAAATCACAAAGATCTATTAAGTACATACTACGTCCAAATCTCTTTAAAAGAGATGTTCAAAACTAGTAATAATAAAACTTCATACCTGCTCATACCAAGTTTTAATAATATTTGATTACTTTGATTCAGCCTGACACAACGCAAACTGGTTTTAGATGTCAGATTTCTGATAATTATGTCTACATCTTCTAAATATTTTTTCTAACATCCTCACTACTCACTCCAACATAACGCAACACTTAAGGCTGTGTCACATCAGATTTTGATGATAACTTTCCCACTTAGGTGTTGCCTTGGCTGCTGCAATGGGTTACTAATCCAGCCTAAAGCAAAGAAATGATAGCTTTTGCTTGCTTTTATAAAGCTCAGTGAAAACTGAATGAAACCAGACTGACACTGTTTCAGGTATCTTTGCATTGGTCAGAGCTTTTTGTATTTCTGCTATTACCAATACCAGAGAAAGGATCAGCTGAACTCCAAACTCATGGACTTTGGAATAAAGTTTTATGAGCAACTGGTTAGATCCAAATCCAAGATACGAACTTTGGCCTGAGCTTAAATTCAGATCTAAATAGGAAAACTATTCCTTCCTTTTCTGTCTGTAGTGTGAAAACAAAATATGGGAACAAGGAAGCAAGCAAGCAAACAGTGAGGATGCTGTGTGCATGTAAGAAGAAAGCACATACCTAAGGCAGCTTGCTTCCCAGAATCCTTTGCTTTCTCTTTGCTGCGAGGCCGGAGGTGACACTTTGCATCTTTGATTTTGAATCGTGCTTTCTGCTTGATTGGAGGAGCCAAGGAGTCTGGGGGTGCAAAGTAACAAAGCTATCACTGCCATGCAGACAAAACAAAGAGCACACTCCAAAGTCTTCTTGCAACAAGGAAGAGAGACAGCCCAAGAGTTACACACTTTGGAAAAGTTCATTTTTGCACCTAAGCACTTACTCTTAAGCCTCTAAAGATCAATGAATGTGACAGTATTGAAGATATGCTTCCTCTTCCAGCAGGCCTGCACACCTTGCTGGATTTTGGGTGAATTGTCTCTTACTATGAAAAAGGTGAATTCCTCTCTTTATTTTCTGACTCTCTGTGAATTTCCATGTTACTTGGCTGTAGTTCTGCCTTTGCTAGTGCCAATCAGCAATAAGATTCATTTAGGGGAGCTACACTGTTGGCAGTCGAAAAGCATTCAAAGGCACAATCTTTATTTGACTGCTGTCCATGGCTTGCAGGCTTTATTCTTCAGCTTGAAATTCAAACCAGTTATGTATTGTGACTTTAAAGGCTGCTTAGGAAAAGTAGCTGCTGGCTGACTTTGTCAGAAGGGCCACGATGGAGAGGGCTGGGCCTGGCCTGTTCCCTCCTAGCTGCTGCAGGCTGCCCATGGGACCTGCAGCAGGCTGAGGATGGTCACAGGGAAGTGCCACAACATCAGTCCCTCTTTCCTTGGAAGGGCCTTGCTGAACCAGGACTAGAGGTAGCCTGCCCCTGTGCCTCAGGCAGGGACATTTGCTGCCATGTCACCCTGATTCATAGCATCCTGCCTCTGAATGCATTCCAAATAGGTCAGAAATACACTGTTAGAGAGAGCAGTACAGCAGGTAATGAATGATCTGTACAGTGGGCTGACCCACCCCACTGCTGGATGCTGTTTCAGCTGCTTCTGATTTTGCCAGACGTGAGCCATTCTGAACTGAACATCTTTTTTTATGCTCAGTACCAGCTTTAAGACACGTTTTGAAACAGGCATCTCTGAGAGCAAGATGAAGGAAACACAGTATGTGCTCATAAAAGTCTCATAACCTTTTTAATGGGAATCCCCAGTCCTTCTGAGGAAGGACTTTGGAGGTGAGGGCTGGGACCCACTGTAACCTTCTGCTCTTGTGCTAATGATTGTCCTCTCTGGCTTGCTTCCAAGTTTAGGAAAAAATGCCATGTGCATGTTCTCATTATTGCCTTGCTGGAGCATGGAAAGTAAATGATTCTAAATGCTTGTCCTTAATTGAACAGATCTCCCATGTCCTTTCAGTCATCAGTGCTTGTAAGAAGCGTGGGTAGAGCCCTCCCCAGCTCTTCATTCACAAAGCCTAGCCATGATACTCCAATGTCCACCACTCCTACACTGACCAACACAATGCCACACTGGAGGGCAACCATGCACACTCCAGCCCTCAGGGAGATGCTGCAGAACAATGAATGTACACAGGACCAAACACAGGCTCCCTTCCTTCTGGCCTTGTGGATAACTGAGAGCTGGGTGTCTTGCAGCTCCCAGGTGGCCTGGGACCTCCATCACCTCCCTCCTAGATGTCAAGGGCCTGGAGAGCACCTACCTGCACAGCTGGGCAGGGTGATGTTGCGTTTCTGCTGGGCCTTGCCCTGCTGCACAGGAACACCACAGCTCAGACTGTAGCTGTTCTCTGAATCTGTGGGGCAGAAGGCAGAGTCAGCACAGATGGCCACAGCATCCCTAGCCACCTTCTCCCCTCCTCACCCTCAGCATCAGTGTTCAATGCCTGAACAAACTGATTAATACTGCTAAAGAAGACATGGCAAGTGCCTAACTTGGATGTGCAACGGCTGAAGCAAATTGCCAAAAGCTGCTGCTTCAGTGTTGACTACAACTTTTGTTTCTTTCAGCACCAAAATGTGATGTTTTATAAACAATTGGCATGAGGTTAGCTGTGAGTAATTCCATGGTGCACAAAGAGAAAATATTTTGTTTGCCTATGGCAGAGTCCTTGTGCTTTGATCACCTCTAGAACTTAACAAATAAACAGTGTGCTTTCATAATAATTTTAGCTTCAAACTCTGACAATTTATTGGCAGAGACAAAAAGTAACATACTTAGAACTGTAACAGATAAAACTGTGTAATGGTGAACAGAAATCAGATAAATGCATGGTTCTAGGAATCTCTGCTAAACTGAAAAGGAAGTGTGAACATCTCCAGTGCATGTAATGCCAGGAGCAACAGGACAAGCAGAGACACTCTTGTAGGGAACAATCCTGGGCCAGAGCCAGAATATACATGAAAAAGCAACAGCAATCCTCCTGCCCTACTCTGTGTAGATGAAAATTACCTGCAACAAATAGTACAAAAAAAAAAGGAGAAGAAATACCTTAACTTCTATAAATAACATTCAGTTGAACTATTACCAGCAACATATATGAAAAGCAGCAAGTGCAGCAACTAACACTGAGAGATTCCTTCTGCCATCCAGCCTCCTGAGACTGAGCTGTTGGCCATTTAGTAGGAGACACTAAGACAGCTTTTAGTGCTGGGCAAGTCTGGCCCAATTTAATTTATACTGATGGTCTTGCTCATTTACAGTTGACCATAACAAAACCTGAATGCAAGAATATGTTAGCAGAGAAAGAAAACATCAAGTCACATTCTAGACTTAGAAGGACAAATGCTTTGTACAAACCTGGAGTAAAAAGAGTATTGGATGGGCATGACAGGAAGCAGCTCTCTATGCCTCCTGTCTTACTACACACCAGCTGAGCCTTGGGAATTGGTTTGGTATTTGGGAGACATTTCACCATCTCTGAGGAGGAAAAAAAAAAAAAAGAGAAATTACCAAAAAATCAGACACTGTCCACCCCAGAACCTTGTGCATCCACCTGCATCCAGCAGTGAGGAGAGGCAGGGGTGGCAGCAAAGCAAAATCACAGGCCCAGGCATTTCTGGAATAAGCAATATTAGGGAGAGAGGATCTGGATCTGGATTTTGAGGCTGGACTTAAAAATGCAACTCTTATCCTGCCCTTTGGGGCTGCTGACAGCCAGAGCTGCCCTCTGGAGGGCACATGGCTCTCGGTGAGCACTACTCTGTGCACATCTTAAGCTCAGAAGCAAGATCTCTCTCCTCCCTTGTGGAGGCACAGCTCTCTGGTCTAACAGGCCAACTTCCACACCATGCACAGGAATCATGCTGATTTAGATGACCACTAAATTGATATTTTCCACTGCTCACTCTAACTCTCACAGACTTTTAAATTTTAGCTCCAGGTTCTAGCTTCTGGAAGTAGAAAACTTCCCAGGCAGGCAGAGGTGATGCAGGACATGCTGGGATGGAGCTGGGTAGTCCTTCCAGCTGCTGCTGAAAGACCCAAGCAATGCTTCAGGTACCTATGCTTTTCCTTTGACTGTCCCTTGCTTCTTCTTCCAAAGGTGGTCACCTTACAGCGTGGCCTTGGCTGACTCTTGTTTTGCTCACAGCTGACTCTGCTACTGCAAATGCCATTTTTCCTACCTGTCAGCTCAGCACTGATCCACACCAAAGTAGGGGAGAGGTCAGGAATGCAGCAGCCAGACTGCTTGGGGTCCACCAGAGTGTGGGAAGAGCCCTATAAAGCTCTCATGGGAGCTGAAGGGATGTAACATGGCAATTCAAATGTGGTGGCTGAAATAAGCCTTGCCTGGCTTGGCTTGAGTGCAGAGGAATGGTCCCAGCAGGCCCCAGCTGGTTCATGTTCCTGGTCTCACTGCTGGTCCCTTAAACATGCCTGTTGTTCAAATATGGCAATAATCATCCTCCACTTACCTTATATCCCTCCTAAGGTCTTTTGTGTTGCTTTGGTGATGTTCTAAATGGAATTATTTCTTTGGACTGAGAAAACAACACAAGTGCTAAGTGCCACTGCTGGCAAAAGAGGATTTTGACTCTGCAAATGTCTCCAAATCATGTGGCATTCAGGACCACTAAATATCAGTCTCCTCCTTTTTACTGTGCTTTTATAACAATGTCAAATGCAATTGCCTCTAAGCAGTGTTGGTATTAAAGGCAGGCTATCAGCAGGGAGATGACACTCATTTTACACCTCATTAAATTCATCAAATAAAACAGTGAATGTCAATAGAGGAGAGTGTTCTATTTTCCATTTTCCAACTGAAAACCAGAGTTAATCATTCCTTACTCCTACAGTACTTACTTCTCCATATAGCAGGGAAAGTAAGAGACATAGAGGAAAGCAGGAACAATAATGTACCTGCTTGTGGTTTTGAAGCAAGTCTGTGGCAAAGGCTGCAAGCCAACTGGGATACTCCCCTGCCAGCCCACCCCACCTTGGGTCTAGAGTGCTCTTCATCCTGCTGTGTCCACGCCACAGCAGCATGGTCAGGCACGAGGCCAGCCTGGGTGCTCTCTACTCCAGACTGTAGTGCAGAGATTCCCTTCTGTAAGGTCACCCCCTCTTGTTCTGTCCTGCTCCCAGTTAGCTATTGGGCATCAACCCCAAAAGTATCCATGAGAAGTTATATATGAGTAAAAAACAGACAGACACTCCCCCCACCAAAATTTGCCTCTGAAAGACCTAAGGTATGCCCTTCCCATCAGAAGTGTAATAATAGGATTAAAATGTTAACTGTAGCACTCTGAATGACTCTAGCCAAGGCCAAGATTTGCTGTGCTTCAAATAAGACCCCAGAAATACAAGCTCATCTACTTAAAGGATACAGAAATTCAGATCTGTCACAAAATAAGAGGCACTAGCAGCAGGTGTCATAAAGTTAGCAGTGTTAGGAGTTGTGCTCATTGTAATGAATCCTTTTGACACAGCTAGTGTCAATGCTTTATGTAAGCAGGATACCTTTGGAGAGAACCTCAACAATTGGGGCATGGTGCTGTGAATGCAGATCTCAACCTGAACACCATGTCCTACTGGTAAGCAGCGAAATACTGTGAATATTCTGATTTAGTCTGAGAGGACAATGAGTATAGCTGAGGTCACAGAGATGGACAAAGGACAAATAAAGAACAAAGTATAAGCTATGTAAAATAATAAGACAACTGAGCTTTGAGTCAGCCTCCCACACTCACCAACACAGTCCTTTTTATTCCAGTGCAGTTTCTTTCCAGGTGGACAGACACACTCATAGCTCCCCATGGTATTAAGGCATCCATAGTCACAGCTACCATTGCTGATGCTGCACTCATCAATATCTGAAAAGGCAATGAAATTGGCCATGTGTACTGTGACATGAAGATATCATGTCTGTAAGGATGTCTGTTTCTACTCTATCTTTTATATTGAAGTCCATAGAAACATGGATAAATGCAGACAATACTCATGTCAAACAACCTGAGTGCATATTGCATGTATTTGCCTTCAGACACATGGACAGCTCCTACTCTTTCAAGGATTTATGGATAGGATACAAGTTACTAGCCATACTGAAATCCCTGGAAGTACTCACAAGCTACAAAACATGCCCCAAAGTCTCTGCAGCTTTGTGATGGTTGTGGAAGAAGAGCTGCACCCATGCAGCAGTGGATGCAAGTTCCACAGCTGCAGCCTTCTCCTCTAGACCCAGGCTGCTATTTCCAGCAATTTTGCTGCAATTTGCATTTGCAAATTTGCAGGCATTTGCACAGCAATGCCTGCCCACTGCTTTGTGTTTATCTTCTTCTGGGAATGCTTCAACAAACCGGACATGCTGAAATGTTAGTCCCACCCAGCTCATCATGCTATTTTAGCTTGATTTTCACTTTAGTGGTTTATCTCCTTCAGTTCTAGAATCTTCAGCTAAGAGGTGTGTGGCTCAGTAAACAGTTCACAAAGCAAACAGGTGAGCAAAACCAACCTCCACAGTGTGTCAGTCCATACAAGGTGTAGCCTTTATAGCAGAGACATTCAAAGCTTCCAGGGTAGTTGATGCAGGTGTGATCACAGGTCCTCTCAAAGGAACACTCATCTATATCTGAATTCAGAGGAAAAAGCATGAAGAAATCTGCATTTGGTTAAACTGAATGGCTGGAATGTCACATCCAGCTGCAACATCTTGTGACTGATAAATTAGCAGGTGTTACCCCTGGTGGAATCTGAATAAAGCATCGGTTTCATTTCTCTAGTGCATCATAAAGAAAGGACTTGCAGGTGGGTACATGGAGAAAAGGAAGAAAAGGTAACACAGGAGAAAACCCTGAAGCTCCTATTATAGATGTTCACCATTAGATGGCAACCTTTATCTGCTGAGCCTGGGGTTAGTCAGGTTTGGGGTGGTTAGTGGCACAGTGCAAACAAAGTTTTGGGTTGAATAAAATCATTCACTGCCCATTCCTCTGCCACCTTGCCCACCAGGACTGTACAGACAGCTGCACAGCTCCTAGGGGTATAAGGAAGACAGTGCCTGAGGAGAAGGCAGGATCGGGAATGGACAAGGCTGCACCTAGGACACAGGAAATTTTATTCCAAAGTCCACATTCTACTTCATGGAAGAAAATATGACCAGTTCCCCTTAAAAAAGGCAGGTATCTCTAATTATACCTGCTCACTAAGGTGAAACCCTGATTTACCTAGTGTATTCCACCCAAGAGCCTCTGAAGAAAGCCACCAGCAGCACATGGTTTCAAAGACAGCACAAAGGTTTTGCTGAGCAGGGTGACACAGCAATCATCAGTGCTGAAAACCATTACAGTAAAGGTACTTTACATAGCAATTTGTGCAAAATAACAGCACTCTTGAGTGAATAATACTTACAGGTGTGCTACTCAATTCCTATATTCCAGTATTATTTACATAGTTCTGAAGTCTAATGAAACATTCTAGGTCTCATCCTGCTACTATAAATGCAGACATTTAACTTCAAGGACTATAAAATGAGGACTTTTGTGTATGTTCACAGAAAGCCCAGATCTGCCTAAGTTTCTGCACACCCTCAGGATGCTGTAACCAGCTACATTCTGTATGAGCTCCAATTTTAAGTGTTTCAAAACGTTCACACAAAGGAAAATTTGGACTGTGGAAAGCAACTGTTCAGGCAAATGAGTAACATCCAATGAAATGCACACAATGAACACAAATCCATGCTGGCCAGTTTTATGTGTGCATCACAATCACTTATGATCAGGTAGCAAAAAAAGGAAAGCTGAGATTTTATCTTTTTTATATGTTTAATTTTATTGCATTTTCCTATGCATTTCAAAATACCATTACTTGCCTTTTGGAAGTAATTTCTTTTTAAGGTTTCCTTTATAGTCTTGGAAATAACTCAGCTTTTGACTACACACCAATGGCAAACTGCTTCAGTTTTCTCTAAATAAACACATAAAGTCAGATCATTTGTGCATGAGCACTGCAGTTACAGTCCGAAAGGATTTGTAATGCCTAAGAAGCTAAACCATACACCATGGTTTCACTCACATGGAGCCTTGTTCACTACATGGTATTGCAGCACATTTACCAAAGCAGCTGCCCTAGTTTGACTCAAAATAAGCTATTCCATGCCACAGAGGTCATATTCAGTCCTTGAGGCTTTGATATTGAGCATGGGCCTTGGGGTCTCTTGTATGAGGCCTAAGACCAAGCAAACAGGAGCTTAATTAGCAGCTAATGAACAACTAGTGTGTGTGTGTGTGTCTGTGTGTGTGTGCGTGTGTGTGTGTGTGTGTGTGTGTGTGTGTGTAAGGAGAGGTCTGGATTTCCCCATGGCCAGAATGTTGAGCACCCAAGTCCTGTGAAGATCAGTCAGCAGCCCAGCTCTGCTCCTTAGGACTCTCTCTCCCTGTTCTGCCTTCCATCTCAATTCAAGAGTTCCTGAGTTCCAGGATCCAGCTCCTGAGCCTGAGCCCCAGCTGCTGCTGAATTCCTCCTGCTGCAGCATCAGTGCTGATGTAGTTAGATCAAAGGGGTTTGGTTCTGCCATTGGTTCTGTGTGTGTGTATATACTCTTCATTTTCTTGTCGGTATCACTAAAGTCATTTAAGTTGCATTTCCAATTCACAAGTCTCTCTCTCTCTCTGTTAATTTCCCCTTTTCCTCCCTAGAGTGGGGGGAAAAGGAGGATAATAGAGAATATCTGTCCCTGGGTTGGTGGCTGACCCAGCCCTAACCCTTGACAGCAGCTCATTTCCTAGCCTCTGCCTTACTCTGGAAGGCTCTTCCAAAATAATTCACTATTTCTCCATAGTGATCTTCTCCTGCACTATTTCAGTCAGTGGGGTTTAGGCACTGCTTTCACACCTCTGTGTTGGTACACATTATGGCTTAGGCCTTTCCAGGCTTCTCCTCACAGGAAGAAGGATGCACATCCCTCTTTGCCCATGGAAACAGCAGTCTGTCTAACACCACCAGCAGTCACTTGCTTGCCAGGCAAGAGACACTCAAAATGGACAAATGCCTTTCTAGTACACCAGATACCACCTGTTCATCAGCTTAGATTGCTTACACTGGCTGGCAGAGACAGTGAAACAAGCCCTGTTACTGTAATCCAAAAACTGCTATCTATTAAAAGCTTTTTTATATTTTGCCATCTAAACTCCTCATCCCACCTCCTGCTGCTGTTCTCATAAATCCAATCTCTGCTGAATTCAGCTTCTTCCTTTTTTCCTTGCATGACAGGAAGTGCTTGGTTTCTCCTCCTCCTTGTCCCTGGAGGGTAGGGCCAGGCAGTGGCCGAGGGAGCAGACTCTGCTTTCTGCAGAATCACCAGGCCCCTGAGGAATTCAGCACTGCCATAGAAAAGGGGAAAATATGCACCACCTCCTCTTCACTGAAAGAAACCCTTGGTGTGACACAGGATGCTGAAATCCTCTCACACTTCTTTAAAATAAACCACAACCTGAAATGTGTGTTCTGGGTGCTGTTATCCCCTGGCTCGCAGAACTTTGAAGCTGGCCCTCACCAGCTTTCTGGTACTCCTCAATACTTCTCCATATCCCTGCTGAAAGGATGTGCTTGTTTGCCACTCCCCCCATGATACAGATATATCCTAAAGAGACTGACAAGCCAGGAGCTACACCTGACTTCACCTCCACAGCCCTGGCTTTCAACTCCTGCTTACCACACACCAGGAATGAGTGTAGCTATCTACATCTTGTCTCCTCTCTACAAACCCACTACCCAATCTGGTAGCATTATCTACCAAAGGGAAGCCCCAAACCACAAAAGCAGAGGTGTGGTAGGGGACAGCTAGAGAACTGAGAACTAATCATTTTCTTCAGTTTTGTGGTCACCTCCTCCCCCACCAAATCACAGAATGTCAGGGGTTGGAAGGGATCTCTGGAGATCATCTAGTCCAACCCCCCTGGCACAGCAGGAGAACCTAGAGCAGCTTCAACAAAATAAATAGTAAGAAATTAATCCTCTGGGTCTGTGGTGCTCTTAAAGCAATCTGAAGTTATTCAAGTGAAGTTTTTGAGCTGTTTTAAGATCAGAAGTCAAAATGTTTCATTTTCGAGGAACTGAAGTGGAAAACTTCAACTGGAGATTCTCTGTTCTATTTTTAGCTGAATGGGCATGAATTCACAAATAGCCCAGGCTGTCTCAGAACATTTCAGATTTGCTAATGCATTTATTTGACATAAAACACATTCTTTTTGCTGTCACTTAGTCACAAATTCATGTCACATTCAGCAGGGTAACCAGCATATGTGATTGTGTCATTTCAGCCTATTAGGAGATGCCTTCACAGCTCAGCTGCTTGAAGCTTACAGGAACTAGGGGACTAAAGCTGGGAGTACAGGATTAGTCTCCTGCCAGAGGCAGGGTTGTTTGGGATTACCAATTCTAAAATGAGGACCTCACTTCACAGCAAGCAACCCAGTGGAAGTGCCAGGTTGAGGGGTTGGAGCAGATGTCCTCCAGAGGTCCCTCTGAACCTGCAGCACTGAGGCAGCCCCAGTCCTCTCTAAGGGCACTCCTTGGGTGACCTGAGCTCCTGAGAGCTCTCCTTCCAGCCCCTGCTTCCATGACATCAAGCTATCCTCTCAGGCTCAATCAAGCCCGCCACCTCTTCTACCAATCTATGTTCTCATGTCCAAATAGAATATCTGAACAGTGGAAGCACTTCTTTATTTTTGCCTAGAAGGGAATTCAGCTCAAAGGGATTGCTCCATGGTTTAAGAAAAGAGCAGGATTTCCCTGTGTTTTTGAGGGAAGCAGTTGTTGCCAGTGGTGGCTGTGCTTGCTAATATTTGTTTGGCTGTGTTCCTATTATCTCAAGCCAGCATTTGGATTTTATTTTTGATTTCCTGATCATACTTTTTATTTTTTTAGTTGGTGCTTTCACACACTGAATGATCCCTTCATGATCTTTATTTTTCTTGAATGCAGTGTTTGCTAGTGGCTGTTAGATTATCAGTCCTGGAAAGCAAAGTCTTCCATCTATCTCCAGAATGGAGCTGCCACACACTACATTTCTTCTAAGTTTCCTCACACAGATGTGTCCTGAGGGTTAAGAGGGAGCAGGGAGAAAGCAGCTCCTTTTCCATGCTCATTCAAATCCCTGTCCTTTCCACTGCTGCTGCCAGCAGGCTCCCAATTACACTAGCACCAACTGTTCTGGTGGTTTGTGTGATGTGGACACTGCCTCATTTGGGGATGGAGAGTGCAGGGCACCAAGAAGCCACCACACAGGAATGGTTTTTGCCAAGTCTGAAACTGAGCTGGATTCCTACTACCAGCTGGAAAGTAAGAGGCTCCTTCCTGTACTCTGTTTCCAGCCCTCAAAAGCAGGCTCTGTATTCTTGTCACTGCTTGCTCCTCTAGAATAAATTTCAGAGAAACTAAAAGAAATCAAAGTGAAATGCAAGACATTTCCAAAAAGCATTAGCATTGCAAGCACTTAGCTCAACACTGTACAGAGGTGAGGCTGGCAAAGAGCACTGGAGCTAGAGATGTTCTGATGACTGCAAACTGACGTACAAACAGCTCTGACTCCATGACAGAAGGTACACAGGCAAAATTCACTTGTGATTTGAGGGCTGTGGGTATAAAACTGAACAATTCAATGCCCACTTTGCCCAATTTCACATTAAAAACCCACTGCGAAATCCAGGATTTCCTCCTCTCTTCCTTAGTGTAATTTTGTTTGTTAATATGAATAACAAGTGAAGAAGTTGGTTAGAGAATATTGATGGTTATGGTTATCAGGACAGTTTTTCTCTGAGACATCCATTAAGCAGCTAAGTTAATTCATGAAAGTGAGAGCCTTCATGCAAAACAGAGGTCACAGATGATGCATGAGTTTGGCCTTGCTGCTTAGAGTATCATGTAGCCCAAAAATAAAGATGGCAAGGGGAGATCACTGTTATTTGATGTTCTGCTAAAGAGGAGAGGCTCAAAGACATTTGGTAAAAGCTGTAGCAAGGATTTGGGACAGTGCAGCTTGTAATGACTGTGGAGACTGTAAGCAAAGATCTCATCTTGTACTTAATTTGTTTGTGTTTAGTGAGACAAGACATGAACTACACACCAGATTCCCGCAGGTATGCAAAACACATACACTAAATCTAAATATACTATTCCAAAGAGAAATAAAATAGAAAATAAATCCTGTCTGCTCAGAAATAGGAAGTAGAATAAAAAGGAAAGGAAATCTCTCTCTCTCTCCTGCTATCAATTTCCTCATCACTAGAAGTGACTCATGATATCCTGAATACTGGTAGAGCAGTCAAAAATGGCCACAATACCACAGTCATGCTTGGAGGTACTGTCACAGGCATGACTCCATACACTCCCAGTTCTCCCAGTTAGCTTGAGCAGATCTTCATTATGGCAGCAAAGAGTTAAGGAGATCTCGTAGCTGCTGCCTAGGCTGCTGTGAGGAACATAGACAGCAAGGAACCTGTGGCTTGCAGATTCCTGTGTCAGTAGTGTTTGGCTCCTGAGGCTGGCAGTGATGGCCCAGGGCTCCACTGCTCAGGCCTCTGGGGTCCTCTCCTAACGTGGCCATGTTCTCCCAGTGCACAAGTCCACACTACAGACTTGTCTTTGGTCTGCCTCACACACTCTTGGTTTATTTTTCTCCTGCAAGCCAAATGTGCACTCAGTGTGGAGCACCCCACTCCAACCTCATGGCCAGTCAGAAGGTCTCCTTTCCCTTTTCCCACCCATTAAGCACACATGCACAGAAACTCTACAGAAGTGTTACACGATGTTTTTAAAATAAATACTAATGCTTTCTGTATGTATTTTGGCTGAAAGTCTGTCTTCCCCTCTCCCCTCTGCTTTCTGCAGGGAGCTGCTACCACCCATGTAATGTTGTTCACCTCACAGCCTAGCCAGCATGGCTTCCAGCACTACTTGACAGACATTAGAGAAACCACAGATCCTAATCAGAGTGCTGGCTGGACCAGAGGGGCTCATGATTCAAGCTATGCTCTCCAGCAAATGCTGGTTTAAATTCAGTGTTGGGAAAGGTTATTATTTTGCTTACAGCAGCCCTCTGATGGGGTTTCCACCACATCTCATGGTTTCTGATACACAGTGACTTAGTCCTGTTCACAGTTAGTAAAATTGCATCCTCCAACTGAAAACACAGCTCCCTAGCACACATGCAACCCTGCCCAGAAGGAACAGCTTACAGCTCACTTCAAAGGCTGCCATAATGAAAATGATGAGGAGGAAGCAGGGGAAGATGGAGTAATGCACAAACCTTCTACTTCATTACTTTCCCACTGAGTGCTTCTGGAGCAAGCTACCACAGAAGGGGGGAAAGCCATAACCCTTAAAAAAGCCTTTAAAAGTAATTGAAAAACCACACCCACTTAGAGTTCTCACTCCATTAGTGACTTGCAATCAAGTCAACTTGGTGCTGAGACTTCATTGTTAATAACATACTAATGACCTGCAGGAAAACCAGCTCTGACATTCATTACTGTCCTTTTAATATGAATGTGAGTGCCTGAGCAGCACAGTCATATCTTGCATTTCACAAGTTGTGACTAAGGCTGACTTGGACCTGACCATTTATTTATTTAAGAACTTTATTGCTCAGAGTTAGCTATGTGATTAGTGAAAACCACATGGAACACACTAATCAGGGAGTGAAAGACTTCTGGAGGAAATTGACTCTGCTCAGAAGGAAATGTGCTTTTTATTAAAGATGATTTGCTCTTAGGATGCAAAGTGGTAGTAAAACAAGTAACTGAATAGAAGCTGCAAAGGAAACCTGCAAAATAGACTTGAGACAGAGGCAATAAAGAATGAGAAAGCTGTGACTGATTATGTAAGCATTCCACAGAGGAGGGATTCCAAGGATTTAGCAGTATGACTATTCCTCAGCTTCAGGGACACACACACAGTGGCAGTCAGTGCCAAATTCTGCAGCATCTTTGGTTCCTGCTGACTCTTTCACAGGTAAGATCACTTCCTAGCATGGTAGTGGCTTGACATGGACTTCAGTAATTCAGAAATGGCCTCAAGTTGCACCAGGAGAGGTTTAGGCTGGATGTCAGGAGGAATTTCTTCCCTGAAAGGGTTGTTAGGCATTGCCTCAGGGAGGTGCTGGAGTCACCATCCCTGCAGGGGTTTAAGAGACATTTAGCTGTGGTACTTAGGGCCATGGTTTAGTGGCATGGGGGTGATAGATATGGTTAGACTTGATGAGCTTAGAGGTCTCTTCCAACCTTTGTGATTCTGTGGTTCAGTAATGATGACACATTCCTTCCTCTGGGTCCAGCACTCAGAAGTGGCTGCTTTCTTGCAAGCTACTTAGCAGCCACAGCAGCAGGATCTCCATGGACCTTGAGCTTCCCAGTTCTTCCAGGTTGGCTAAGCAAGAAGTGCTCTGCCCAACAGACAAATGCCCTGGAATATGCAACCAGGCCCCAGTTTCCATATGTTTAATCCAGCATGGCATGCAATACCTGGAGTGGGAATTCTATCCCTTCCAATCCCTAGCTGTGTTAAAGACCACTAGGATTATCATCTACCTAGTTCTGCCTCACAGCCTCAGTGTCCTTTCATGTCTGTATGTTTTTACTCAGTGTAACTGAGGTCCTGGAAACAGCTTGTCTTCATCTTCTGGCAGCCTGTCTGTACCTCTAGAAAGTTCAACAACCTGGCAACACTGATCTTGAGGCTGTCAAAGTGCTGACCATTCTGACAGGAGCTGGTGTCTTCCTCCAGTACTAAATGCAGTATTAACACTCTGCTGCTCTGCTGCAAGGGCAGTTTAGGGAGCAAGAGTTACCTCTGTTGTTTACCATTACAGTCAGATGATTTTGGATACTCTTATCCAACCCTCAGGAATATCTGGGTGTCACTGACTTCTCCTTTCTCTGTGTGTTCCCACACTTCTGCTACACATCTGAAGGTGAATGATCTCTTTCAAGGTAGCAGTGTGGATAGGAACTGGATGTTTATTTTGATAGAATGATATTTCAGCAAGTTGACCCCACTTCTTTAGTCTGACCTCCAGCACTTCAGCAGCCTCCAGCAGTTGGCTTGGTAACCACCAACAGCATCTCTGTTCCAGGATTGTCTAAGTGTTTTCCTGGACTGATCTTTTAGTCTTCTCCATCAGTTTGGTTTTTAGAATTCACATTGGTGTGATCCTTGTTAATTGCTACATTTGGTAAAGGCTGAATCATCTGTCTTGAAAAGAGTGTAATTGCATACCTTATCCTTCCAGCAATCAGCAGGTACCTCTGGATCTATTTCTCATATTATTTGGTTGGGTTTGAGGTTCCACACAAGAAATCAGGATTCCACCTAAGCAACTCCCTTGGCTTTATTAATTCCTATCAGAAGATAGCAATCTTCTGCTGACCTGCTGTAGACAGATCCTTCTTTGAAGCTGTGCACCAGGAGGCAGCCAACTCAACAGTGTGATGAACATCAGAGGAACTGCTTTCCTACTGCCACCTCGCATGCACAACAGAGGCAACTGCTGTTTGGAAGAACAAGATGGACATTTGGAAGAGTTTGCCGTTCAAGGCAAATGGCAGCTCATTTTCTTTCTCTCTGCTATTAGACCTTACCAACAAAGCCCAGTTGCACTTTCTGGGAAGGACTGTGCTATCTCTGGGATTTGAAAACAGAAGGAAAACAGGTTAAAAATTGAGGCTTGGCAAAAACCCAACAGGCCTAAACGGTTTTCTCCCTCTCCAGAGTAAACACAACCTCTCTTTAGGAACTCTTCCAAGGGAGCTTTATGTGATCTCATGCACCAACAAATTTACCTTCCCATCTCAGTTTCTTTCAAACATTCCCTGTTTGTATTTTCTTTCACAGAGAGTGCCCAAGCTGCTTCCTTTCCACAAGCTTCCCTCAAGGCTTCCTGCGAGGCTGCAGAATGACATCTTCATGCAGTGCACACCAATCCTCTCTGTGTTCCCCTTGACACATGTGCCAGTCAGCTGAGCACCACACATTCTTCTTGCTGTCAGCACCACAGAGCCACCTCTGCTCCCAGCTACTCAGAATGGCAGCAGCCAAAGAACAATTTGCTTGCTTTGGGATCACCAAAAGCTTTGCCTGAGGGACTGGGAAGATGGATGGTTTGGGAATTTGGCAGTTTCAACCATGAAAAACTTGGCAGCTACTTTTGGGGTCTTTGGATGTATCTTTGTCTATAGCTGGTGGGATTTGGCCCAAGGTTTTTTACATTTCTATAATGAAATATATCATCACCAGCATTATTATCACATTATTATTTCTCTGCTGTTGGGCAAAGAAGAAGGTTTCCAATTTTTGTCCCTGCAGCAATAGGAAAGGCCTCATCATCGTCTTATTTTTTTGCAATCAGCACCAAACTGAAAACCAGAATAATGCTAAAGGATTACCTGATAAATTCTCTGTTAGCTGGGAAGAATTTGTGCAAAACTGCTTGCTAAATCTCAGTGGTGTAAGGAGAGCTGGAGGAGAGCAGTGGCAGTCTCTGCCCATGCCACTGCTGGAGGCTGAACTTGTGTCACATTACCCTAGCTCTTGGGGCTATGCTCACCTTCCTTCCTCTTTCTTTCCCACCCCTCCCATCCTTCTCCATTACATGAGGGCTTTGTTGTGCTCAGGTTCCTCTGCTAACCTGAGGAACACAGGCAATTGGCTTTGGCTCCTGTTACATTTATCTTCTCACCATTGTTTTGCTAGGACAATCTAAAAGTCAATTAAAGTCAATACTTCCTCAACATTTTTTAAGAAAACAAAGTACTTGCATCAAAACATTGTCAAGATTTGATAAGCAAAGAGGTATCCTTTTCCAAAATCAATCACTTTCCAAGGCAAAGGCAAGTTGAGTTCTCTACTGCTATTAAGGCAATAGACTGTGCTGCTACTTCAAGTGCCTAGGGCAGGAGAAGCCATCTATCAGGAGTAGAAGAGCACGAAAAGAAACCTCAGGCAGGTTTATTTGTCTTCCTACAAACATAAACATGTTTAGCAGTCTGCACTCTGCTCAAGCCACTATTTACACAGCAGCTCTGTAAGAGCAGCTTAACAGCCTGATGAGACAACACAAAAAAAGGCTTGGCCCTCTCTGCATGAAGCAAGGCACATTCCCTCTATCCTGCAATATGTTTGATTTTTAGCCATATCTCTAAAGAGAGGGGACTGTTCTCCTTGCTTGTCTCCATCACCCTTCAGTAGGAGCTGCTAGTGAGACTTTTGGAAGCAACAAGGGGACTAGTCTGGGTGAAAAATGTGCCTGCTGTAATTTGATGTTGCTGAAAGAGCAAGTACCACAGCACAGTTTCAGTTTTCAGCTGCAAACTCAAATGCAGCTCTGCTGTTCACCTCTTGTGGGTCTAGCTGTGCATTCCCAGCTTCCTGCAAGCTCTTGCTGAAGTCAGTGGCCAATGATATACACAAGCATTGTGTTCTCTGCCTCTGCTCCAAAGGCTGGTTTAAAAACTGCCCAGAAAGGTTGGAGTCAGGAAACAGCAGGTATCCCTCCAAAAACACTAACAGAAATGTTGTGCAAATATGCATAAAGACCCCAGAAGATACTCCTGCAGTCCACTGCCTCTTGAGATCAGAGCTCAGATATTGGTTTTCCTCTCACCTGAGGCCTCATCTCCACCTTATCACAACAAGTAGCAACAGTTCACAACATGGCCACTGGAAGAAAATCACACCCCTTGGCTTCAAGAGGTTAGGTTTTTATTCTCAATAGAAAAAAAGAAAGAAAAGAAACAAACCAGGACAATTTTAAAAGGCCCAGAAGGGTGAATGCAAGCCCAGGAAAATGAAACTCTTCTGGACCTTTGGGTTAGGGTTCTCATCTTATTGCAATTCTGTACAGCTCTTAGACCTTCATCAATCTTCCTAAATGCCTGAGCACAGAAAGATGGCATCATCTCAGTGTGCACCCCTGCAATACTGGAGAATATATACATACAGAGTCCTCCTCTAGTTCTCTTGAAAAACAACTCCTATTGAATTACAGCTTTCAGCACTATTTATCAACAGATTATTGTTTGTGGAAGAATGCTACCTTCCTGCTCAAACTGTTCCAAGGCTGACTCACATCCTGGTAATTCATTAATACATAACATGATTCTAGTCCAGTCAAATAATTTCTGCACTATACACATCATAAATCCTACAGCATCCACTGAAAAACAGACCTCAAATTCTCTTCCTAAGCACTAATGGAAGGTTTTGCTTGGCTTCCCACACACATCACCAAGGGGAGGGGGCCAGGGTGAGCTGTAAAAAGCAATTTGATAGCAGTAGACTTTATAGAATTTAACAAAGGACTAGAAGAGCTACCATACTGAACGAGACCTGAGGTCAAACTCATCTAGTATCTTGCTTCCAACAGTAGCCTGTGTCAAAAGCTTCATGGGAAAAGAGAGGTGGAATTATCTGTCCCATCTGCCCTCCCCACATTAGGTTTCATCCCATTAGAAAGTGATTTAAAGCCTAGATTGTGAGGTTTAATATTGCTGCCAAGGAGCAGCAACCCAAGAAGATTGGCCTTTCCCTTCTGATAACACTGTGCAGCAGGCAGAGCACTGGAGGGGGCAGGGGAGATGGATTTGTTTGCATGTTTCAGCAGACTTAATTGCTACAACCAACATGGGAGATACTATCAGTTGGCAGACAGAGTGGGACTGGCTCGAGCTGTTTTTACTTCATGCCTGGGGCATTTATTGTTTCTGACTATGATCTTGCAGCCCTTTTTTTCTCACAGAGGCAAACTGCACTACTGTTCACAATCTCACTGACACCAAGAGCAAGCCTCATGGGTAACAAAGGATTTGAGAGGAGCATTCCTTTTACTGACAGTGTAACATGTTGCTTCTCAGTGGAGTATTTTTATATCTACTGCTAGAAGCAATATGGTGCTTGTCATAAACAAGAGATTTTTGTGAGGCTCACTGACACATGATGTCTTGGAGAAAATCTGCATAGGAATGAACATCAGCAGTGTTGTCATATCCCGAATTCTCCTTCTGTGAGCTAGTCTGATGTGCAACAGCAGATCCCAACATCTCCTCCAGCAGCTCCCAGTATCTCAGAATCACAGAATCATCTGGGTTGGAAGGGAGCTCTGGAGCTCATCTAGTGCAACCCCCCTGCAGTGGCCAGGGACATCCCCAACTAGAGCAGCTTGCCCAGAGCCCTGGCAAGCCTCACCTGCAATGCCTCCAGGGATGGGAACTCAACCACCTCCCTGGGCAACCTGGGCCAGTGTTCCACCACCCTCGTGGGGAGCAACTTCTTCCTAATATCCAGTTTAAATCTACTCCTCTCCAATTTAAAACCATTGCCCCTTGTCCTTTCACTGCAGGCCTTTGCAAACAGGCCCTCTGCAGCCTGCTTGGAAGTTCCCTTTAGGTCCTGGAAGGTCACTAGTAGGTCCCCTGAAGCCTTCTCTTCTCCAGGCTGAACAATCCCAGCTCCCTCAGCCTGTCCTCAGAGCAGAGGTGTTCCAGCCCCTGAGCATTCTCGTGGCCTCCTCTGCACCTGCTCCATCAGCTCCATGGCCTTTCTGTGTTGAGGGCTCCAGAACTGGACCCAGTATTGCAGAGGAGGTGTGAGCAGAGCAGAGTGCAGTGGCAGAATCACCTCTCTGGCTCTGCTGGCCACGCTTCTCTTGCTGCAGCCCAGGATGCCATTGTGCTTCTGGGCTGCCAGCGTGCACTGTTTGCTCATGGCCAGCTTCTCAGCCACCAGCACCCCAAGGCCTTTTCTGCAGGGCTGCTCTCCATCATCTCATCCCCCAGCCTGGATTGATAGTGGGGATTGTTCTGACCCAGGGGCAGGACCCTGCACTTGGTCTTGTTGAAGCTCCTGAGGTTCCCCTGGGCTCACCTCTCCAGCTTGTCCTTCTGGGTGACATCCTGCCCCTCCAACTTATCACCATACCCCATCATACCAGGCTAGGAGATTCCAGTTTTGCCCTTGGAAGACTAATAGTGCATATTTTGTACAGATAAGTGAGAAAATGGATGTAATGAGAGGGGTTTACAGATCCAGTTAATGTGGCAATGTTTCAAGACCAGGCCTGCAGAATCCTTAGATCATAGGCAGCTCCTGTGTTTTTCAAGGTGCTGTTTTTTCTTCTCTTTCTCTGCATGAAAGAAGACTTCTCTGGACAACTATGCATTGGGAGCCCAAAAGGATTGATCATCAGGCCAGTCTGGTCTAATCACATCAGATTCTCTGGAATGCAGACCTATTTGTCAGAAAAGAGAGGTCAGGCTCTCATTTCACAGTATGATTTTAGGATTGCATGGATTCTGGTTCTGTGGTGCAGTGAGTTAACACAGGAGGCCTGAGTTTGTCTTCAAATCTTATTTCAGATCATTAGTAAAAACCAGTTTGGGAGGGAAAATTCTGTAACACATCAGACATCCATCACAAAACTTGCTACACTCAAGTCTGCTCAGAGACAACCTGAGAAACACAAAACCAGAGCTGGACAAAGTTTGGGGTGCTTTGCAGCTCATCACTGCAATAAGAACAACTGCTAGGAAAACATCTGCTCCAAGCACTCTTGGCTCCAGCCATTACTCCCAGTTGCTCCCCTCTGTAAGTATGAAGTTTTTGAGGAGCACTTGTCTGGAAATGAAGCTGTGGAGAAAGAAAGGGGAGATACAGAAAGAAAAGCCCAAATATGATAGTAGAATTGCTCGTGTCTTTCTCTTGCAGTGAGTGGAAAAAACCACCACAAATCAGCTACACTTGGATTTCTGTTGGATAGCTGTGGAGTGTTCAAAAACCCCAAACCTCTTGCAAAATGTGCCCACAGACAATCACTAGAGGGAAAATGCAACATCTGGTGAAGGCAGAGGGGCAAATTCTGTTGGGGTTTCCTGTTCTATAAACCAGCATCACTGAATCTCCTTTGGACAGACATCAGCACTACCATCTGCAGAATATGAGGCTCTCCCTATATTCCAAGGCCTAGTACACAAGAGTCAATCCCATTTGTATACTGAAGGTAGTAAAGAATAACCAACAGGCCAAACAGGCAATGCATCACAGAATCACACAGAACCACAGAATGTTAGGGGCTGGAAGGGACCTCTGGAGATCATCTAGTCCAACCCCCCTGCCAGAGCAGGATCACCTAGAGCAGCTTGCACAGGATGGGCTCCAGGTGGCTTTGGAATGTCTGCAGAGATGGAGATTCAACTTCCTCTCGGGCAGCCTGGGCCACTGCTCCACCAGCATCAAAGCAAATAAAAAATGCTGTCACTTCCCGTATGTGAAGCCATGACCTTCAAGATGACCTGAAAATGCCAGAGAGCCCATGCAGGCATTCCACATGCACCAGAGAGACTTTTGCCTGGTGGACAATCATCTTCTACAGTGGCTGTACCAACTGAAGTAATTGGTGTCAAGGCTACTTGGGCAGCCCTCATGACACCTGAACATCTTGTCTGTCATCATCATCATGGCTCGGNACAAGGGATTTTCAGACTGTGCCTGACATCCTGTCTGTGATCTCTAGCAATCAGCAAGCCTCACCTGAGTCTGTTTTGGAGGCTGTAGGTGAACTAGAAGGATGCAAATGCCTCTAAGTGTCTCCTGCAAAAGTTTCAATTCCTCAGCACAGGAGGATTCGGCTCTGTTTTGGACAGAGGTGGAGGAGAGGCAGAGACTGAAGGGTTAGATTTAGCAGGCTGAGGTATTATATGTTGATCACTGGATGGTCTCACTAAAAGCACTTTTTTTCCTGGATGTACCTCATCTTTTCAAGTCTACAACTCCACGGAGAGAGTGACAACAAATAGCTGTGTTGTGTCTCCTTGTTTCACTTTGCAAAAGACAACTCTTACAGCAGGAAGAAAAACATCATTTATGATAAAACTTTCACCCATTGCTCTGGGTGCTTAAGGAAGCTTGAACTTGAGGCTGCTCATTGCTGAACAACAAACTGAAAGTGAATAAGCAATTAAGTTAACTGCTTTTAAACCCCATACTGGCTGAGGATTAAGGTAATTATGTCTGTGCTTACACACATCCATTGCAGCTTTAAACAGTCTTGATTGCTGTTCTGTTGCTGATGTGTTCTAACAATAATCTGAAGTTGTTGTTGTCCTGCTGTTAATTACCACACAGGTTACAAACATAAGCTTTCTTTGCTCTAGACTCTGGATATAGCTATCTAAGCTGTATGACATGCTCAAAAGAGACTCAGGTCTTTTCTGCTAGATTTGTATCAACCATTTCTTCCCATAACAAGTAATTTACTACTCCTTAGAGTTAAGGGATCTGTTAAAATAATACACAATAGATGGGTTTGGTATTGTGATATAGTGATTTTGTCATCACAGGAGAAACAAAAATCAGTGTTTTTAAGAGTGAAACAAGACACTCTAGGGGAACAGGATCAGTCTCCACAATGTCACTGCCAGGGCAACGTGGATTCTTCACCTTTTGGGTTATAAGTAAGTTTCCTTTTATATTTCTGGCATGCAGGGGAGGAGAAAGGCATGGGCACCCCTCCTCCTTGTCTAGCAAGTGTGAGAAGCACTTCCTAGCAGGCCCAACCTGCCACTGACAGTGGTTTTCTCTGCAGCCAGGGCTACCAGTGGTTTAGCTCTAAATAGGCAAATGCAGAGCATTTTCATGCCCTTGAAGAAGGCAAGGACTGCCTCCACAAGCTCTCTACAGGTATGGTGGCTAGCTAGTGGCACCAAGAAAGCAGCAAGCTTCAGAATTTCTGTAAACCATTGAAATTTGGTATCAGGGTAGGAACAGAAACACAGGAGAGAAAAAATTCTTGTAATGGGAGGATTCCCAGAGGGCAGATGCACAGAAACTGGAGGTTTACTCTCCAGGCAATCCAGGCATTCATCTGTGTGGTCTTAGACAAGCTGCTCCATTTGGCTTCACCCTTCCTGCCTGAAAAACTGACAGAAGGGCTTTCCTCTTCAGAGACAGGATGAGTGTGTGGAAGGCACTTGGGAAGAAGAGGTTGGAGCTCTGCAAACAATCAGAACAAAATCTCAGACTTTGATACAATTTCCCTGCCAATCTAAAGTTGGCTCTGAGGTCTGCAATGCAAAGACATCAAGGAGAAGAGGTGAGGTGGGACAACCTCAGCAATTCACAGGGAATATGAAACAAGAGAAATTATTTTATTGAATCATGTGCAATTGCCTTGTGCTGAAGCTCAGGATTATATGAAGGAAGTTATGTAGCAGCAGTTTGCTTGTAATTTTCAATCACTTGAAAAATGTTGCTAGCATGAACTATATTTCTGTGGCTTGGTTCTTCTTTGTGGATTCTTTCCTGTGAACTAGGCACAGTCACAGATTTATCCAGGGGTTCTGTACTGTAAAAGGGCAAGCTTACTAGCTGTCTCCATGGGCATTTTGCCTAAGGCTAGCAGAATCTGTTCCTTGATTCTAGTGATGAACCCATTTGGAGATGAACTCCCTATACTCTAGGGAGGTCACCTGAACTAAACAGGCCTCAGCCCCAAACAAAGTAGACTTTTAAGGTCCTAAATGAGCATTTGGTAAACAAGTTGACTGTTAACTGAAAGCCATCTTTATTTTAAAAATGAAAACCAGAGGAGAAAGGCAATATTGACAGAAAAACCATTAAGTCATAGAAACTCTCTTACGAATCAAAACAACAGATGTAAGATGAACAACAGCATCTTTTATAAACACAAATAAGGCTTTTCTATTTCATGCACTGGAAAAGCTAATATACCCAAAATAAATCTCCCTGAATCTCTCAGTAATGTTCTATGGTCAGTGTTGACCAAAAAAAACCCTGTGGATGATTTATATTCCAGCAGAGTCACTAACCCCAGACCACATCACAATGTCAGACCTGCCATTAACAATAATAACCACAGCACTAGCTCTATTCAGCACAGCACAGGTGATTCACACCTCAGTGAGTTCTGGACCTCTACCCACTTTCCCTCTCTCTCTACCAGCAGGCCTACTGGCTGCCTGAGTCACCAATGAGCACCCTAAGCACCAGCCAGGAATGAAATGATCACAGTGCACACAAAGCAGGCTTCACACCATGTTTGTTGTCACCCATTTCTGAGGCCCAAACATCTCAGACTTCAAACAGGAAATAACCTAGTGCTCCTCCTTTCACAGCATGAAGAACATGCAGTTCTGGAACTGGAGCAACTTCTCCAGCCCCCCCAAATTCTCCGGGTTTGCACTGATTTATCTGTTAGAGTCAGACATCAACTGCAGTTGGTGAATCAAACTCCCATGCAGAGGCAGGCTCACTGGCAAGGGGGAAAGCAGGCTGCCCAGATCATGCTTCCATTTCCATGTCTGCTCACAGGAGGGAGAGGAAGAGATCCTCTATGGCTTCATTCTTTGCATGGCATGCACCATCACTGGCAATTCACTCAGTAGCCCAGGCACACACAGACATGAAATCACTTGCACAACACTGACAGAGCTGCTTGTAGTTTCCCATTATCACAAGAGATATCTGATCACTTACAGGTAGCTTCCAAAGCCATTAATGAGACTTTGCATAATGAACACACACATTTTGCACCTCACAAGAATGCAGAGCTTGACTTTGCTGGTGAGTTTTTCACAGTTGTAATTACTGTTACTTCAGTGGTGAAACCTCTGACTGAGAGCACAGGGAGAGCATGTCATCACACAAGAACTTCATCAACCAGAAAGTATTCCTGCCTACATATATCATGAAAGGAATGTTTCTTTTTAACATTTTGTCCCCATTTTTAGCAGGTACATTAAAACCTGACAACTTACCCTTGTCTGACATGATCCTACAATGTTATTCCTCCCTAGTCATGTGGCACTAATTGTGCCACCCTCAGCTCTTCCCATCCTGTCCCAGCTTAAAACCAACCCTGCCCTGACTCCTTTGTTTCTAATCACACAATCAGGGTGGAGCAGGCTTCTCAGATGATGGAACTACCACTGAGATGCAATGGAAAATGTTTTGAATCACACGTGTCTTCAGACCATGTTTTCTCTTTTGTTGATGAACAAAGCAGCTCTGAAATACTAATGCTGGTTTGGGCTCCATCATTTTTATGTGTTCAAAACCCATGCAGATAACTATGTCTTAATAAAAAAGCAATTCCTGCACAAAATTTGAATTAGCCCTCCTTCTCCGTCTCTCTCTACTGATGCATGCTCACCTTTCTAGACTTTTCCAGGAGGCTTTTGAAGAGTAAAGTTACAGAGCTCAAATGCTTCAAGTGTCATTGCACCAAAGGTACATGGTTAGTACTTCAGTGGTTATGGGCTTATAGAATACATAACATCCTATGACTTAGATAAATCATGACATGCGCAGAAAATGACGTCAACTTTCTCCTTCCTATGACATTAGGATTAAAACCTGTGGTACAAATGACTTCATTTAAAACGAGAACCCAACCAAACCACTGCAAATAACCTCCTCATTATCCACAGAGGAAAGAAATGAGGTCTTACCTTGGCAGGTCCGTTCATCTGTGAGCAGTTTGTAGCCTTTCCGGCAGCTGCACTCAAAGCTACCAACTGTGTTTCTGCAGAAATGGTCACAGCCACCATTGTTCACCAAGCACTCATCAATGTCTGCAGAGAAGGGATGGACAGAAAGTGAGTTCCCAACAGGAATTGAGTAGTTCAGGGCAGGAGTACAGGAGGTTGCTCAGATACTGACAGGAATCAGGCTGGTCAGATGGAGCCCTTCCCCAACCTTTCTCACAAGGCTTACAAAAGAGCTAGGGGCTGGGTTGTTCTGGACACAGAGGTCTTTCTTTCAGAACTGGAGCTGCCAAATGACCCAAGCTGAGGCACTTTGATGTTAAAGAGCATTCAGGGAAGCTTCTGTGTAGATGTAGTGATCTGCCTGACAGAAGACTTCAGCCTACATAAGACATGAATCTCTCACTGCATATAGGAACTATCAAAACCCAGGAACATATAAAAAACTGAAATAACAACAAACACCAAGTAAACCAGATTTGGATTCTGAAAAAAATACTACCATTATCCCAACTTAAATAAATGCAGAGATAGACTTGGTCAGAACTAGCATTTATATGCTGGTTTGTCATTCATAAATGGAGTGCCACCCAATACCCACTTATACTTAGTATCACAGAAGAGCAACTGCAAGTGCCTGTGAAATGTTCTGAAGCAAAGCCTTTATTTGAAGGCCATATACAGGTATGAAGGATGGGATCAGTGGCTTTTACCTTAATGATTACTAAGTGCATTGATGAACCTGGTAAGACCTCTGTTCTGAATTTCAGACTGCTGATTCTCCTTCCTCTACCTTACAATTCCTCCCAAAGGTGCTGAAGAACTGGAATAACCAGTCCCTTTTCCGAGCCATAAAAGCTTGTGCAAAAAGCACAGAACTTCATTTGAAATACAGGGCATCTTTACACCCTCCCCTACTTATAAAACCAGGGATCTACCTTCACTGTTGAAAACATGTGAGAGTAGTGTGGCTCTTAGCAGGTTTCTGCGTGTAAAATATGAACAACAGCAAGAGGAGTGAGGAGGCAAATCTAGAAATCCTAAGAGCTGAGATGCAAATTCAGCTTTCTGTTCTAAAGGACACTTTGCTGCTCTGACACTGACAGAAAGATGCTCAGGAGGATGCTGTACATTGTTATAAAGGTCTGCTTACAAGTTGCTTTTGTACCAAAGAGAAAGCAAATTTGCCCCAAGAGCCTCTGAACTAATCCTATTGCCTATTACTTTTGTGTCTGGATCTGGAAAGAAGTGGTTTGTGCATTCAGTTCTGTCAAAAGCATGAGGGTCAAATGATAGGCAGAAGCTGTGGTGTTATCACACCCTGAGTGCTTTGCACAAAGCCAGCTCAAATCTTCATGTCTCGGGTACAAAGCTCTGTACAGGATCTGAAACCAGGAGCCATGTTTCTCCAGCTCTAGTGCTTAGGGTAGCCAAGAACAGCTAACCTTAGGCTCCTGCCCTGGTACATCTGCTGAAAATCACACTGAGGATTGCTCTACATAATACCATGACACTGGAGGCAGCAAGCCATTTGGCTTCAGCTGTGATCACAAGCACAGCTCAAGATCAGCAGTGAGAATACAAGAATTCTTGGCCCAGTTCCTGCAGACTGGCATTTCTGTTGGTAGAAATGATTCCTCCCAAGTTCAGTATGTGCAGCTGGGACTGTGTTGCAAGTCTTCTGATGGGCTACCACAACAGCCCCATCCTTTTGCACTGCATAGGTGGACCTAACTATAGTTCAGCTTGCCCTGGATGAATGGAACTGTGAATGAAATTCACTGATACAGCATGCATCACAAACCCACAGAGCAGTCATCCATCATGGAGAAGATCTCTTTTACCCATGCTAAGAACAACATGACCTTTGGGCTAGTCTGCTGCCTGAGACTGCTGGAAGCAGAAATTACTTGCAGCCTGTCAAACACCATTCTGCAGTAAGGATTGATGTTTTAAATGATGCCCCCTGGATTTCACACATTAAATCCCAAATTCCAGTCTCACTAACTTTCTTTTCAGGGTCTCTGAAGACCATAAGGGACAAAAATTGAATCCCTCCTGGTCTCTGAGGGTAGATTTGAAGCTGTTAATCACCATAATTCAGCTGACAATGCAGTATATCAGTTTGACAACAACAATTCTTTGGAATAATTCTGAACCAGCATCTGGGTAAAACTTGGGAGAGCCCACAGGAAAAGAAAGTATTTATGAATTTCTTGTAGCTGGAAAACATGATGTGGCCTTTTGAAACCAGGACCATCCAAACAGAACAGAGGTCAGAACTGTTAGCTGCAAAAACATTCTCCAGTAACACAAGCAGTACCAATGTCTCTGCTTTCACTGTATTTCTTTCCACAGCCACAGTCAAACTGACAGGGCATGCAAAAATGATTTCACTCCATGGAGAGCAGTGCATTGCTGCATTGCACTTGGAGGAGAGCAGTATCCAACCATATCATGTCTGACTGGGTCTATCTCCCCACTATTTTTCTTTCCATAGCTATAAATAATTGTGTCACGAGCCAAATGACTCCACTGTGTGAGACCCATTGGTCTTTAAACTGACTGGTACCAAACCTGGTCAAGTGCCTGTTTGAACTTGGAGGGAAAGAAAACACAGTGGAAACCCATCATGGTATCTCCACCAGCTTTGACAAGACTTAGTCAAACATTCCCACACTGTTCTTGGGGATAGTTCTCCGGTGGCTGCTTTCCAAATGAGGATGCAGTTCTCTGAAAGCAGTAAATAAGCATTAAATGCAAGCTCATGCAAGCTGCTGATCTACTACAAATACCAACTGATGTGCCCAGCACTAATGGGACAAACACAGAAATGGAAAGTAACCAAAGAATAACCATGGAAGTATTAAAATTTACTAGTTAAAACTGTCAGGTATGACCTAACAGGCAACTAAACAGTCAAGTGTCCTCTTAGCCACAAAAATGGTTCATTCCCCTCCCCCTAAACAATGAAAACCAAAGGAAACATAGGATTCACAGAAAGGCAGCTACAACTTGCTATACAGTTGTAATATTTGGGGAAAAAACAATCATAACTATAAGTTTGGAATCACAAAGGTTGGAAGAGACCTCTCAGCTCCTCAAGTCCAACCATCCCTTATCACTCCCATGCCACTAAACCATGGCCCTAAGTACCACAGCTAAATGTTTCTTTAACCACCTCCTGGTTAAGGTTGGAAAAGACCTCCAGCCTGGGCCAAGAGTTATGTGGATCCTTCAACAAACATGATTATTTTCAGATACTCACAACAACAAACTCTGTAGCAGCAGGATCTGTCCCATAAATGTTGTAATAATGAAACCTTCCCTCTGTTTCAGTAGACAGCTCATACAAGAATTTATTAGCTTCTAGATCATCACAGTTGAAGGACACAGTGTGGATGGGAATCTTACAAGGCAGCTGGCCTTGAGCCAAAATTCCCTGAGATAGAAGTGGGCAACAGCATCACAAAAGCTGTGTGGGCCTGTCTGACCCCAGCCACACCCTGTGGGCTGTCCTGCTCCTCACAGATGGTGGAGAAGGTCCAGCCCAGCTTCTGTGACTCACTGCCATCTCTGTGTGCATTGTTAAAGGGAAGAGCAAGCTTGCAGCAAATCCCATAAGCAAAGGCCTGGCCTCCAGATAGACACTGCTGCAACTTGAGGCCATTTCCTCTCATCCCCTCACTGTTAAACCTGGAGAGGAGACCTACCCCCAGCTCACTCCAACTTCCTTTTACGTAGAGAGAGATAAGGTCTCCTCTGAGCCTCCTCTTCTCCAGACTAAAGAATGAAAGGGGCAATAATTTCACAAGAATAAAAGAGGAATAAATACAGTATTTCTGCAGTAAGTAATTATCCTAAGTTTTGTGAGGTCTCAGAATCTGAGGGAGGCAGTGGAACCAGCTCTAAATGAAGGCCCAGAAGCTCAGGTGCTTTGTGACACCCTGCATTGCCACAGTTTGCTGAGAGGGAACAGGCAGTCTGTTATTGTTCTCTTCATGCCCTTGGGAAGATTAATGGCAATGAGTGCTCCTGTTCCACTTGCACCTCTCTAAAATCTGCTCAGTCTAATTGAGGTTTGGAAGGACCTGGTTCTGATCAGGGGTCTGTGTCCACATGTGCCTGCAAACTCACAAAGGTTTGCCTTGCTGCATGTAAGTCAGAGAATAAATTTAAAAGCAGGGATTTTAGGCAACTTAGATTTTAACTTTTCCCATAAGCTGCTTAAAGGCAACTGAAAGGGTAATCAATGTGCAAGCTTCACTCAGCTGTTGAACAGTGATGGGTATGGAGCTTTCCAAAGCCTCATCACAGGAGGAAGTGAGGCTTCTCCTTTCAATGGCTGGACAAATATTTGAACTGACTGTGGCTGTCTGATCCTTTGCAGTTTTCTAATGCTACCTAGCTCCAGGAGAAGAATATACTGCCAGACCAACCTGAAATAATTACAGAGACTTTATACCTCTCTTTTTATTAACACCACCATGTTAGGATTACCATTACCAGCATATGGTGGGTATCAATACAGATGGAAACAAAACCTGGAATATATTAAGTAATTTGGGATTAATGTAAACATAACCTATCAGGCTATGCTTGAAATGCTCTAAATAACACTTTCTACAATATTTTTGACTGTGTATTTTATTAAGGTATAAAGATACTTTACTATGCTCAGGCTCACTGGATTCAGTGCTGCTGTGAGAATATTTAAATCCAAGTAGAACTCAGGTTTTGCTGTTCCCTTGAAGAAGAATCAAGCCAGCTGTTGTCTGGTAGTTTGCAGAGATTAAAAGTCCTAGTTCCAGGTTTACAATGGGTTCATGGACAAGTTTTCACATCTCTCTACTTTATTCCCTCAGCATAACGGGGTACTGGTAATTATTACTTGCTATTTCCAAGATCACTACTTTAAAACAGATTATTCTAATGGAACAGAGCACCTTGAATCAAAGTTATTTACTGCCAACATTTTTTTAGTCAAATTACAGTTGGTTTTAATTTGTGGTCTGGGCTTCTGAATGGTTTGATAGGAGAGCCTCATGCACCTTGGTAGTGTTTTGCCCTGGATGATGTGATCCAGATGGGCAGATCTGTAGAGCTGCTCCAGCACTCCACTTGTGACTCTGCTCTCCCAGTGCAGCTCCTTGCCTCCAACGTGTTTTGCAATCCTTTGATTTATGCAGTGTTTTCTGCTGGAGCATTTCAAAGGCCAGCATCTTATCAGCTTCCTTCATTACATTAAGCCTACACAACACTTCTGGATGAGAGATAAGTGTAATTAATTCTCCTTTCACAAAGGTGGACCTGAGGCAGGTAGGGCAGTGTGTGACTTCCCTGCATCAGATAGCTACCAAATGAAATCAGGCAGAGATTACAGAAGCTCTAATGTGAGGCTGCACTGCAGTGACAGTCTCCCCTTCCCTCCCCCAGTGCTCATTCAGTGGCATGGATGATAATCATTACTGAAGGGAAGTTGCACTAAGGAGCAAATGAAGGCTCTCTGTTTCATTAGCTTTATGGTCAGGTTGTGGGGTAAGGCATTTTCCTAATTAACAGAATTAAATCTTAACTGGGCAGACAGGAATGAGTTTAATTAAACTGTAATCTCCCTCCTCCTGGAAATAGGCTGCTCACAAAACAGAGAGCTTTGTGTCAATGCTCTTAGAGCATGGAAGGGTTGGGGCAGGTTTCAACACATTGCCTTCATGCCACTTTCTCCATTTTCACCTGTTGTTTCTTCATAAAACTGCAGAGATTTGTCTTCCAACACAGATGGTAATCTGTCACACATGGATTTAGGTGTCAGCTATTCTCCTCCAGGACATATCCACTCTGACATTATCCACCAACCAATCAATACAAGAATCTGCCAGGCTGCCAGAAGTTCAATCATCTTGTAAAACAAACATCATGTCCTATTATTTGCTTATTACAGTTAATTAGATTTATAAAACACAAAAAGCTCCAGAAGTGAAAAAGGTAGAAATGCTGTCAGAATAGTTTAGGCTCTGATTTCTCACTTGTGAAAGGGAAGGGATTTACTAAATCTAATGTGAAAAGAAGGGATTTTCATTTAAAATTTTTGCTGAACACGGAATTCTTTTTTAAACTTAAAAACATGTTAGTGCAATGCTAGGAACCCAAACAGTTCAAGCTGTCTGAGGCTGTGGCACCAGAATGTGGACTGGAGACATAAAGGAACACACTGATAGAGGCTTTTACTGTCTAGGCTGAGCTCAATGCAAAAAATACCTCCCCCCAAAAAGCCAAAAGGCATAGGAATCCCAGAAAATATAGCTAGTTTTCCTTCCTTCCTGGAGAGGAAGAAATAAGCATGCAATTCAGACTGTCAGCTGTACTTGGAGACACTAAATAATGACTCTATTATAGCAAGCCTGTGGGAAGCACAGTACCTCAGACTCTGGGAAACTCAGATGGTAACAGTGACCATGTCAGGACCTGCAGAGGCTCTGGCTAAAGCACTGGTGCACAACTGTGCAAATACCTACACAGAAGCATTAAGCTTGGAAGAGACCTCTAAGCTCATCAAGTCTGACCATGAACCCATCACCCCCATGCCACTAAACCATGGCCCTGAGTAGACTATCTATTTCTGAGCCCCTCCAGGGATGATAACTCCACTACCTCCCTGGGCAGCCTGGGCCATTGCTTAACTACTCTTTCAGTGAAGTTCCTAACATCCAATCTAAAGCTCCCCAGGTGCAACCTGAGGTCATTTCCTCTTGTCCTCTCACTGGTAACCCAGGAGAGGAGACCTAAAGACATTGGGCTGACTACTTCTCTACCTTAATTATTCACACAGCCACTATCACCATTATAATTCTATCTGGGTTGCTGAAGTTACACACAACAGCAACAGTAGAGGAGTTAATTCAGTGTTTCTTAAGGTATAGAACAGAAAAAAGGTGAGTTGCTGACATCCCTGGGCATTTTCTCTGTGTTAGGTCTCACTCAAAAGAAGGCCTTGCCCTTACAGTGTTCAGTTTTTCCATGTGATCTCCCAGAAGAGCACAAGGACAAGAGAGCAAGCTGGGCACTACTGGACCAAGATACAAGGATCCCTAGACTTACTCTATCAGACCAATTTACCTTTAGTCAGAGTTGTTTTCATTTTCCTCCTGGGAATTACTATCTGCTCAGGAAAGCTATGTGCCTATTTCCAAGCATCTTAGTTTGCTTCTAAAAATTCTGGTTGAATTAATTGAAAAAAACCTGAAAAATGAAGTTGGTATCAAAGAGAATTGAAGATACTAATGCTCCTTCTAAAATCTTACTGAAGCTATGCTAGCTTTCCTATCAATCTCCTGCTGGAAAGGACAGCTGAAAACAATTAGCCAGTGGAAATCCAAATGCCTCACAGCTGAAGCAAAGAAATGTGGCTGGTGTCCAAAAAATTAACCCTCCAAAACTTGTCAAAGACATCACTTCAACCAACCAGAGCTTGTTGTCTGTATCAGGGAAGAGAAATACTACCCTGAGAGCAGGATCCAGCCATATGAAAAATGATCTGTGTTTGATGGTGAAAAAAAGCAAGAATGAAGACTGAAAAAAGCAGTGTAAGTTGTGCCTGTTGGTAGCTGTGATGATGTGAGGAGTCAGCTCCCAAGCTCCAGAGAGCACAGCACACTTTTACCTCATCAACTGTGCTTGCTGATCCTCAGGGAGCTTCACATTGTTGAATAAATGCAAGGTCTTTTCAACAACTGAAATGCAAAATATGAGCCTCCCCAGCATTAATTTAAAGGATTTGGCATTTTCAAAGGGGAGGGTCACAAAGACAAATAACAACTGCAGATTTCCAGGAAGCAGGGATATTGCCTAGTCATGAAAAAGCCCTCACTTAGTACACATGAATTTATTTAGTGCAGATAGATGGAACCCTTGGGAGGGAAGGAAGCTGAGTGAGTTACATGCCAGCTGACCTGAGGCTGCAAGGCTTTAATGGAAGATAATCTGTTATATTTGTCTGTCATGAACAAGTCTGCAGCAGACACAAAAACTGTATGTCTTTAACCTAAAATAAAACAAAAACACAACAAAAAAAAAAGGGCAATCTCCTCAAAAATAGGGAAGGAGCAGTGGAAATTTCACACACATTCTGGATTAGACAAATTGCAGCTACAGTTAGAAGGCAGATGTTAGCCACAGCTTTGTTTCTTTGGTTCTGCTCTCTACTCTCCTTCCCCCCACCATTCCACTTTCTTCTTTCTGACAACTATCATCTGTGTTGGTATCTAAAAGCTGCATTTCCTCTAATTTTTTTCAAATCCCATCAGTTAATAATTTCACTTTGCCTCACTGTGGCCTGGGATTTCAATTCTCTCTTAGAAAACCTGGATCAAATGATGTCTATATCTCAGCTTTGCTGTTCTGCTGAGCAGTCCATATCTATACCTATCAGTCAGTGTCCAATTGCTTATTCTCCTAATCCCCTCACCAGGCTTCTGACTACTTGCAGCCACCAACCACCAAGAAATTTCTCTTTTCCCCCCCTCAATCCCACACATTTTCTGCTGGTGACCAGCATCTTTCTGTCTCTCCAGCACCTTTACCACCACCTCTGCTGACCCTTCTCCTCTCTCTGCCCCTCACTTCAAACACTTTGTCATCTGATCACGTGCCAGATTTGCCTCTGCACAGTCAACTCCCTCTCTTCTTTTAAAAAGTGGAGAAAGAGTCAGTACACATAAGACTGTATCCTGAAGGAGTTGTCTGCAGGGCAGCAGTGCCTAGGGCTCCACCTGCCTAGGGCTCCCTGGGTGTACATGACACAGAGCCTTCTCCTGAGCTGCTCCAGCTGCCTGCCAGATGCTCTCACTGTTCTCCTCACACTCAGTTGATCTTATTTGTTCTTTACCTTGAGACTGGATAGCACTGATGTCATCCCATAAACTGACTGTGGCCCCAGCACTAAGGCTATTGCACACAGGCCTGAATGTCTGCTGCTTTAATCCACATACAGGTAGCTGTTTCAAAAGGGGTTTTATAGCTCCCTGGGAATCTGGGTTCTGCTCTGATCTCCTAGGCTTCACCAACTACAAGCATACCTGCTATCTCTGCAGCACAGGCCATGAAAAATGTCCTACCTGCTTGGGTCAGCTTCTTCACACAGGGCTGCAGCACTCCGTGCATCTTAGTCTGTATCCATTTGCATAGGCTGGCTTGGCTTGGCTTGTTTCCAGTGCAGCCACCAAAACAGTAAATTAAAGCCTACTGAGAATAATCCTGCCTTTCCCTTAGTTACTTTAGACAGATTCTAAGCAACATGCATTTATTGCCATGGGATATCCCAGAGCAATCCAACCCAGAGAGCTTTAGTTATGTGCAGCAAGCAAAGAGAAGCTACTGATGAGCTGAAATGAAAAGCTCTCCCTAGTCACACTGCACCTTTGACTGAGAGGAAGGCTCAGGAACCATTCCTGATTTTCCAAACCAAACTCTGAATATGAGGCACTGTATGAGCAGAATGGGAACAAAATGTAATATGCTGTACACCAAATTGCTCTGGCATCAAGCAGCAGTGGTATGAACCAGGATTAAAAGAGTGCAAGCACTCAAGATGTGACACAGAAGTAAATGTCCATTTCAGGGGCTGCAACTACCAAGGGAAATGCAATCAGAAGAAAAGGCAATAAGACAAGCAGGTCTCTGCCCTTTCTGGCTTTGCCAGACATCCTCTTCACAAACCCCACTGCTGCTTGTAAACTTGTGACTGGCATTTATGCTGACATTTGCTGGAACCACAGCACATCAGCTGCAGTGGAGGTGATGACTGCCAGCAACTTCCTTCATTTGATTGGATTCTTTCACACCATTTGCATGTATGCTTTTTTCCCTTTTTTATTTTTTTTTGAGAAAGCACTAGAAAATGCTAATGGCTCATTATGGCTAGTGGCTCATAATGCTTATGTTCTTCAAGATTCCTGTATGTCTTATGTGAAGGAACTTAAACTGACCTCTTCACATGTGATAAAATCTTCATGCTGCTCGAGTGACAAGGTGAGCTGGAAAACGTTGGGTTTGTAGTCCCAGGACCTGCTCTGGGTGCCACTGCTCTGTCTGTTGCCACTAATGCCATGCAGCACAGAGCAGGCACCAATACCTCCTTTCACTCTGTGGAGCATCACAGATACCACTCTGGAGAGGCACAGAGAGTAGACTGAGGCTCTCAAGCAGCAGCATCCAGGCAGCTATGAGCAGATTTACCTCTACAAGCAAACTCTAGTAGTTTAAATTTTTAAGGAGACAATTTAAATTCCTTTTAATTTAAAATACTGATGTGTGTGAATGAATTCAACAGGGAGCATAATTCCTGCTTTGTAGCACAGTATCTTAGTGCTTCTAATGCAATCCATTCCTCAAAGTTATGCAGAAGCTAAATAGCTAAACTCTGTGGCTGTGCCCCTTCCCATGAAGTCACACACTTGAGCAGGGAACTCGGCTTCCCTTTCAGCATCCTATTTTACTGATGTCTTCTCTGATGCTTCCTAGGCACTTAGGAAACAGCCGTGTACACCTTTGGTAAAATAATGGTCTCACCTAAAAAGAAACCAAAGAATTTCTTTGTGGCAATCTAACTGAGGAAAACTCTCTTTGGGTGACTACTTTCCAGGAAACCTCTTTCTAGCTAGGGAAGAAAACTAGGATAGTGCCCAAACCAAAAGAGCAAAAAGGTTTATTCCCATGAATTCTTTGTGCCTGTCTTGCATTTGCCTCTTAGGTGAGACCTATCTTAGTTCAGAAGTCCTGCTCCAAAACTAGGGACTTGATTCTGAAGGCACTGAGACACTCAGGTGATGTGAAAAGTGTGGTTGTATGTGCCACTGAAGCTCTGTCTGCCTTGGTCTAAGCTTGACCAATGCATCTATTTTACAGAGGTTATCTTGCACAGGGATATATTTTACTGCCAAGTGAAAAACAAGTCAAGTTAGTCAAGTATAGTAACCAAACAAAACCTGAGTTCATTAAAGGTAATTAACCTTACTGCAGAAACTTCCCCATTTAGGTGGTCAGTGAACAAAATAAACTACTCATAAACTCACCCAACCAGCCACAGTCAAACAAAGGCAGGAGCAGAACTCAAGCAAGCTAATAGCTGAGGTGCCAGGTTAATAACTGCATCTTAATAGTAATAAACAAGAAAAATAACCTTCACCTCCTTCTGGTGTTCTTTCTAAAGAAAAAAAGGGGAAACTTGCTCAGTTTGATATGAATTGATTGAGACTGACAAGATGCAATTCTAAAAGCTTTAGTCAATTTAATCCAATTTAGAGAAAAAACCTAAAACAAATGGTAAGTAATTTCCACTAATGGAATGATGGAGGAAATCATAACTGTTCACAGATATTCTCTAGCCAGGAAATGGAGCCAAATTGGCCAGTTAAACTGTTCATTGTGAGCTTTTCACTTGGTGTTAGTGTGTTCTGAATGAAAAGGGAGGAAAGACTTCAACATCTGACTCATATTCTCATACCAAGTTTATGTCAAGCATTAATTTTAAGCATTTAATTTAATGCAAACTTTCAGTTCATGTTAAAAATCCATGACATCTTTTGCATCACTGAAACTCACTCTGTAACAAACTCTTTCCTCACAGAAACAATCTCATTTTCAAGATTTAATTCACTTTTTTGTATCAAAACCCAATTTAAAATGCATTTTCCTGCTGTAATAAGCTGCAATTAAGAAACATATTACAGAGCAATTACTATGTCAGCCTAATAGCCAATGCAGAACTTTGCTTTTCTCTCAATAAATTCTGATTCAGCCCTTGGACTGAAATTGTTTGTCAGTCTCGATGCTCCTGCTCCACTTTTCTAGACTGCTTAATGGCAAGGAAGGTGACAGAGCTGAGTTCCTGACAAACCACTCCAGCCCAAGGCATTGCTGCTGCTCCCACTGCAGCACAGGCAAGTATTTAAGCACGAGTGCCACAGCTCTTTGCTGCATCTGAATGCAAAATGATGCAGGCCTGCTCCAAGGAAGAGGAGAGCAGGCCATAGTGCTGGGTAACCATGACAATGAGACAGCAGGAAGAAGCAATGTTTGCCTAAAGAGCATCCAGCCACATCATCCCAGCAGAACACTGCTCTGCTCAAAGAACATGCCGGGGGCTCAGAAGTGCTTACTTTGTGTTGCACAGTGGAGACCTGCAGGGACCTTTCTGTCCCCTACACGTCCATCAGCTCACCTGGGCTTGGCAAAGTCTATAGGACTTAATCCTGCTGTATTTAGCCACATCTGGTAGCAGGTTATCCATGTAACATCATACTGCTAGTAAAAGCACTGATATTCTAGCCCAGCTGAGTAGCTACCTCCCCAAACCCCCACTGTCAAGCCTACTTATCAAAATGATGCAAAATAGAAAGTTAGCTCAACAAAATGATACACATCTTGCTGTTACAAAACCTCTGCAGGGTTAGGTGGCACTGTAGAGATGTTTATGGGAAAGGCATGTTTGAGATGTGGTTTTTGGTCTATAATCGTTTGCAATCCAGTCACGATTCCCTCCTCCTGCTTAAAAATGGCATTTGCTGTGCTCACCAGGAGCTCAACAAATGCTGCACCCTGCACAGTTCCTCTATGCCTATGGATACAGCCCTGGGAAGCTGCATTATTCTGGGGCACAAGAGTGCCCTGGGGACACAGTTTCTTAACCCCCTGAAGCAGAGAGGCAGCACATCAGACACATGGCCCTACATTTTACACCACTCCAGAAGCCTGTGGCTCTTCCTCTTGCTCTAATTCACTTCTCAGAGAACCCACAAAGCAAGCCCTTCCCAGTCCTGGAAGATGAACACTCCCTTGCTCAGCTTGTCTCCCCTCCTTCTGTAGCTGGCAGCCCTTTGTTGTTTGATCCAGTTTGGCAGCTGGATTGAAACAATCTTCAGAAATCTGTGCAAAGCCTAATCTAGTCTGACTTTACTCCACTTGAACCCTGCAAGTTTTTGGCAAACAACTCTCCTGCTTTATCAGCTACCTAAGATGTATTTAATAGAATTAAACTGCTGAACTGATCAGTCTTCTTAGTGAGGGCAGATGACAGCTGGATGCTTGCAAAGGCAAGGGAGGATGCTCAGACACCAACTAGCAACAGAGCTAGGATATGCACAATCTAAAGGATATTAACAAGTGGGTAGGAGGCAATAAGCATCCTGGCACACTCTATCTTTGAACATCCTGGCTCCCTTGCTGTCTGCACCAGCTGACTTCTGTGGGATGACTTGGTAGGCACTTAAAGAAAGGAATTACCCTGGTTTTGTCATGGGTAGCACAATAATTGACAGCATCAAATGAACTCAGCATCAAGCTGGAATCATCCAGTTACAATAGCAGGAGAAATTGAACACTTTGTCAGTAGACGAAGAACACATAACTCTTTCTGCCAAGCACATCTCTTCTCTTAGCTCACAAAGATTCCATGGTTTGGCTTATTAAAAGCCAAGTTGATAGGAAAGCTGAAGGGAAAAAGGAGCATTGTCCATTTTGTGCCAGCCCAGTGGAGGGAAGGCTTGGCTTTGAGGCTGACTTTTAAAGAAGAGGAAAAGGTTGATGAATTTTTATCCCAGCCACCATTAATATGTCTGAAGGTATCATAGAATCTTAGAATGGTTTGGGTTGGAAGGGACCTCTGGAGCTCATCTAGTCCAACCCCCCTGCAGTGGGCAGGGACATCCCCAACTAGAGCAGCTTGCCCAGAGCCCTGGCAAGCCTCACCTGGAATGCCTCCAGGGATGGCAACTCAACCACCTCCCTGAGCAACCTGGGCCAGTGTTCCACCACCCTTGAATCCTCTAAATACACCACAGATATCACTTTTGCTCTTATTTCACCATGAGAACAAGTAAGTAATATATCAAGTAAGTAATATGGGTAAATGAGAAAGAATCAGAGCTAAAAGATGTTTTCAGCTTCCAAAACCAGAACCAACCACCTGCCCAAGCAGCATTCCTACTGGCTATGCAGCTACCTGTACATATTCCATGTTAAAACTTTCTCCATGATTTCCCCCCCCTATTTTATTGACATTTGATATAAACCAGACTGCACTCTGCATTAATTCTCTGAGGTGCAATGAACTCTCATTTCCCACTGAGCCTGTGACAGAGGCTGACATGCAAAACTGCTGAAGGTATGTTGTGTTACTTGGGAGTTTACTTTCCTGCACCCTCTGTTCTCTCATACATAGGATTTTTAAGCAGAACCATCTAGGAATCTTTATTATGTAGAAAAATAAAATTTTTTTCATTAATGTAAAAATAAAGATGTTCTTTAGTTTACTTGATTCCCTTGTAAAAAGGAAGAATAGTGCCAAGACATTTCCACAAAGTACCAGTAAGGTGTAAGTGAGCTAGAATTAGAGACTAATAAATGACACAATGTCCACCTTGGAGTACTCAAGAGTTCAGATGTTTCTTTGAGTCTTATTGAAGCCTCTTGAGTCTAAGCAACTACATGATTCCAAATAGTAGCTGCACTGTGTACAATGTCTTGGAGAAGAAGATACCAAAAAAAAAAATCATGGAAAAATCATAGACTTTCAATGTTATTTGCTAAACTCAACCTAATCATATTACACATTTTGCTCAATCCACAATTGCATTTTTCAATGAATATATTATTTATCCCTCCAATTTCTCTCAGCTTTCTTTACATGTCCTCTGTCTCTACATTCCTTCCATATATAATGGCTTATCTTTCTCCCATATTTAGAAGTATAACTTCTCTAAAAAAGATGCTTCTGTGAGAGCATTTCCTAAAATGCCAATACAGGATAAAAAGAAATGGTCTGTTTGGTTTGTTAAACTATGAGAGCTAATTTCCACTTGCTGCTCATTTTAAGAAAGGGTCTGCTGCATCAAAAAAACACAGACTCTCTTTCTTTTATTTTCTTCTCATAAAAAAGGGGAAAAGAAAAAAATGTGAAAAAACTTACTGCTAGGGTATTTTGTCTGAGAATCAGCTGAATATTTCGTTTTGTCTGTAGCACTAATTATAGACTTGATTATTATACAAATATTGTTTCATATTAGTTCCATGGCCAAAGTTCTAAATTTAATCTTTTTTTTTTCCACAATGCAGTTTCAATAATAAACACTAGGCTCAAGTCTAGGTGCATGTTACAGGATTAAAATGCCTCCTTTTAAGCACTTGGTGGAATTGCTGCTCTGCTAGTCTGCCTGTAGAAATGAAGATTTATTTTCCCGTGGCTTGAACTAAAATGACACATTTTTGATGTGTGCTCACCCTTAACTACTAACATTGTGTGCAGTGGCAGTTTAAATGCTCTATTTTCAAATAAACAGGCAAATGGACTGTTATTTCTATAAATACTACCAGGATCATGCCCAAGCACTGGGGTTTCTTAGCCTGCAGCAAGAGGAAACCACACATTTTCTGTTTATTTTTGTGGGTTTCACTATTTTAAGTAACATCAAGCCCTGGACTGAAGATATTCTGACATTTGTAGGTACTCTGAAGGAAAAAAGGCCCAATAATTTGTTAGCAAGTTTAACTTATGCTAAGTCACCAAGTATTCTCTGTGACAACAACATATTTATGTCCTCCTGGATGTCCATCATCAAGTGTCTTGCACTGGAGATCCAAAGCAAGCAAGAGGAAGCTGGGAAGCTGGCTGATGGTAGGCCTGGTCCTACTGATCTCTCTCCTGGTCTCCTCATGGGCACAGTGCCATTCTGTGCAGTTCTGCAGTGCTAGCTGACCACTGCCCCATCTGCTGAGCTCAGAACAGATGTTGGCAGCGAGATCAGATGCTCTCTGCTGTGCCCTCTTCCCTTGACCTTAGGTTTAGCACAATCATGAAACACAAAATGCCAAGGTTCTTCTTGTGTTACCTTTGAGCATCAGCTCTGTGGTTTAGGTCTGTGCACTAGTAAATGTTATTTTGGGTTTCCTTTTGTCCTGGTTTGGACTGGAGCAGAATTAATTCTGCTAAGATGATATTGCTTCTAGCCAGGGTTCCTTTAAAAGTGACTGTATTCCTCTGAAAGCTGGCAGTATGTTTTTCAAAACACGTTATCATCTTCTAATAGCTTAAGCCTGAATGTTTGGGTTACAGCCTGAGAATTGGAATGTAAACTATTCTGTGGCTTTGCTGAGAAGTCAGGGGGTGTGCAGGGTGAGAGTCCACACCTATAGGAAGGAGACAGGCAAGGCAGGTGACCCCAAACTGACCAACTGAGTATTCCATTTCATACACGTCATGCTCAGTATAAATTTAGGGGGACTGTCCCCCCTTCTCTCTCTCTCTCTTCGCCTCTCTGGCAGCCCTGCTTGGCATCCCAGCTTTGCTGCTTCTGTGCTTCTGAGTCCAGGCCTCCAGGGTCCAGCTTCCTCCCTTTCTTCCCCCCCCTGCCCTGGGGGAGTTCAGCTGCAGTAATATAGCA
This sequence comes from Bucco capensis, assembly GCA_013396975.1. Taxonomy (NCBI): domain Eukaryota; kingdom Metazoa; phylum Chordata; class Aves; order Piciformes; family Bucconidae; genus Bucco; species Bucco capensis. Next base: position 148,899 of record VWZO01010561.1, on the reverse strand, counting down.
ACCGGGAGGGAAGGTGGGAGGTTTGGATCTTGGTGCTGGCTCTGTATCTTTGCTTGTATATATTTGCCTGCTGTTGTTGTTTTCTATTAAAATAGTTAAACTTACTCAGCCTTTTCCAACCCACAAGCCTCGTTATTTCATCCAAACCATAACACCTTTGTAGCTGGCTACTTATGGTTTGAATGGATAGAAACAGGCATCTGGCTGGGTTTTTGGGGGTCCTATCTCTGCATCTTTTGCTTGGCTTCACTTAGTAATAATCAACTGATTATCTTCAGGTAAAAAAGAACTGCCTGAGAATTTGAACTTCAATAGACAAACTGAGGCACCATTAGATGACTGAAGTTTGAGAAAGGTTATCAGACTATCCTTTGCAATCTAAGGCTTTTTGCAGCTCAGAGTTGTTCCTCTAAATCTCTGGCCAGCTCAACCTCTGAATCCCGTTTCTTTGCAGCAATAAAACCCTCCAATAAATAGAGAAAAAAATGACCAAATAGGTAAACACAGAAAAATGAGGAAAGGAGAACGGTAACAAACTCAACTGCAATCCCTCTGCCAGTATTGCCTTAACTTACAAGTATTGATTAAACAACTGACTATTTCCATCTTGCAGTGTCAAATGCTGCACTGGAAAGCAGAGAGGAGCTGACCTTTGCAGGTTTTCCCATCAGGCTGCAGGGTAAATCCCACTGGGCAACTGCACCTCACCCCCGTGGCGGTATCCTTGCACGTCCGGTCGCAGCCTCCGTTATTGACAGCACATGTCTCTGTGGGATGAGAGAGAGAGAGAGACAGGGGGAGAGGGAGAAAGGAGTGGAATGAAATGTTCTGGGGGAGGGGAGAGGCACCAGCTCTTTGGGGCAATGTTACACCATTGTGGAAGCAATCTAAGTCTATGCAAGGCAACTGGAGCAAGCTCTCAAGGTCATCAGGGCCCGCAGACTGGTTTTGACTCATAAATCATTGCCACAAGTCATGGTTGCTTCCTCCTCCCAAACTGATGTTTTTATTTATTGTATTTAGTTAGTGCTTTTGAGCTGTCTCAGACAATAGGATGGGTTATTAAATATGAAACAAGTTTAAAAAGGAAAAAAAAAAAAAGTGCTTGCTTTTAAAAGCAGCCCCAAAGATTCAGTCTGCTTCCTATCAGTCAGTGTCTAGCTGAGGCTTTTTAAGGTTCATTTTTTTCAGTGATGATGGAGGCATAATGAACTTTAAAAAGCAGCAGAGAGCAAAGCAGAGTGCTAGATCTGCAACTGAGAATTTAATCCCTTAGTGCAGAAAGAGTTAATGGAAAATGAACTACATATATCACTTTGACAAGAATCTACATGCCCAATCTGTTCTTACTGAACTACAAGCAAAAGGCATCTGGGTTTTGTCCACTTAAAGCTTTTTGCAAATTGAAAGGAGTTTGGAGTGGGTGGGAGGGCATAATTGAGGTCACTGAACCCATTCCAAGCTGTGTCATTGAAATTTCCCAGTGCTTGTAGTATGTAGAAGGGTGGCTGGGCAAACACAGGCAACAGAAAGCTGAGATACTTCTGAGCTCTCGCAACAGTGGACAAGGACTAGGAGGTACCACTGCATTAAATAAAACACCCAAAACTTCACCTTCCTTACAGAAAAAGCACGACCCCCCCCATTGCCAGTACCTCCTGAGTGCACATGTGCACACCAAACCCATATCCATGCACACAAACTCACACACACATCCAGAAAGGAGAGAAAAGGCAAGTGAAATGATTAACTCTGCTTTGATCCAGAGAATGGAGTGGATGTCAGGATGCCAATTGAGCACCTCAGTTTGAACTGTGCATTTAGCTGAGCAGTATTTACTCCTTTTAATAGTATCTTTTGCAGTTGCTCTGGCTTTGATGAAATTAAAAGCCCCCCCTGTCCCCCAGGACTGCCATTCTTCCACTCAGCTCACCTCATTCTGCCTCTCCCTAAAGAGCTTTTGTCGTGAGTTACTAAGATTTACAGACTCCTGTTGCTGAATATTCACAGCCTGGGTCACAATTGTACCCTGTGGACAGGAGCTGACAAGGAGCTGGAGGATATGTTAATCAGGAATTGCCTTAGAGCAGGGCATTGAGCAAAAATTACTTACACAGAACAGAAAAGGCTTTCTCTTTCAGCTGACTAGCACTAAAAGAGTTTTATTTTAAAGTAGCCTCTGGCAATGCCTTCAAGGTGAACTCAGAGGGACTTCACTGCTTCAAAATAAGAGGGGAAAAAAAGGAGTAATTTTTTGTTTTCCTTTGCACTGGCACAGATTTCTCCATCAGTTGTGGAGTAAGCTGCTGGCAAACTGCAAGCAAAGGTTTTGGGCACACATGCATTAACATCATGGGACAGAACTCTGCTGGCCATATCCATTCAGACATGCACTACTGGACAGATGTTAAATGTTTTCTGCCATGTATGCTATGTAATCACTTCATGTAGAAAAAGCAATCAGTATAGCAAGGGATTTGCACTGCCAGCAAGCACAGCTTACAGGGAATGACATGTTTTCCGGAGCAGCTCTCAGGATGTGAAGCTCAGTCTCCAACTCCTCATTTTTAGGTGGAGTTCTGGCTCACCTTAGGTACAATTTGATTCTGTGACTTGCAGGAGCAGAGCTGAGCTGTTAATTTTCCTTTACTGCCCTGGGCAGGAGTATTTGATAGATCTGGAGGCTGACACTTCTGCTTGAGGAATTCCTGCGGATGACAATGCTAGCATTTCCATCTCTATGGGGATATGTATATGTGTCCTCATGAGCCAACAGAGCAAATGATTTTATGTTTGAGAAGAGAAGAAGTTCCAGGTAATTTAACACTTTTTTACTTGGGTAGTTTAATGGTAGGATGATTTTTTTCAGGAGCAAAGAGTCAAGGTTAAAAACCAGGCAGAAGTGCTGGAGATGCAGGATCAGCATGGCACTGCAAAGAACAGTAACTCCTAGGTTAGCAGATTCCCTTTGGCCTGTGAAGAGTCCTTCACTGCAGTTCATCAATAGGAGATGCACATCAGCAGTGATATTTCTGCTTTCTGGATGACATCCAGTGAAAATGCATAGACACAACATTATTTTTCTTTCCCATGGCATGGGTGAGTGGATCTATAGGGTAAGGGTCACTCAGTGAACAAGAGTTATTTCTGTGTATAAATAGAGGGAATCCAGCCAGCTTCTCTTATTTTCACAGAGATTGAGTAAAACAAACCAAAAAGGATAAATACCCTTCAGCTTTCCTGGTGCCTCTGACTCTAATACATGATGAGCTCTAACAGAATGAAGATGCAAGTGCATAAGAGGACATCTGACAGTACCTCCAACACTCTGAATAATCACAGGGATGTAAGGGATGAAATTCCTTAAACTCAAGGCTGTGAGCAAATCTTGCTAAAAGGAAGTGAAGGTAACAGAGTGTGGGAAAGGCTGTTACAAGCTGTATCAAACAGCAGAGCTGAGGCCTGCACACAACACAAACTGAAGTGCATCACCACCTGTGCTTCTGCTAGAAAGGACTCAGTCTTCACCTCACCACTCCCAAGCTTCAGTATACATTTGAAATGCAAAGACAAGCTTTATGTCTCCAATAAAGAGCAGAATCACATGACTTATTTCCAAGCTATCACTTTGGATAAGCTAGACTTACATGGAAGAGAAAAAACAGATGTTGGGTTCAGCTCTTCAGGGTGGTATTGATCCTACTGACCATTTTCCATGGGTTTTAGGTTTTTTAGGGGGGTAAAAGGCAATCTCAGCATATGTATTACTCTGTTTTTGTTTGTTTGTTTGTTTCAGACTTCTTGGCACATTTCTGATGTTTTTTGTTCTGATAAGGGAGCAGAAAGAGTTGAAAGACACAAAGCAGTTGTCATATAACTGGCATTTAGATTCCATCTGAATGATGATAAAGCTCATCCTTTGAAACTATTAGACTTCACTGTACATTTAAAGTCATATTTACAGTCCCACTTACAACCTTATTGAATTCCCACTGGAAAACTCGAAGAGAAACAGGGCTCTAAATAAAAGGACATCTATGTACCTAAGGCAGTCTGGGATACCTTACATAGAGTTTTTCCACTGCAAGCTCCTAATTCTGGAATGATCTCTCATGCATCTGCACCCTGGATCTCTAAGCAAGAAGCAACCAAAATCACCACCAGCATGCTATACCTATGGTTTACTCAGGTAGGGTATTTATTGTTTTAACCATGGCCCATTGCACTGCTTTGGGATATGAAAATATCCTCTTAAAAAGCACAAGTTTGAGCTGTCAGCCCTTCAGTCCTGGGTCAGGAATGCTGACTAAGTGCCCAGGTGCAGTTACAGGGGTATTCCTTCAGCCCTTTTAACACACCACTGCCAGTGCCTGCCAGGGCTTAGCAGTGAAAAAACAGTTCTCCAAGTCCTAGTTCTGAAGTTTTTGAACTAAAGTAGGATCTCTACCAGCTGGCAATAGAGCCTGGCCACTTCCTTAAAAAGAAGAGTGCCCCTACTCCTAAATTACTTGTTGATCTGGTAATATTTATTCATCTGTAAATGGAACTTTATCAGGCATTAAGAGAATTTAATCTTCTCTATCCATGTTTCAGTTCCTTTAGATCAGCACAACAAGCATTTATATAAACAAGCATTCTAGAGCAGCCAGATTGGTGTCTCTGTTCTGTCTGAACCAGTGTCAGTTATTCTGGATTGGCTCTAAGGAAGTTTTCCTTAACCAATTCATCCCAGAAACTCGGCAATGTGTGGTCAGACCTGCACCTATGCACAACTCTGCTCTCCCAGCCTCAGCCAACCTTGCTTAAGGTAACAAAAAAATTCAAATAATTATTTTAAAATGATTAAAACCCCTAAAGATGTTGCACAGGGGCAAGGAATGAAATGCACAAGGAACAAAGGGATCAATCGTGGTTTTTAAGAAGTCCTAAAGCAAAATAAGCTGCTTTGGGTGTCAGGCAAGCATCCTCTTTGCACTGTGCAGGTGTAACCCTGCCCAGCACACCAGAAGCTTGAGCTAGGTGGCAGTTACAAAGAGCCCTCAGGAGAAGATGTTGAATACAACTTGGGCTTGTACCATGACATGTGTATAAGGATGCCAAAAAGCCCTAATAGAAGACCCAAACTGGCCAGTTGTAGTGGAAACAAAAGAAATCATATATAACCTCAAGTGAAAAAGGAGAGGGAAGCCACTTAAGTCATCGCCTACAGTCAAGGAAGCCTTGCAGCATGTGCTGTCTTGATCATCTGTCTCTTTAGTAAAAGCATGAGAGGGCCAGTTAGCAACAACTTCTTCTACAGAAAATGCTCTTCTGGGAAGAGATGAAATGAAAAAATTCTCTGCAGCTACTGCCATTATTAGCTGTATCAGAGAGGAAAGGAGTTTTCTCAGCAATAGGTAGGCAACAACAGATTAAGTTTGGTCACATCTCTAGATTTCTGACATCAAACTCCAAAGACACTGCAAACTGTGCAGTGTGTGCCCTCTTCTCTCACTAATTACTAACTGGGTTGAAGGTAATGGCTGTTGGAAACATGGAGAGCTAGGTTTGTGCTGATTCTTACATTTAAAAGGTGTTTTAAATGTAATTTACTGAGGTGTTTAATACTGTCCAAAGACACAAATCTGGGCAAAGTCTGACTTGAGGACAAAAGGGAGAGGAAGACAGAGCAGTTCCCCCCAAAAAGATGTTTTCTAAGTTTGCCAAATTTCTGTAAAGCACTTGGGCTGAGGTGATAAGCAGTAAGCACAGCTGAGAGAGGAAAAGTGCTTGTTTTCCCTAGCCAGTTCCTGTGACTGGTCAAACACTGACCATAGGGCAAGTTAAAGCAAAGCAGCAAGTCATCTGCCTTTCATGTGGAATTCAGTTGCAGTAGCCTATAGCTCACTGGGGTCAGCAGCAATGGGGCTGCTGGGCTTTGCTACCACAACTGAAAATCTTATTTTAAGCCAATTTCCAAGCCAGCCAGAGAGCACTTCATCATGGAGCAGCCTGGAGCTGTGAATTTCGAGGAGCTGTCAGGTCCTATCAAGCAGGTCACAGACCAAGCAAAGTTAGGAGCAATAATATTCTAAGTGTAACTGGATCTACTTCTACACTTAGTCTGAATTTTGCACAAGTATCTGGTGCTCCAAATCTAAATGTAGGGCTCAGACCCACCAACAGATCCTGGTTTAACTGAAAGCTAAAGGAAGCATCAGAGCACTGCCTGGCTCAGCCAGGGCAGCTAGGAGCTAGATGGATTCCCTCAGACCTTTTTTTCCCCAGTGAGGTGCCTGTGCAGTAACATTGCCTGGCAACCAGAGTGGCAAAAAGGGTTAAACCACTAGCAACCTCTGCTCCTCAGCAGATGTGCTAGAACTGAAGTTGTTGTGAACTGCAGCTGTGTCTGAACCAAGAGATAGCCTGTTTGCCTATCCTAAAGACATCAAGAAGAGTTGATTTGCCAGTGTTTCATTCACAGTGAAACACAAACTGACTCTCCAGGCTATGTGTATAAGAGAGGAAAACTTAGATATTGGAGCAAGTGAGGAAAGTCTAAGGCTATCTGTGAAAGAAAGCCAAATATCTAGCAATCTGTAAGCATGAATACTGAAAAGCTGAAAATTGCCCTGTTAATGTTCATCACCTTGCTAGCTATCCCTGGAGGTGCCATTCTTTCCTCATTTGCTACAGATTTTACAGTACATCTCAGCAGAAATGAAACTGCAGAACCAGTCCTAGACAGTGCACACAGGATATTGGTGAGTCCTACAGTAAATTGAAACTGGAGTTATTTTTTTATTAAGTAAGATTTCAGAGTAAACTGCCAGGATTTGGGTGACTCTTTTGAGAAGGGGGAAAAAAAGCACATACTGATAATTGGTTTTATTTTGAGAAAGCCTAATCTTAAAGCATTAATTGCCTTGATCTGTAATGATTCCCTGCAGGATTTTGCACCAACACCAGGACTCCTTTGAGCCAGCTACTATTAAGTCACAGTGATGATGCTAAGGTATTGGAGCAGCTCTATGGGAGAGCCAGACCCTGCTCAGCTGAGTAGTACTGGCTCCCTCACCTTAAAGAAGGCTGAACTCCCTCAGTTTAATACAAGAAGTATCTGGAATCAAATCAGCCCCTAACTTGTCTCTCATGTCCTCTCCCACCTGAGAGCATTGTTTGCTCAGTCTAGCTCCAGGGTAGGCTGGGCTGCCATTTCCTGTGCTTGCTCCAGGTTGGTATCGCAGCACAAGCTCCTGGAAGCTCAGCTCCTCCTGAACTCTGGGTTCTGCACAGCACACACCTCCTCTTAACATTTATGGTATAGACAAGAGTTCTACAGAAAACATTTTAACCATAATTTGAACTGCATGACCATGCCTAACAACTGGATTAAAAACTACTTGAAATTACACTCAAATTCTGACCCAAAAGAGACAAATTCTGAAAGCCTGAAAATTGGAAAAGATTCAAACTCAACTCAGGAAAAGCAATTAAAAAAAACCCAACCATATTCTGTTGATTATACAGATGAGCTTGCCTCTAAGTAAGAGGGAATATGCAGTCTGAGTAAGAAAGCTGGGATAGAGAGCACAGGATAGGACTGCTGCTAGCATCCATAAAGAGAATTTTCCTGCAAGCAGCAGTCCATGTGGGATATGGTGTGAGCGGGACCCAAAGGACAAGCCCAAGGGGGAACTAAACACACAGCTAAAATATTTGAATTTTCAGTTAAGTGAGAACTGTTATTCTCATGCAAATGATGCTCTGTGATGCTGAAAGGAGAGAGAAAGAGCATTCAGAAGAGTATAATGAAAGAAACAAATAGCTGTAAACAGAGGAAGGAGAAACTGAAAGAGCTTCATCTGCAGGGAATGACAAAGGTGAGCCAGAGAGGCTAACTTGCAGGATGTGGAATTCTTCAGCCCGTTATGCTTGTCTCCTCATTTCCTTGCAATTTCATGATTGCTAGAATTTTATTTGCATGAAAATAGGATGAGAATTCTGCACTGCCACAGGCAGAATGTGTGAGGAAACCAGGAGGGGAATCTTGCACTGAATCCTGAATCCCACAGCTCTCATCTCAGGAAAGTTCAAGTCTTCTTCAGGGAACACTCCCTCTTTAGGAAATGTCACTTGATAGATTGGATCAGGTCTAATTACAGCACTGGAGATGCTCAGGCTGGTCCCTTAAAACCAGCACTATTAGCTGTGAGTGTGGGGCTTTCTCTACACAGAGAAGCTGCATTCAAGAAACACCAAAATACTCTGAACACTGTGAAGGAGCATTATCTCCTGACCTTGGCCCAACCCTTTCACTGAAAATGGAAAAGCAAAACAATGGAAGGTATTGGTAGGAATTCTGGAGAAGGCCAGAGTCTTTACCATCAGCAAAGACATGAAGAAAAGGGATTTTTACAGGAAATAGCAGACCATTCACAAACTGGATGAATAAAAGTGAGGATAACTCAGGATGAAAGGATCTGCCCTTGAGGGAGAAAGAATGCATGAGTGACCTCAGGGATTCCTTGCCCTTATGATTTCATACAGCAAAGCAGAAGTGACAGAAGGAGTTAAAGTGAGGTGTTGGTTTCACAGAGATCCTCCTGGCAATATGCCTGTTAATATGTTTAAAATGCTTTGTTGATTAAAACACCAAGATTGGGATGCACACAGAGCAGCACACTTGGCTTCCTGACAGTGACCAGCTCTAAGGCAGAGAAAAGCCATTCAGAGAAAGGAAGATATATTTGAAGGAATTTGAAGGAGCTCTAGGAGGCAGTATGACAAAGCTGGGAACTGAAGCACATCCTGAAAAGGTGCTCTTGGCTTAAAGGGACCCTTGGCAAGCTCTAATTATGACAGAGGTTAATTGCTTTGGAAATAAATGCTAGCTTGTCCATCTCCCTGCTCTTTGGGACAGAAAATGGGACTAGGATCATCTGGAAATTCTCATTCTGCTTTGAAAGAGAACCAGAATTGCAGTCTGCAGAACCCATTTTTAATTCACATTGGAATAAAACAACCTGAGAGTTTTAGAAAGTTTCTAATGGAAATCTAGAGCTCCTCACACTCTTCCTTCCCATGGCTTTGCAGTCAGGGCATTACACGGCATGCTAGACACCCAGGGCTCATGTTCTGTTCTTTCATGTTAGTGACACTGAAGGATCCCAAGCCCTTACCAGGCTCTCAGTTGCCAATACTTCAGGAGGCAATAATGAGTTAGCCTGGCTTCACAGCCACTGCCCTTGGACATGGCTGACAAACCACAAAGCAGGACCATTGTCATAGAATCCTAGAATGGGCAGGTTGGAAGGGACCCTAAAGATCATCTAGTTCCAACCTCCCTGCACTGAGCAGGGATGCCAATCACTAGCCCAGGTCACCCAGGGCTGCATCCAGCCTGGCCTTGAACACTGCCAGGGATGGAGCATCCACAACCTCTCTGGGCAACCTGTGCCAGTGCCTAACCACTCTCTGGGGAAAGAACTTCCTCATAATCTCCAATCTAAATTTCCCCTCCTTCAGCTTATAGCCATTGTCCCTTGTCCTACTACAATCAGACCACCTAAAAAGTTTCTCCCCTTCTATCTTATAATCCCCCTCTAGGTACTGGAAAACTGCTATAAGATCCCCTTGAAGCCTTCTCCAGGCTGAACAATCCCAACTCCCTCAGCCTGTCCTCATAGGGGAGGTTCTCCAGTCCTCTAATCATCTTTGTGTCCTCCTCTGGACTTGCTCCAACAGCTCCACATCTTTTTTATGCTGAGGAGCCCAGAACTGGATGCAGTACTCCAGGTAAATTATGGTTAAATTATCAATTTTGTTACATTTTAAATGAACATTCTAACCAGACTGCTGTCTACACTGTGTCTCCCTATTTCTGAAGATCATTCCAGGCAAAAACACTGTGAAAAACAAAGTCTTCTCACAAAACTTACTTTCAAGAAAAAAAAGGTTATTGCCAGAAAACTCTCATCAGATCAAATCATTTTTTGGGCAAACAATGCATGGCTTCAGTAAGTCCTACAGCTCCTACAGTTAAACATGGCTTCACTACAGCCTCCTGAAATCCAGAATATGAACTACACAATCATTGTGTGGTTTATATAGTAATTCAAGACAGAAGTTACTCACAGTCAGCCATCAGAGGAAAGATCTTTGGACGACTGGAAGAATGACTATGAAATGTTTCCATATTGATAGGATGTCATTAGACACATGCCAGGAGGAAATCACTTTCATTCTGAGACTCTGGTAATTCTAGTTAACTTTGTGGATTCTGTTTTCCTGTCATCAAGAAAGAGCTGTATGGCTCAGCTGAAAAGAAAATAGTGACTCAAGGAGATTAAGTCCTGAAATTCCTAACAAACAGAACACCAGACTGGAAGCCACAGCTTGGGTCAGGTAGGCACAATGGACCAGAAAGTCCACAAGAATAGTTATTTTCTAGTTTTATAAACCATAGAATCTGTGATTCTGAGATTCAAAACCCATCAATACCTCCTTGCTGTTCTACCAAGCTTATTGTCTTCAGCAGAGAAGACTGGAACCCTCAAATCTGCCATGGGTCAGAGAGAGAGAGGCAGAAGCAGAAATGAGAAGGTTTTCATCTGTCATTCACAGGATTGTTCATAGAGGGCAGAGATCCTTGCAAGTGAAGACCTGAGCCTTTTAGTCTGAAGATCACACAGCCCTGTACCATCAGTTCCTCTCAGCTCTAGAATCCCAGGAATTTCCAGGTGGACTAGGAGAAAGAAGGAGGAAAGGTGGCTGACCATATGAATGTCTGTATGGACAATGCTTCTCAAGGAAGTGACCTTGCTTTCTCTTCCCAAGATGATCAAGATGAAGTTCACACACTGGGTATGTGGCCTCTGTAGTTCATTTTTCATGCAAACTACCTGAAGGAGAACCTTGTTTCATGAGAGACAGGGAATGTAGAGGACTGCTCTTTGCTATACTGAAAAGAACTCTGTAAAACTCTCTTCTTGAGACAAGAAGGAACTAACCTTCTATCTGCTAGGGCCAGAGGAGGAACATTTTATTGCCAAAGTGAGTCCTTACAAAAGTGATTTCTGGAAAGTAGATTGAAGGTGAGGGAGAGAGATGTAGCCTTTGTAGTTGTTCTAAAGACACCTGAATTCAAGCCCAAATAAACCTGCTTCATTTGGCTACTGAAGAATACAGAGAGGGAAATGAAACATGGTGAGAAATGGGTCAGGCTGACCACTTCAGAGATGATCAGAGGGTAAGAGCTAAGAAACATCCTGGATAGAATATCCTGGTTGTGTTGCTAAGCACCTTAAGGTGCAGTCTAGCAAGGCTTGGGATGATGGCAATGGAGCAGCTGACTGCAGCTTTACAGACACTATAAAAAACCACATCATCAAATTTCTGGGTTCTAAGAGTTGATGCAGAATAGCCAGAGCAAATTACCTTTGATTAGCACATGAGGACTTCTTGAATCTTAAGACCAGAGAGTTCTGCAGTTCTGGTTCCTCAAAGAGAAAGTTTCCAGCTGCCTGTCAGATCTTTCTAAGCAGTGACCTGTTTGTAATGAGGCAGCCCAATGCAGAACTGATCTATAAAATCTATTGCTGCACTATCAAGTTCTAGGTCAAAGAAAGCTTCTCAGTTCAGGAAAGATANCGATTCTGTGATTCTGTGATATCAAGAGCCAAGTGCTCTGTAAAAGCCCTGTAGCCTTTTCAAGCGTAAATCAGTGCCTGAGAGGAATGCTAAGCCAGGGAGATTTGATATTTTACAACAGATACAACAATAAAGCACTAGACCACTGCTGATTCATCTTCACAGGTGCAGGCTGTGGGGCCACTGGCCATAGGAATTGCATCCAGGGCTGCAACAGCAAGAAGACATTTGGAAAGTGGGTACATGAATAGAAGCAGCTTCCATTGCTGAGGCAAGGAAACTGGACAGAGTATTTTGAGGCTGCATGTATTAGCAGGAGTGAAGGGAAATGTGCTGCTTCTAAAGCTGGATGCCCCACTAGAATGCTTGTCATCCAGGTGGGCAGTGCAGGATAACCTGTGCTGCCAACAAGACCTAAAGACATGGGTGATGTGATGCTCTCCTGTTTAGAGTAAGTGGCAGGTGTTCTGCAACTAGGTAGATTTAAAAACATACCTTACAGATAGTTGTAAAGTCTGGTTTGAAATCCTTGGATGTGTGCACTTGTGCAGAATGGATGTGCCCTTTCCTTCCCAACCTACAGAACATACATGGCTCAATGTCCTAACTGTAGCACCCAGAGCAGAACTCTAGCAGATGGCAGAAGCTCACCTGGCTGCACTCCTTCCCACTCTACCACACCAATGGCTAGGGTGTAGGGAAGAAAATGTAGCTGAGCTGTGTGAGCACCAAAGGTGCAAGATACACTGATCAGAGCAAAGCCACTCAGTGCCATCTCTTTTAACAAGAGAGCTCTTTCCTCTGAATCTAAGTGTTCTTTTCTCTGAGCAGGGGAGATAGAGGATAGCTGAAGACCTCAGAGTCTTTCTGAATATTATGTAAAAAGCTGGATGAAAATTCCTAGGAATCACTGGATGGCTATAAAGGAAGGTTTCTTGCAGCTCATCAGAGACCAGTTTCTTGTCTGCCCCATGAGATTTAGATGAAAATGCATCTAGCAGGAAGGAAGAAGGAAGTATGTGTATTTTTCTCCTTTTCTCTATTTAATATTTGGCCACAAGTCACAAGACCACATCATGACTAGGACCCAGGCTCTGAGCTCCAGAGTTGGCCAGTTGTGCTGTAGCAAAAGGAGTGGCACAGGCAGTCCTCTTCTCCTAAAGTATTCTCACACAAGCTTATTCTTAGCCTTGGCTAATATTAAGGGTTATAATGATCACAGTCATTTTAATAGCATGCAGCAAATGACAAGGGACTAGAAATTATTGTCTCAGGGCTTGCAACTGAAAGCATCTTTCATCAGACTGCTAAAATTACATGAAGTCATCTACTTTCCCAAGACTGCTTGCAGGAGGTTTCAAAACTCACAGTCCATTTACAAGCTTGTCACAGAATCTCCTGAGGAGCCTTTCAGTACTTTCTAACTCAGCTTTTTAGGAAGCATCTGAAGACACATGGAATTTCATGGAAATACCACTACATTTTTGAACTGCAGAAAGCCTCCGTTAAGAAAATAAATTGTCCATGTTCTCAGCATCAGAAATCAGTAGAAATAAACAATAATCAGTAGAAAAGTCCCTAAGTAATAAGCCACTCACTCAGATCTCACTTTGTAATTAACTTTCTTTTCAGCTCTAGTTCATGTTTTTCTAGGGAATCTGTTGTTGAAACACAGCCTGTCTATAAGCTCTTGGCTGTTAACTGCTAATGCAGGAGGTACTGAAGAGTATTTTGCAAACTGGATTTTTAACCATCTCCCCACACCTATTTCTGGAGTCTCTGTTCAGCTGAGAACTTGCAGACCTGTTGCTAATCCTAACTGGACACTTGTAAGCAGTGTAAGCTGATTTCCAGGTTGGATCCTTCCTTTTCTCAGAGGGTGAGGTAGCAGCACCATGCAGTAGGTTTCCCAGTGCCTCTAAACCATACTCAACAGACTGTTAGTGGCTGGGCAAACTCGCCCTTTAGTCCTAGGGGATTGGATTTTCCAGTGGTCTAGAGGCCCTCTTCACATTTTTCTCCCCTGGTTTCCTGTGAGTCTATGAGTCTTAGTGAAATGACAGCTCCAAGTGTTAGCAGCACCCTTGGAAAGCAAGATGAGCTGCCTCACTGCTTGGGTTAGCTTCAATTAATGTAAACAGTGCATAATTCAACAATACATTGACATGGGTCACTTGCTAGATCTGCAAACTAACTGCAAATTAACCATCACAGATCATCTGAAAATAAAGGACCATATGACCAGGTTTTCACAGCAGAGAAAATCCTTCACCTGACTCTTCTCCCCTAACACCTTTTCAGAGTTCTAGCAGCCTGCCATTTCCCACACACTGGCTGTATGCTGGCCCACAGCTCAGCACGTGGTTGGGTGATGAGATACAAGGGATAGTGAAACCTCAGGAATATTGGCACCTACTGCAAATATGAGCCCAGCAATCAACTACGTATTTGAAGAGAGGCTTCTTGTGTCCTACAGCTGAGCTTGCCAAGGGCTAGCAGGGCAGAGTTTACAAGGGACTCAAGGTTTTAAGAAACGAAACAGCCACCAGGAGGGAAGAGAGCAGAATCTTGTCCTGCCAGTATCTCTGCTGTGAGTGAAAGACTCCTGGCTGGTAAAGAGTTCATTGGGTACACCTCACCAATGCTCACTAGTTTTAAAACCTAGTGGAAATAATTGTTACGTGGTGAGTAGGGCATCAGAATAGAAAACAGAGCAATAAATCACCTGAAAAGCTCCACACCACTGGCGCCGTTCAGCAGTCTGTGCTACCCTGAGCAGCTCTTGGTGACAGCAGAGTGGCAGAGGTCCACCTGCCAGTCTACCCTTCCTATTCCCAAGAGGTCATTCTCATGAATGACCAGAAATGTAACGTGAACAAGGGTGTGCAATGAGTTAGCTGAGAGCAGAAGCTATTCTCTTCCTTGTTCACTGCACTTCCTCAGCCCTTCCACTCTCAGGCTCCAACAACACAGAGAAACAAGCCATGCCTCAGTCTGGAGAGCAGAATATACAGAAGCTCACAGCTGCACAAAGGAAAGACATGAATTTCCAGGCATAATATTTACATTTCAATCAAATTTTAAGTAGGTAAATACAGTTGTTCATTTAACATCACATCTGTAATACTGTTTTATTATAGCCATCATCATCCACTTTTAAGTCAACAGGGCAGGTCTGTAACATGAGATTGCTCAGGAATCTCACAGCAACACATACACACAACACACACAAATCACACGTGAGAAGTAGCTTGCATAAGGTGAGTGAGGTTAATGGCAAAAGCTTCTTTCTATGCAGAAGGAACAGAACATCAAAGCTGCAGAGTTAGAAAACACGTTTCAAAACAAGAAATGAAGTTGTACAACAGATGAGAACTTAACCAAATTGGTGACCTTTCCACACAGATGGAAGTCAGGTTTAAAACTAAAACAAGACAAAACCAAAGCAAATCAAAACCAAAGGGACCAAACGAGACCAAAGGAGAACCTCCCCCCCCCACAGACACACAGACAAAAGGGAGAGCACAACAAAGCAAGTGGAAGAAAAGTGTTACCCATAAGGAGCCGCCGTTTCACCCGCTTGTCCACATCAGCTACTGACGTGGCATTGTACTCAGAACTCTCAATTGCAGCCTCATCCTTCTCTAAAACACAAGTAAGGGACAAACATGGAGCAGTTGGTTAATCACAAGCCCAATTTTCCACTGCCTAAGAGTTTCTTGGCATGGCACAGCCAAAGCCAAGAAGCAAGGCATGAAAGCACTAAATCCCCGTTAGAGAGTTAATTCCCTTTGAGAGCCCAGGAAACAATGACAGGGTGTTCAGGGAAGTAGGCAGGAAGAGGGGAGAAGGCAGAATGGTCAACTAGGAAGTAATTAACCACATAGATGAAGCTGGAGTCCTACTGGAGAAGAAGACAGCTAACAGAAGTGCCCCAGAGAGGTGTTAATGATGGAAATTAAGATTCAGGGATGCTACCTAAACAAACTACCAAAGAGAAACTGGAAAGTGATTCAGACTAGTGGAAACATCAGGATCTAGAGGTGTCAGGCAGAAGAGTGAGATAGAGAGAGAGAGCTAGAAGAGCCCGGTGATGGATGGGCATGGATGCACTGTAGTCTCACACACACTGACAGATCAGTGAGGAGAAACCAAACCACAGCATGCAAATTAAACAAAAAACAGCAACAAAAATAAACAAAGACCAAACCAAACAAACACAAAAAAGATCAGTTTGGGCAGTGCTGGTTGCCTGCTTGTCTATGAAACACTACGAGCTACACATTCAATGCTAGGAAAGATGCTGCAAGAGCAGGGGTTAGTGGTTCCACAGCATGCAGTAAGCAAGAGGAGGTCAGCAGATGTCACTTGAGCAGGCAGGCTCTGAGGTCCTGCATCTAAGAGTTTCATACAGCATCATGAGGGTGTTAGTTGGGTTATGCTTCATTAGAAACACACAGAAACAGTCACAGATCTGTGAAAAGATGATCAGTAAGTGGATAAAAATAAAGATTTCTGATAGAGGAGAGGAATGGAGAAGCAGTAGCTGGGGAAAGCAAATGACTTAGACAAGGAGGAAAATGCTTATTAGGAAAACAAAAACCAAAATGCAAGTGGGGACTTTCACATGCAGCAAACAAAAAACTGAGAGGATAAGTCAAGCAGACAAGGACAAGATCTGTTAGACAAAGGCTCAACAAGTATTTCTGTGGCATTGCAGGAGTTTGCATTCTTGCAGTGATGCCTGGAACATGCACACCACTGCAGACAGCAAACACTGGAGTCACTGGAGGGAGGAGGAGGAGGAGGCTGGCAGCTTTGCTTGGTGGCAACACTACATGGTTGAGTGGTAACAAGGAGTTTTGTTTTGTATTGAACAAGTTCTAGATGGGATCAGGCTGCAATAGAGGCTTTTGTTTGAGTTGTGGGTTGGTTTTTTTGGTTTTATTTATTCATTTATTTTGCTCTGTAAATAATTGATGAACGTCAGTTATCAGACAAGACAGGCAATCAGGAACCATCACCAGAAAGGAGGAATAAAAATGGAAAAAAATAAAAATAAAATAAAATGTAAAAGTATTCTAAGAGAAAGAACTACTTAGAGAGAAGAAAATCAGCACAGGCAGTAATATGTGACTAACATCACAAGACCAAGGAATGTAACATGGAGTTGTATGTATTACATTACAAAAATGGGGGGGGGGTGTGTGTGTAAAAAACAGCAGTGTACATAGCTATTAAAATCATTTTTACATGCTGGACAGAATATAACATCAACCCAAGGATATTAGTGAAGGCTAATAAATAAAAGGTCAATTGTCCTTTCAATAATCTGCTCTTAGGGCCCCTCACTCTTGCAAGCTCTCTGCATCTGGAACTGCCAAGTCCTCAGGGAAGGGTCCTTAAGCAGGGGGACTGTAGGATGGAACCCTCTGTGCTCATCCCAAGTGTTAGCTGAGAGGTCCTGGATGATGAGACACAGCTTATACAGACAGCAAAGCTGAGCCTTGTTCAGCTCTCCCTCTGCCAGCACAACCCTGCCCCTGCCAGCCCCTTCATCTCTGCACTCAAACCCATCAGAAGCCACGGAGGCTCTCGGCACCCATGGATCTGACAAGGGATCACTAAAGAGAACTGACAGAGTTCCATGGGTTTCAAGTGCTCTGTCTTGCAGCACTGACAAAGGAAAGAAAAGAGGATAAATTCTTGCCCATGCTTTTTTAACCTTACTAGGAATTTGTCAGAATTTGAAAGTAAACAAACCAAAAAGGTCAACAGGACTGCAATGCTAAAGCAAACCATTATGGATTTTAGGTTCTGATCTGTGAGGAGGAATTTCCAAATTTTAATTGGCAGTATGCAAAAATACCTTTTTTATTAAAAAAAACAAACAACAACAAAAAACAGAGTGGAGAGAAATGGTGTTAAGCAAATAATAGATTTTATAATCATAAGTGTTTGCATAGCATCTCCCAAGATGCTCCACCTCTTGAACGGCTTTTTGCTACAGATATTCTGAGTGACAGTGAATCACTACAAGTGCTGCAATATTTAGAATCATCAAACATACCACAGGGAAGAAAGCACATCCTGATGATTCATTTTCCCTTATAACAGCTTGGCAAAGAGGATGATTTTCCTCATCTTGCTTGACCCACAAAAATGAACACAAGAGCTGGACTTTCATTCATAGTTAGCAATGTTCTACATCTTTTTACTTCAAAAATTATTAGAATTGGGAAAAGAGTGAACATGAAATACACAGAGTGTGATTTTTGGGGTTGACCTGTGCCTAGACAGGAGTTGGACTTGATGATGCTTGTGGGTCCCTTCCAACTCAGGACATTCTATGCTTCTATGAAATCAGAGTTACAAAATAGTCACAAAGGGATACTTCATTGACAGAACACATAGAAATGCTTCTCTCTCTGTGTAGCATGACCTCAATATTCCAGTCAGGAAGAGCTGTTGCACACTTCTCTCAGACACAAGCACACAGCCCCTTACACACATCTCTAGTGGAGCAGGACATGGAAGGTGCTGCAGAGCAGTACTCACCAATGCAGGTTCGGCCATCCGAGTGCAGGGCATACTTCTGATGACAGCCACACACAGGACCAGTATCTGTGTCATCACAGGTGTGCTGGCAGCCTCCATTCCCATAGTTACAGGTTACTAGTTAAGCCCCAAATGAATATGTATATATGTATATATAAATAAAATGACAATGAAACCAATTAGTCTTGAGGGCTTTTCAGAACACAGAAGAGCAGTAACATTCCAAGACACAAAGTGACATGACAGTTGTATTTGCAGTTACTTGCATTACTTATTCTTTCTCCCCCCACTCAGCCACTTTCCTATCTCACACTCTACTCTCTATCCATGTAGTGAAGATAAAGACAAAGCAGCAGCATGCTACTCTTCCCCTAGTCTATTTGAGTATCAGTGGTTAGCCAATTCTGTCTCTTCCCCAAAGCTCCATGCTTCATATCTGTGCTGTACATGGCACCGGGAAATTAGCAGCCTACTAACACAACAGAGATTCTCAAGTTTATAGACAGTATTTCTCTTCAACTTTCCCTTCATTTTCTAAGCGGAGGAAGCAGACATCAAATAGGAAGAACAGAACCATGTAAGTCTTGACATTTCTTATTTCCAGAAAACACTGGGGATATCACTTTCACTCCAAGCCTAGAGTGCAAAATGGCCTTTAGGGATTCAAATGTCCTCTGGTGAAAAAACACCAAACATATCTTAAAGCAAACATTTGTCATGACAGGTGAAGTTTTGCAGTTGACATGAATTAATAAATCAGATTCGATTGCCTTTGTCCCATGATGGATTTAATTTCTGGCTATTAAGAGAAATGAGTTTTTGCATATTAAGCTGGCTAGCACCATTAATATGCCTCTTGTTTGCCCCTGTTCCATTTAATCCTCTGCAGCCACATAGCTTGATGCTGAATAACACAATTCTGCTCTGACTGAACACTGAATTCCATTTACTGTCTTCAGATACAGGTAATTTGGACTAAGTTCTTTACTGGTACTGGCAGCTACAGGAAAAATCTAATACACCATTAATCATCTCTATGAATAACAGAGCAATTGAAATACTGACTCCTACTAATTAGAAGGAACTTCCTCACATTGTTCTTAGCAGAATGTTCCTTCTAGATAAGTGAAGCATGGTAAAAGGAGGCATGGTAGCAAATGGCCATAGACAGTTAAATCAAGATAATGGTTGTAAAATCAAGGTAATGGCTGTAGGATTTTAGAATCACATCTCTAAATCTCAGCTGAGGTTCTACTTAACCTACTAGGGCTAAGCTCATACAATTTCCCACTGACCTCAGGGACTCTGCTTTAGCACTAGCTTCTTAAAATGGAGCAGACTGGAATGTTCAGTCATGCCACTCTCAATATTTGCTTAAAATGGAACAATTCTAAGAAAAGCAGTTGAGGGAGAGCCACCACAGCATAGCCAAGGGAATTCCCATTCCAACCTCCTGCCAATGTGGGAACTGCAAGTTTACAGCTGCAGCCCCTTCTCTCAAGGGAGGCCAGAGCAGAGGCCACTAGCAGGGCAAGCATCCTTGGTCCTTCACATTGCCCACTTGGGCTAAAATGCTTGTGTTCTTCAGAGAGAACCATAGACTCATGGCCTAGTAGTAAGAACAATCCCTGACAACAGGAGCTGACTGGATTCCCACCTCTCCTCCCAGGAACAGTGCTGGTTTATCCCATTGGAACAATGTCAGTGTGAGATCCACATTCCCTTCCTGCAGCTTGACACTATGGGTACTTGGCTGGAAAATGGGAATTGTGGATTCAGTCCCAGCAGACAGAGGAGGGAATTGAACTCACAGAGTCCAAGTCCTAAGAATGCTAAACTTCAAGGAATTACATGAAGAAAACCTGCTAAGCAACAATCACCCTCAGGCATTCTTTATCGTGCTCCAGTTCTGCAACTTGGCTATGGTAAAAAAATACATGAAGCTAACCATTCTGCTTTGCATCAAATAGAAGCAACATTCCACTTCCTCTGATAGTCTAGCTGTTAGTTTTGATGTAAAACAAATCAAAATTTGGCCTCAACTCTCCATTCTTACACCTCCCACCTTTTTGCTCTACACTGTGCCTGTCCTTAGTAATCTCTCTTCTTTTTGTCCAGTCTTTGATTTGTGATTTTTGGCTTAACCTTTTTGTTTTGTGGCTCCCTGTGTCTCTGCCACATGATGTGTGCAATAGTAAGCTCTTGGCTCCTCTGGAGGTGGCTGCAGGATTGGTTTGCAGCCTAGCTGAGAGCTAGAGGAGCAGCCAGAGCTGTTTGAATGGGCTGGCTGCAGCGTGAGTGCAAGCAGCAGCTCTGGCCTGGCCAGCTCTCGGGGCAGATCACACATTTCAAGCAGGGGCAGCTGCTAATGTCCACGGCACTGCTAGGACACTGGCCAAGCTCAGACAGGAGAAGGTCCTTTCCATCTAGGTATCCTCCCCTCCTCCTTGACCCTGGATGCCTCTTGGACTATCTGGAGGTTCATCCAGTGTTTCTATCCTTGCTGGACTGCAGTGCCAGCACAAATCTACTTAAAGGTGGTGTTTAGGCCAGATGTTTAACAACATCTCTAGCCAACAGTATTTTTATGGAGGATTTTAAAGTGCAATCAGCAATGAAGTGTGTACTTGAAACAACTTGACTGCAGTGGTTATTTTTGGCATTCCTTGCTGAAAGCCTCTGCTGGCAGAGATGAAAATATCTTAAGATGCTTTCTCTGATCCATGTAATATGAGGGATTTCTCCTCATAGTATTTGTCTAGGAAAAATCCCAGCAGAGTGATGGGGTGTAGAGCAGAATCACACACTTCTGTACTTTCCCTGTACACTAAATCTGCTGGTTCCTGTCCCACTCAGTCACTGAACACAGATCCTTTCTCCTGACTCTTGCTAATAATAGTAAATGACATTTTTTAAGGATTTGACTTTCTAGACTGCAATTCTAGACTAGTCTAGACTGCAATTATTTATTTATTTTAAGCAACTTGGGCTAACATTCTGGAGCTTGACAGCTCTGCAGGTGGAACTGGTACAAAATTTAGTTGTAAAATATGTCACTCCCATTTCCTTCCAGCCTTGACTCTGGGGCAGTGACACACTGAGAAGTTTCTCTTGCTTAGAGGAAGAAAACCAAAGGAACATCCAGACCTACTCCATTTTTGTAAAAAAGCATTAAAGCAAAATGAGTGAGAAATCTCACTCTACAGTGTTCTTTTATTAATGATTTCTGATAAATTCTGACTCTACAGCTCTGCAAAAGACAGTGTGCTCATTCAGTCTGTGACAGTAAAAAGGCACAGTGGTAACTTCTGACAGACAGGGATCACGTTCAGTTATCATAAATCATCTTATAATAAAGGAGATGGGGAAAAGAAGTAATAACTCTTCTCTGTTTTTTTTTTTCCATTTTACCAAAGGAGACTATAGCCATATCTGTTGCATACATCTGTGCCTACAGAGTTGATTTAAACCCACAGTAACACCATTGCTTTTGACACTGCTTTGGCATCTGTGTATGCCTTAAGTGCAATCAAAATCCTGGGCTCCTTTCCTTAGTGGGAGAAATACCCTGTACAACTGGCTAAAATCAGCATATCATAGAGAAAGTTTGGCTCAGGTTGGCCACAAACCTGAGTAGAAAGAGCACCCAAGCCCTCCAAAGATGCACAGCAAGCTATGTGAGGTGTCTAATGCTGGTGGCCAAGTTGCCAGTCTCTTCTCCCAAGCCTATTTCTACTGTGAGTGGGGAGCTCTGGAGCATCCTGAGCCAAAGCCCTGACACTGGTGTTCAGAGTGTCTGACTCTGTAATGCTGAGGCTCTGCTAGTGGCCTTGCAGCTCTTCAGTTTGCCTGGGCTGAGCTAACCACTCGTGAGACACTGCTCTGCAAGGGTCCAGGTACATTTGCATCCATATCAATGCATGGACTAGTCTTGAAATGACATTTGGATAATGAAAGACAAGAAACAACTGTCTGGAAGATGAGTGACATCTTCAAGAGCAAAAGGGATTTGAATGTACTTATTCCACTAAATAATGGCATTGGTGCTCCATGCTAAAATCTCCAGAAGACAGAAAATACCAGAATTTAGGCTAAACCCTGCTTTGATTGCTTCTCTGAACTGCCATGGAACTCTTTTTCTGGGCTCTTCCATCTGACATGCCCAGGACAAGGAGCATTTGAAAATATATGGTCAAATATTAAATCTAGCATTTAGTGCCTACTAACCCCCAAAATCCTGTAAGATGATGATATCCTGATCTTGTCCACATGGGGACTGAAACACACACTATGGCTCAGCTGCCACAGGATTTGCAGCAGCCCAGCCCTTTTGGTTCTGTGACAGTTTGAAGCAGCACACTGTAATACCAGAAGAATTACAAACTGCACTGTTTCCTAGCTACCTTTGCCATTAAACCTGTGATGTATATAACTACATGGGCACCTGTTTCTGTGTGACAAAGCTGTGCATGCAGCACTGCTTGCACTATTTATTCTACTCTGGCCTTGCATTTTGAACATTGTGGAGCCCTTTGTGCTGACAGCAGAGCTGCATGAGAACCTTGTCAGCAGGAGTTGAAAAGCTGCCACTTGGCATGGCTGGGATGGCCCTTTAGTGTAAACATACCAGACAGGGGTTTTACAATTACTCAGCACTCTCCCCCTGCTCACTGAAACCATTCTGAACAGAGGAGGCAAAGAGAAATAGCTGCAGCTAAGGTTATCCAGCATTGCTCAGGAGAAGATTCAGCTTCCACTCCTGCCAGAAGGATTTCTGCTAGGTTGCATCCTGCAGGTCTCTTTATCTGCTTTAGGTTTATTCTTTTTCCAAGTTCCAGCTAAGCTGATCCAAATGAAAAGATTAGCAAAAATACGTCTTGGTTTGTTCATGTTTAGGGAAAAAACTTCCACTTAATCAAATATTTCTAATACAATTATGCTCAGGAGTAGGATCTTAAACTCTGTCATGGATACAGATACATAAAGAGGAGGTCATTTTCCATGGTTTTCTACTGTAGTCTGGAATCAAATTCACTATTCTAAAGTCTCTTCTTCCATCTGCAAGCAAGTATCTATGCAAACCACTGACAAAGTATTTTCTTCTGATGATGATGTGGATCAAGTCCCATCTTCTACACCAAAGATGGTAGTTTACTGCTGCTTTAGATCTAAAGGATGCAGCTCTTCTGAGGCATTATGTATGGATCTGGATGATTCTGCTTGGTTTATTTCTAGATGACCAGAAAGGGACTGTCACAAAGGATGGTCCTGATCTGCCAATGAAGAGACCCCTGAAAAACTCTAACCTGCCTCTGCAATGGAATTCCTGCTTAGGCCTTGGCAAATCACTTGTGTCCTGCCTATCAAAGTTACTAACATTATCTTCCTTTCTCCATGGCATTTACAACCAGAGCTGAGCCACTGGAGCTTGGCTTTGCTCATGGTAAAGTGCTCAAAATGCTGAGCTGGGTTCTGGGTGTTTGCTGTTAATCACCTCTCACTCCTAAATGACTTGGATGTTAACATCTTTCTATTCACTTTCCCATTTGTAAGCTAGGCAAACCAGCACTTTGAAACTTGACTGGAGTGTTCTGAAAAGACATTACCAATGCCTACAAACATTTTGATATTACAGTAATCAGTATCATGGGAAAACCCAAGGGGAAATGAAAACTTATGCATTCCCAACAGGGTTGGAATACTGTGCAGCAGGAAAGGCACGGCTCTGACTTACAGAGAGGAAGCTACTGAACAAAAAGCCTGTTGAATGAGCACTGACCATCCTGTACCCTGAGTGAAGGAGGACACCAAGAGTGACTGTGAGGACATGATCTGGTGATATGGAATCATCTAGTTAGGATGGAATGACCACCTTGGAATGCATGCATAAAAGTAGGGAGCCTCCCTCCAATTTCTTTTTTTGCCTTCTAACTTATTTTAACACCTTTTTTTTTTCCCCTTTGAGGAACATATGCCTCTTTCCTAGTGGACTTGGGCCAATATCTCTGAAGAGCTCTGCCAGTATGCTGGTTTCATGGCAAAGTGGCTGATAAAAAGTCACCAGTGAGGTGCTGGTTCTCTGTCACTTCTTCGCATGAAAAAGCAGAGGAGCAAGCTGTGACAAACCCTAAATGGCAGAGTCTCCTGAAGGGACCATGATAAATTGGAATATTGGAGAGGGATACAGGGATATACTAGAAGTCTATCAGACCCTACCAGTCCCTAGTTATAAAGGGCTAGTGACTGAGTCCAGGCTGATGAGGGCAAGTGTCTCTTTTCCAGCTCTTCAGCATAGCTGCACTCAGCACCTGCAAAGCTGCAGCTCAAGATTTCAGCCAATTCCAATGAAATGCTTAGCTCTGAAGAAAGTTTTTTACAAGACAATATCTGTTTTTAGAGCTAGACCTTTACAAACAGCCTGCTGTGATTTCCCAATTACAGTCTCTGGCTATCTGGCTCTAGCATTAGGCTTTGCCTTTGGGAGGGCCAGAAGCAGTACAGTGATTTTACATAAGGCTGGAATATATTTGCAGAATGTGCTGTGGGTTTAGGGGCTCCTGTAGTCTGCAGCCTTGCAAAGGTTCATTATACTTCCAAACACAATTGGAACACCACAGGACACAGAAGAGATTCAAGTTTTATACTCTATCAAACCTTGAGGTATTTAGAAATGCTGTTCTAGAAAAGGCCCTAACCCTTCTGTCATCATCTTCCTATCAAAAACAGTAACATAATTCCTAAGGAATGCACAAATCTGTGGAAATAAATAACAAACAAGATAAATAAACATCCTCTCCCACTTTACCAGTGGAGCTGATGTTGCACTGTAATTAACAGCACACAATGTTCACTTCTAATAAACACTGAGAATGAAAATCACCATCAAGGCAATTTTCCTCTGCTTTTGCCTTTGGCCTTGTGGAGCCTCTTAATGCTGAGGAGCACTCAGACTGAACAATATCCTGTGGCATCTCCTGATGATAGTCAGAGGTGATTCTTTCAACTCTCTACTTGGCAACTAAGATCATCTAAGTGTGTTTACACAGGGGAGATCTCAGGAAGGAAAAAGATAGAGTGAAAGAAAGGCTAGCACAGAAAAACTGGCCTTATGCAAAGCAGAAAATAGGTTTCACATTGCCTTACTGCACTTCCTTTTGTTTGTCTCTCCCAAAGCTACCAAGTAGGGAAGAAAAACTCTATGTCGGATCTAATGCTCACTGAAGATGCCAGAAAGACTCCCATACAACTAAGAAGCTTTCAGGTGATGGTGCTGAGTTACAGAGGGTCAATTATTTGAACCTGTACAGAACAATTCCCAGTTTTTGGGGCTAATGAGTATCTATAACTTCAGCATCCCAGCTTTGAGAATACAACCTTCTGGCTTGTCTTTGAGGAACAGTATAGATGATACAGCTGCACCTTCTCCAAGTGATAACTGGAAAAGTAGACTGTGTGCAGTGGAATCAGCACTAAAACAAGCATTTCTAGCCTTTACAAAATAGAAAATAACACTCTTCATTTGATAGCTGTAATGGGTTTATCATTAGCACCATCAGTATATTTCTCAATGCATGTACCATTGTGGACCTTCAAAATATTGCAAGCCAGAATCCTCTCTGCTTTATTTGTTTTACTTGACAAGGAAAGTCTGGATTAACCTGACTTCTCACTTCTCTGCATTCATGGGAAGGTGGAAAAGTTGTTATCATTTTGCTAACAGAGTCACTGCCAACATTGTGTTACTCTTATCCCCAGGTACACCTTCAACAGCAACCCCCACATGACTGAAATTACAGATCACCTTTGGCCAAAAGAAAGTTGATTTCTTGGCTTCTGGCAACTAACAACAATGAAGAAAATAAGACATTTGGGGGCATTTGAAATTTAATCTTCATCTACCTACATTTGCAGTCCTTCTGGTTTTTGGCAAGCTCAAAGCCAGGCCTACATTCACAGGCAACCCCACCTTTGGGCGTCTCCCGGCAGATGTGTGCACACCCATGATCTTTGTTCATACAGTTCATACCCTCTGTGGAAACAGAAAAAAAGGGGAAAATGGAAAGCATTAGTACTGCAATAAAATGACAAACCAGTTACACATATCCAGCAATTGTCACTGTAATTCGTATTTTGCATTTGGACTGTGCTCCACCAGGCAAAGAGAGGAAGCTGACAAGAGGTGGACAGTCACCAAATGAGTGTGACAGAGGATGAGCCTCTTCTGGGGCAAATACAACAAGTGCTGCTGTGGAATACAGAGGAGCTCTGCTGCGTGGAGACACCCAGGCCTTGGGATTCCCCTAGTCCATATCTACACTCTAATCTTCCATGAAAATATTACAGATGTAAAGGATGCTCCAGGAAGTTTTCTGTCTCGCTAGAGATGATCAGATTTGAGTAACTAAGCTCACTGTTATTTTTTCCTTGTATAAATGTAATGGCTCTCACTGCCTGGGGCAGCTTTACCTACCTGTTAATGTGCTTTGCATTTTCTAATACACAATGGTTATATTTGAGGTTTTTTGCCTGGATCTGTTTTTTTGCTCTCTGTTACACATCTCAGTTATCTGTGTCACTCATCACAAGCACAGCTCCCCCCCAGCAAACCTGCTACCCCTTTTCTCTCTGACCCTATTACACAACATCCCAGTACCATGGGTGGATTCCTGTTAATGTTTATGCCAAGGAACAGAACCAACCAGCTTTCTCTTCAGCATCGAGGGCCAAATTTCAGCTTTCTAAAGCATGCAAGGGATTTAGATCCTGAATGTGCCTTATGCTCTCACAGGCTTTCCTTACCAAGTTAATTCAAATCCCCCGTATTCACAGAAATCTTGAACTCACTCCTTATGGATCAGCATATAGCATTCCTTCTGTGAAGAAAGGCTATCCAGATTAGCATTACAAAGCCTTCCTAGACTTCCCCTTGGATACCTGACCTGGAAAGGAGAGACAAATTCTCTCAGAATTCACAGTGTAACTCAGCTTCCTGCCATGAAAACAGCCTGTATTGCCCAAAACACTGGTGCAGGCAACACCAGTGTGCAGTCAGCAGCTCCTCTCTCACTTGTACCGTGGCTACTCCTACCTATTCTAGGCTCTAAACAACCACAGCATAAAATAGCCAATTTAAACCTCCAGTCACAATGTCCTGTACAGGGCTGTTGCCAAGTTTTTGCTTCCAAAGATGGAACTAATCCCTGCCCTCTCTTTCTGTTGTTGCAGAAACTACATGAAGGTACCTGCCACCTCTGGCATCTACACACATGTACTGCCTGACTGGCAACAGAGGTGGAGGCTGCTCTTAACATCAAATACTTGAAATCAAGTGTCAAGGCTTTATGATGAATTTGAGCACAGGTTTCTCTGCATATAAAACAGTGTTTAATTGAAGACAAATTAACATGTAAGAGAGCTCTGAAGAACCTGTGTACACAATTCTGAGGAGGAAGTGCTACTGAAAGTCAGGCAGAGGTTCCCTCAGGTTGGCAGAAGCTAACAGCTTCCCAAGTTATTTGTACTGCTCACTTTCCCTCACAAAGATTCTTACTAGCAGAGCAATGAAAACCATCCATCACCATTCTGAGGGGCTAGTGGTGTTCATCTGTCCTACAACATCAGGACCTTCCATCTCACCACCTATGAAAACCAACATTGTAGACAACAGAGATATTTCTCTCTTCTAAATTCCCCTTGTTGAGTCTCCAAACTTGCCAAAGCACAAAGTAAGTTCTCTGCAAAGCTGCAGCCTGGACAGCAGATGCTCTTGGAATATCTGACTATATACTAGACTATCCCATCTGGTAGAGCCAAGTGAGGTAGGAAGGTTTTGTTTGGCTGAACAGATAGACCGAGACCTGGGAATGGCCTCAGTGAAAGTTTGGAGGCATTTTGTAATCTCTTTCTCTCCACTTCTCCCAACAAAGGCTTTCAGACACAATGTGTTTGACAAACTGCATTCCTTTACACTAGGCTGTGCTCAGAAAGGGATCTGGGAAAGATAACACATGCCTGATTGAGTCCCACTGCTGAGGCAAAGAGGAGAGGAATTAGAGAGATGAAAGAAGGTATTTAATGGCCCAGAAGGGGAAGGGAGCAAGTGATTGTCAGTGTTTGCTTACAGATATTGAATATCTGCCACTGTTACAATCACTTGGGGAGACACAACTTGTGCATTGCTAACAACATCAGGAGAAATCAAAGATCAGAATTACTACATTTTAAAACAAAAGTGAAAGATAAAGCAGAATTTGATGCTGGTATTTGTGTGTAAGGCCATAATACTTCAGTTACTGTACCAATCATTTCAGTTATTGTGTCCACCAGGTAGCTGGAGCTGTAGAAAAAATAAATCTCCTAAGGCTGAAAACCATTACTTCAGAAAATAGAAGTTCTTCTGATGAAAGAAAAAATCAGTATCTTTCAGTCAAGAGCAAGAACTCATCCTCAAGGAAACTTCTCATTTCTATTTTATCATCTTTTCAGAATCCCTAAGAACTCAATTACAAAAAAATCCTAAACATTTGCTTAGGCCTGAAAAAATGATTTCATTAAAAATGAATCAAACAAATATTTAGGCTTGCTTGATAATGGAATCTAAAACAAGTTTGTGATAATTTGCAAATAGTTTTGATCATTCTAATTTTTCAGCAAGTGCAGTATTTGCCAGATGTCTTCTGTAGCAATGATTTATGAATCAGTGTTTGTAGAGAATATTTACTTTTTTTGCAAGCTGACTCCTCAGACAATAATGAACCTATCAAGAGATAGCATATAAATCACAGTAAAAAACACAAAAATATGCTAAATGCCTTCCTAATGCTAGTTTAGTTGCTATGCAAATGCATATAAATGGAGAGGAAAATGCTTCTACGATGACTTTGTTCAGTACTCTCTTTAGTAGGATGTGGTCCAAACTCCAAAACCAACTAGAAATACCTAAACCATGCTCCTGTACTGCAAGTGTAAAAGCACTGCTCTGCCAACTGCACACCACTCTGCTACCACACAAGTGGTAAAATGGCTGAGTTATCATCTCCCCTCATGAGAAACCTAGTTTTGCTTATTTTAGTTGATGTTTAGCAGCCACTGCATGTGCACAAGCTTTTTAAATAAGGAGCCAAGAGTGTGAACAACACCATGGGAAAAATTTCGCTGATGTGAACCGGAGATGTTTCTTCAGAGCCTCTGTGGTCCCCAGGACAAAGGCTGCCCCGAGGGAAGGTGGGCAGTGTGCTTCCAGAGCCAGTGGCACTGGCACGGGTAGGGCTGGGCAAAACCCCTGTGTTCCCTCTGGGGAGAACTGGGACCATAGAATCATAGGATCCTAGAATGGTTTGAAGGGACCTCTGGATCTCATCTAGTCCAACCCCCCTGCAGTGGCCAGGGACATCCCCAACTAGAGCAGCTTGTCCAGAGCCCTGGCAAGCCTCACCTGGAATGCCTCCAGGGATGGGAACTCAACCACCTCCCTGGGCAACCTGGGCCAGTGTTCTACCACCCTCGTGGGGAGAAACTTTTTCCTAATATCCAGTTTAAATCTACTCTTCTCCAATTTAAAACCATTGCCCCTTGTCCTTTCACTGCAGGCCTTTGCAAACAGGCCCTCTGCAGCCTGCTTGGAAGTTCCCTTTAGGTACTGGAAGGTCACTAATAGTTCCCCTGAAGCCTTCTCTTCTCCAGGCTGAACAATCCCAGCTCCCTCAGCCTGTTCTCAGAGCAGAGGTGTTCCAGCCCCTGAGCATTCTC
>VWZO01010561.1:70829-118490 GCA_013396975.1 Bucco capensis | reverse complement strand
TCTCCAATATTATTGAGAGTGGCTTGGTGACTCCATCAGCCAATTCTTTTAGGACTCTGGGGTGCATCTCATCAGGTCCCATAGACTTATGTATGTTCAGGTTCCTCAGGAGGTCATGAACCTGACTTTCACATACAGCAGGAGGGACTTCACTGCCCTGGTGCCCACCTTGTGGTTTTTTAACTTGGGAGGTGTTGGGAGAGAGGTTGCCAGTGAAGATGGAAGAAAAAAAAGTCATTGAGAACCTCAGCCTTCTCCTCATCTGTTGTTATTAGTTCTCCATTCTTGCTCTTCAGGGGGGGAATGTTTTCTTTGACCTTCCTTTTTTCATTGATGTAGCTGTAGAATCCCTTCTTGTTATTCTTTGCATCCTTTGCTAAGTTGATTTCTAGCTGTGCTTTAGCCTTCCTGACCTCATCTCTACACCATCAGGCAGCATCCCTATACTCTTCCCAAGATCCTTGTCCCTGCTTCCACTGCCTGTGTAGTGCTTGCTTTTTAATTTGACCACCAGGTCTTGACTCAGCCATGCAGGTCTCTTCAAGGCCAAACAGCTTGATTTGGAGAAATGGGTGGAAAACTAGTCTGTTAAGTAAAAAACACAGTCCTGGGAAAACTGAGTGGGATACTCCTGGTCATTTAAATGTGTTTAAAGTTCTTAATCACTGTAACCCCCAACTCAGCAGAGGGGCCCCAGAACCAAGAGGAGTTCCCTGGGCTTCACCTGTTGCTCTGTCTTAGAGCTGCTCCATGAAATGCAGAAGCAGGGAAAGGAGGGGAAATGCCTGTTGGATTCTTCTAGGCCTTTCCCAGGACATGACACAATTATGCCCACACAAGTTTTACTTCAGTATGATGCACAGCCTGGGCACAATAACAGGCAGAGGACCTTCCACCATACCCAGAAAGCCTCAACAGGAAAGTATTTGCAGGATCACATCTTCTCCTAGCCAGCCTTGTGGTCCCCTTCTCTCTCCTGCTGCATGTACAACTGCAGTACTCTGCTTTTGAACACAAACCACTCCTAGTCACTTCCCTTGGTTTTTGCAGTGATCTGTGTGTTCCACCTTCTAGAACTATGGGACTGTGGGTCAAGTGAAAAACCACAGTTCCCACATCAGGGAAAAGACTGAATGTTGATAACAGAAGTCTGCACACCAAGAATTCCTTACTTCATTGTCCTAACACTAAAATATCCAGCGTTGAAAGTTCTAGGTTTTTCATGTTCATTCTTAATAAAAGCAGTATATTCCTTCCCTATGCTGCTGCTCAAGGCAGTCTCTAAAGCCTAGCACAAAAATGGGTGCAGTGCTGGCACACAGCAAAATAAACTCTTCAGCAAATTCACCTTACAAAAAAGATAGCAAAAGAGAATCCCATGGCAAAGCTAAACACAAAGAGCAATGCCATGTAAGAAAGGAAAACACTCATCTAATGAAACTAAAGCATCTCTCAGCATTTTACATAGGACTTGAGAAACTCCTATTCAGTGGCTGGAATTTTTCTGGCTTTTGGTCACAAAACATTGCTCATGGAAAGTGGCAGACATTGTTCCAGGCTAGGAGAGCTTTGGGTGTGACTCCACTACATTAATCCAGTCTGCCACCTAGTTATCACAGAGCTCTCACCAGTGCTGGTCTGCAAAATGTTCAGCCTGATACCATGACCTCTCCATTGTAGTCTGTTCTGATAATGTTTTCAGCTCAGTGCCTCTGACAGTGCTTCCATCAGGCTGCCTGTGACAACTCATGCGCTGCTCAGCCTTTGTTTTACTTTAACATCGCCTGTTCTCATCTTAATTAAGACTTCTAGCAATTATTGCCATTATTTCACTCACTCTGTATATAAAGTGCTGCTATTCTTTATCATTTCCAACTAAACATGTTGATTCCAAACACCATCTGAAAAAGACTCCTTACAATTGCACCGAAGATCCAATCCAGGAATCATTTGCAGAATTTTATCAGAGTATATGTGGTTGAATTGCTAAGAAAAGACAAGAAATCTTGAATTTAACCCTTATCAGGTGCATCACTTATACCCAGCACTCACAACTACATAGCTGCATTCTCTTGGTTGTTGATAAGTTAATTGCAGCACCAGGTGAAAACTCGTATTACAGCTGCACCCTTGTTTAACAACAACAAAAACTTATTAAAAATACTTGTAAAAGTTATAGATGTGATTTCCACAGTTCATCCATCAGATATTCTTTGCATGGTTCTATTCCAGTACCTTCCAGAAGAGTTACAAGGCATTAAACAGAAGTTCTATACCAGTCCCTGAATTGGTGGACTCAGCTAAGGCACAGTCTCTCATTCTTTGGACACCTTTGATGAACATACCCTCTGTGTAAAGCATAAAACTTAAGAACACCATCCACAAACAACTGTTGTAGTTAGTTTCTCTCCATCAGTCTTAGTTACAGGGGCTAATTCTGCTTGGGGAGGGGATCCAGGTGCTACAAAACTGTCCTCCACAAGAGCAAGGAACATCAACATTTGGCTAACCAACCCAATTACAGTCAAGTCATACATCTGCTCAGATCTCAGCTCCACTGAAGCCAAAGGATTGTTTTCCAACAGCCTGGATCTGACCCTTCTGTTGCACAGTTGCATCAGATCTCCTGGACATTCCTGGCTGGTTAACAAGGGCCACATTCTGGGGCATGATGAATATCTGGGGGAGCTCAGGTCCCCAGTCAGAGCCTAAGGTGCTCTCAGCTGCAAAGAGAGGATTTGCTCTCTTCAAGAAAACAGAGGATGGAACTAACTGATGGAAGCAGTTACCCTTCCTCAAGGGATCACAACATCCTGGCTATGAAGCATCCATCTAGGAATGGACCACAAGACCTTAGTGAAAAATTTTGCCTTGGATATGGTGGTAATGTAATCATGTTTTTCATATTATTAACTGAACAAACACAAGACCTTCCTTCCATCATCAGTACTCAAATAAGTTGCAAACCAACTAAACTAGGAAAACTAAGGGAAAGAAACAGTTCTACACTGTTAAGTAAGTTGGCTGGAGAAATCCTGGACATGACACAAGAAAACAGCTGTTGGTACATTACAAAATAAACAAATTCAAGTTTGTTTAACAATGACATGTGTTTTCAGTTTGGATATCAAATATGCTTAGGGACAGCACCTTCAGCAGGCAAGCCTGCAGTCTGGTCTCTGACAAGATGTTCCTGCTCTGAGTGGCAGCCAGAAGGCTGCATGTGGCATCCAGCCCTGGAGAGGGCTTGGGTCTTAAGATCTAGAGATAGGCATGAGTCAGAAATAGAACTGCAGCACGAAAAGCCAATATCTGCAATTCTGAAAAGGTACTGTGATTTCCAGAAGAGAGGAGAGGAAGATGAAGGGAATGATGGGAATGAATGGACCAAGCATCATTTAGCAGAGAAACATGCAGGTAGGGTCATGAAATGAACGTAAAAATATCTCCAGAAAATGCCTGCAATTCCTGTGGGAGCAGAAAGAGAGAAGAAGAAGAAAGGCTGGCTGAAAGCCAGTGCAGGTTTGTGGTGACCCACTGGTGATTGTGTGATGGCTTTTTGGTGGATCATGAGAGAGTTTGGCAATCTCAGCCTGTTCCCCACATTGCAGAGCTACCAGGAGAAGCTGCTGCTCACTGCAACCCTTTCAATAGTCTCTGTTACCTTCTGACACACAGATCTGGTTTATCTCAAAGACAATTCAGCAGTGTAGCCTAGGCAAGTGTGCTGCTGCTGCCCTGGTTAGCCTCTGCCAGGATCTGCTCGGCACCTGGAAGTCACACCAAAGCGAATGGATGGCGGGGCGCAGAAAGAGAAGGACAAGAAAGGAGAGCAAAATGAAACACCATCACTGCTACCACAACCTGCTTATGGTTTTGTTTCATCTTTAAATCACAATTCCTTAAACAGCAGAGAAAGCAAAGCAAAAGGAAGGGTTGGTTTTTGGGAAGTTCCTACCACACCAAGTCTCTGTGCAGATGGTCTTTGGGCCTCATCCTAGAGAGATGAATCCTTGCATCACTCTTCTAAAAAGTTCTCTCTAGGGATCAAGCCTATTTATAACACAAGAAGTAGAGAATGACCCCAGACAGTGGTAAGAAGTGCTTTTTCCCTCCCTTGTCACAGGAAAACTCAGCATTTAGACATTCTCCAACCTCTACAAAGTGAAACTTCTCATTGAAACGTTGCAAAGTTTCTAGTCCTCCAATAAAAAGACAAAATGATCTCAGAAAGCAGACACTTCCCAATAAGGAACTCAGTTCAAAATACAAGGTTTCATTAGTGTTCCACGAGAAGGCTTTGAACTATGTCTAATCAAAGTTTAAACCACTAGAGTATCATCTGTGTAAAGATAAGGCAAGAGATGGGGTGATGGGATCAAGAAAAAGAATACTAAAATCTTGTATTTTTGTCCTTCTACTCAAATCTGCACAGCTGCCATGAGAGAGCCGTGGCTTCCAGAAAGAAACAGTTCTAACAGAACAGTTAAATAAATACTTGTAGAGCCCCTTTCCAAACACAGAGACAGAATAACAGTCAATATTTCAACAACACTTTGCTTTGCAGGATCTTCACATTCCAAGCTCTTCCCAGGAAAATGTCCTCACTTCTTGCAACATCATGTCACTAAATATCAAATGAGTGTGTGCTTGGTCAGCACCTTTGGAAGCAAGAAGAGATCACAGAAACATAGAACCTTCTGAGCTGGAAGGGACCCAGAGGGACCATTGAGTCCAGCTCCTTTGTTAGTTAGGAAAGCTGGGAAGTAAATAAACCTTGCAAAGCAGCAGGATGAAACACATTCCTCCTTTGTGGTTCCTATGAAGCTTTAGCTAAGAGTCTTCATGGAACCAACCCATGATGAAGGTTCCCGGATATTTGTGCTTCCTTTCAAACTCCAAGTGGAAGAATGCCCTCAGCAATGCCTGTTCTGCACTGGGAATATTCTCACAGCTCTCAAATGCTTTTTCAGGGAAATAACAGACTTATAGGATAATATATACCAGATCAGACAACGCTGTCTGAAGAAATCTGACACTCATTTTGCTACCCTAGTAAGATTATTTTACTACCATGAACACAACACACAAAGACATTTCTAAGTGTTGATGGCTGGAAAAAATTCCATACATGCAATAGGTGTTGTCCTATTTTTGTTTTTACAAAAACAGAAAATACATTGTAAGAGTTATTGGCAAAACCACACATGATGTTACATGTAACTGTATAAATTATATACTATTATTGATCTATGTATCATTACACAGGTACTAATTTCTACATATAATGACTATTCATCACTATATATAATACTATATGTACTAATCCATATATAACCTATTTAAACCCCAAAATGCATTGTGCAAGGAATGAAGCCTGTCCACTGTTCTAGAAGGAAATATGAAGCATAGCTGAAATGATTATCTTACATCATTTCTGTAGGCTAACCACAGCTAAGATTCAAAGCTTACTCTGTTATTTTGCTCCTTACAAAACAAGCACTGCCCAGGATGCTGAGGAATTCACAGACTTGCCCTGTGCACAAAGGACCATGTAGCACAAAGGTGGTCACATTGCTCAGAGATAAAGCACAGAGTCTCTAGTGTCCTGTTCAGTTTACTGGGAGCTGCTTCAGCCCAGGAAAGCTGCATGGTGAAGTGAAAGGGAAGCAACACCTACATGGAACTGCGCTATAGTCTCCAGGGCTTCACATTTCCAACCCAGTTTTGACAGAAGGAAAACCCAATGATCTGAGTTCGAGCTCAACAACCAAAGAGCTGACTTGCAGCAAAATCATATACAACTTGGAACCAGTATTTTAACAGCCTATTTGGAACCACTGAGTCACAAAAGAGCTATCCTTAAGCACTATGGTTGCACACAACACAGTTCTCCTGAGGTGCAAACCTCAAGGCCTGCACAGCCCATTTCCATGCAGCACTGGTGTGCAGGAAATACTCTGTCCCTGGGGGAAGTCAAACTGCAAGGTGTACACTAGTGTGCCAGGAACAGCACCACAGAGTGCTGAATGGATTTCAAACTTCTCCCCAATTTCATTACATTTCCTTCTTTTTTTTCCTAATAAAAACACATCTATATTTCATTGATGAGTATGAGAGAAATAAAGTCATCCAATTCAAGAAAGAATGGAATACTGCTCTGCCTCAGAAAGTGCTAACCCTTCAACAGTGTTACTCCAGCGAGCCTGCCAATGCCTGAGGAGGATGGAAGGCTGAATACAGAAGGTGAAATAGATGTTTCAAACTGCTTTGTGGAGGGGCAACTTGTTTTCCTGTCAAAATGTTATCAGATGTGTGTAGTGGCTGGGGTAAGAGCTATGTTGTCTGGAGCACTGTCAGAACTAAAGAATTACTGTAATAAGGTCAGAGTGTTTGGCTCCTCTATTCCCCCTTGTCTCTTGATGGATTATTTAGTGAGTGTAGTGCTAGAGCTCATACATTGCAAAATTCTTCCAAGTGTTTTTGTGTCTTTCTCCTCACAGAAGTGTTTCTGTACCCTTCCCATCCTGTCTCTCTTCAATCCATTGGCTTTTTCAAAGTGTTGGGTTTTTTTTTAACACCATAATGTGATGTACCCAGAGAGGTAAAATGATGTCAGAATCCTTTCTGCCCCAAACCAGTCTGTAAAAATCTTCACCAAAGCAAAGTTCATGGGTGCATTTAAAAGAGGCACGATCTGTTTGTGCTTAAAAGAAAGTCTCTCTTTTTGTGTATAAGCAGAATAACAATGCCAGAATGCATTATTGCAAAGAACTGTTGCCATGGGGATGCCATCAATAACATCATTTTCTGCATCCTTGTCCTTTAAACATATAAGGAACCCAACAAGCATTCATAAATGGGAAAAAAGAACAATTACCTTTTCTCTCTCAACAGCAAAAGAAGCCTTTTTTTTCACCTCATCAATAGAAAATTATGTAGAAAGGAATACTAAAGACTGTTACAAGAAGCACCAAGAAGCCTATTAGTGACAAAGGCTTTTTCCCCCCTCTTTCCATGAATAATTACAGCTCTTCAAGAAGAAATCAGCCCAGGCTAAGGACCCTTTGCAAGCTTTAGATGGTAAAACAAACATTTGACTATACAAGGATTTCCCTTTCATGTACCTTTCCAAGGAAAAACAACTAAAATCCAGGGTAAAATGGGAGAGAAAAACCCCAGAGAAACATCTGCTGCAATTCCACGTGAAGAACCCTGCACATTCCCCTAAAGGACTCATATCAAAAGCAGCTACACTGGTGACAGAACCAATACAAACTTCAAGCCAAAAGTTTAAAGTTATCTCTGGTGGGAAAGTTGGCTTTTTAAGGAGAGTAATAACAGGAAGCAAAGGAGGGAAACGGGATTTCAATACTAGATGTGTTACCAAACAGTTGTAAACCATGGCTCAGCCAAAAACCCCAAAGGCCAAAGCAACATGGTAGAGACACTTAGTAGGCAAAGTCAGTGCCTGAAGAATGAAACCTTTCCCAAAGCAAGATTAGACTGCAGGGATTGTCAGTCAGGTAACATATAACTAGGGAGCCCTTGTGACCCATGACCCTTTTGTCCTGGCTCTGCTGGGGGATGTGCAAGAAGGAGCTCGGAGCATGCTGCTGGATGTTTGCTCCACACTGGCAAGGTCAAGGGCTTGTTGGTGTCTTTGGGCCCTTCCCTACACACAGCGTGCAGCTAACACCAAGCAGCATGCTCAGAGCTGCACTAGGGCCACAGGCTGAATGCGATGATGGACTATCTCCTACTTCCTGCTCCTTGCCTCTGCGTGGGGAACGGAAGGGAAGGGAAGGTGCGCAAAGGGAAAGGGAAGGGAAGGTGCNAAGGCAAGGGAAGGGAAGGGAAGGGAAGGGAAGGAGTAGTACATGTTAAGGGTAGTTAGTTGGAGCTGAGAATGAATTAAAGATGAGGAGTTGGTAAGCTCACTGCTTCTGCCTCTCCACCTTTCCAGTGCCTGCTCATTGTGGGGAGCTCCTTCAGCTCCTTCACTCTGTTACCATGCAAATCCTGATGGAATGGGAGCCAGGAAAGGGGAGCAACAGATGGAGATGGCAGCAACCAATTCTCTTCCCTTCTGTTTTAGAGCCTCTGCAAAGTTTCCAAGCTTTCCACTATTCAATCCAGTTTCAATGCTGACACTGACTGGGAATAAATTCCACGGGAATAAAGTTTCCTTGTTCTGTGTAGATTCCAATGCATTGCAGAGCTGTTTAGAAAGCTCTACTGAAAGGCTTCTACAGGACAGCTAATAGCTAACTCAGTTTATCTGAGGGACTGCCCAGCAAATTCCCCAGGAAACAGAATTTATTGCAATCTGTTTCTCACAATCCATACATTCCTCTTTATCTCTGAAGCCAAAGGAATAAGAGACAAATTCTTGGAGGGAAATGTAGTGATTCCCTTTCATCCTGGTTCACCTAAGACTTGGAAAAAAAGTGTCTACTTCTGTCATTTCCTAGCTGGGCTCAGGAGGCTGACCAGCAATTCCCAGTTTCCTAGTCCCTCAGATCAACACTCCTGCATGGCTGTCAGCAAACCAAACCAAAGGTTCTGATGAATGGCTCTGAGTCTCTTGAACCCCTCTGAGATCCTTTAAAGGCCATTTGAAGTTTATATGCTTAATTTATGGACTAAGTATTAAAAATGTACATGTGTTCTGTTCAGCAACAGTTCCTTAACTCTCTTTGACTCTGTGACTGGAAGGACACTCAGTCATTTTAATTGTTTACAGGTTAGCACAGAATGCATCCAAGAGATAAGGGTCACTTCAGTGTCAACACAACCTTGCACAGATCTCTAAGAAAATCTTATTACACTTTCATTCTGAATAGAGAACAAAGCTTCCAAGAAGAGACATTTTCAGAGGATATGCCACTGCTCACCATATTATTCTCTTTTATCATTAATTTAGAAGGAAATTAAATTCCTTACAATAATCAGGTACCAGCTAAACCATTCTCCTTTTCTGCCCCCATAATCCTCAGATGGAATTTCCTTCACTTGATCATGTAAAATTCTGCCATGTTTCAGTGGAAAAGCAGAGGAATTATGTCAACATTTAAACTCCCTTATACTGACCTATTCTGAGTACTAATGATGCTTCTCAAAAGAGAACAACCTCCACTTCAGGGATGCCTGCAGAACAGAAACCTGAAGATGAAAGCAGAAGCATGCCTTTGTATTGTTTAGAACTAAACAAACTTTCTCTGTGGCAAAAGGCTGGAAAAAAGGCATCTACATCATGCCATATGCCAGGGAAAATGTCAGTTGTTTTCATGGCCTCTGCCAGAATGCATCCAGCTCTACATCACCACCATTCCTACCTGGATGGGTGCATTTCTGCTACACTGAAGTCAAATAATTATCTTTTAGGTGTTCTCTCAAGTTTTAGTGACATACTTCTGGCCAGAGCTTGCACACCAAAAGTCAAGTCTTACAGCTGTGCTTTGATCACCATGTGGGTAACAAGCTAGGCTTCTTGTGACAAATCTTTGCTAAGGAACTTGCCAGATCCTTGGCTGACAGAAAAAACAAAAGCTGTGAGTGTGTGGGCACTGCTCAGATGGAGAAAGCAGATGAGAGCTGGGGCCTGGGAAAGAGGCAAAAGAAGGAGATGAAGGAGGCTAGAGAGGAATGAAGGGTCAGTCAGTCAGAGGGTTTG
This sequence comes from Bucco capensis, assembly GCA_013396975.1. Lineage (NCBI taxonomy): Eukaryota > Metazoa > Chordata > Aves > Piciformes > Bucconidae > Bucco > Bucco capensis. The sequence continues at coordinate 108,814 of VWZO01010561.1, read as the reverse complement.
GCCAGAGGCCTGCAGAGGACAGGAGTCATAATGCTGGCACCCAGCACCTAAGCAAGCAGAAGCAAAGGTCTTGGGTCACAGTCCCATGAAGGAAGGAAAGGGAAGGAAAGCAAGGCTGGTTTTGAGGAAGTCCTGGAAGTGACCTAGTGATATGGAATACAGAAAGTGTTGTGCTAAATAGACTGGTAAGTTAAATTCCCTGGACCTAGAACAACAGGAAGAAAAGTGGGCTAATGGAGAAATGAATGGAAAGGACAGTAGAGAGGAGGAGGCATTGCAGACAGCCTGCAGGCTTCCCAGAAGAAGGTCTGCCACTCCAGTTTATCCCATGTTCCTCAATGACATGATAGGACAATTGCTTGCATGCCCTTGAAGTATCCTGGCTTGAGAATATCTGTTTTCCAGCATCTCTAACAGTTTTGTGGGAAGCCTGGATTTCCTCTGCTACAATCCTTCTCACCACAGCTCTGTAGAACCAGGCTGCTTGTGGGGTGACATCAAGAGCACAGCAATATTAGGAGCATTCCTCTCTGCCATTGGCACAAGGACCATCATTACTGGTGTCCAGCAAAGCAGAACAGTGGAAAGCACTGAGCAAACAATCTGGGACACAGACAGGAGTGTCAGGCTCCAGGTGCTACACTGGGTGAACTTAGCATTCCTGAGTGCTTAGAAAGCTCAGTTCTTTGTCTCTTTAACAATATGTTTCTTATTTGACAAAAAGCAGCTATAACTAGCTGTGTCAGTACCATAATTTGGAATAATTTGTGGGTCTGGGAAGTTGCAGTAGGGTGTGGGTTGTTTGCCATTCTAATAGAGGTTGTATGTTGGGTTTGGGTATCACTGATGGGCTTTTTCTACACTCAATGAAACAATGAAGGAGACACAGAACATGCACTTAGGTCTGACTTCAAATTGAAAAATCTAGTCCCATGCTGATCCACATCCTTAAAAATTACAGGGTACCGTTATCTGATATAAAGCCAACACATCCCCAACAGACTCCAGCTATCTTCCTTGGCCAGCCAAGGAAGAGAGCACAGTGTTACTCTAGGATTGGGAGCAGTGCCCTCCCTTTTTGTGTAGAACTTGTGCTGCCAAAAGGAATGAACAAGATAGGCCAAATAGTGGGTGCCAGAGAGCAAAAGTGGGACAGAACTCCCTCAGAGATGCTCCAGGAAGCCTTTCTCCTTTCCCTATGCCTGCAATTCTTCTGCAAAGTTGTTTTTGTGACCTTGACACACAGATTTATAGGTCTGGCACACCTGCTAACCAGGATTTGTCCTACCCCAGTCTAACCAGAGAGAGCTGCCAAGCAGTAGGAAGCCACTTTACATTATTTATAACATCACTGATCCACACTGATGCCACCAAGTTTCCATCTTCAACTCCCTGGCATGAGCAAAAGGACAGATTTCCCTTCCACCTACTGTTGTGAAACTCTCTTGGCAGCCACTCTGCTTTCTTCCTCCATCATGGTAACTGCCAGAGTTCCTAAGTACTGAGAGGGGTTACTGTATAACTTTGGACCCTGACTCTTGTCTTCCAGGTCTTCCCTCTTGCATGCAAGCTTTATTAATGCCAAAGGCTTAAGAAATAACAAGGAATCAGACTAATGGTAGGTAAACTCACATAATCTTAAAAAACCCAGTATTGTGTGCGAGGCTTTGCAGGACTGTGTTTGTCTAAGATGACATTTAGACTTACAGCCCTACAACACAGGGTTTGGAATGAAACCTTGAGTAATCCAAGACTGGTAATTTGGAAGAGTCATTGCTCTTTACATGGAATTCATGATGTTGCAAGAGCTTTCAGATTCATGCAATAATCACTGACAATCTTTTTACTCAGCACAGAACCATCACCTTACCTCCTCATATAAAGAGCAGCTAGGAAGGAGTCTCCATGTGAACAGAAAACTCTCACTGAGTTTGCATTAAGGGTCCCAAGTCACTCATGTCAGAATAAAAATGAAACTGTTTGGCAAATGATTTTGATTGATCACAAGGCATCCTAGAAGAAGTCCCTGAGGAAAGTATATTGAAGGACTTCTAACTGAAACTGCCTGTATGGACAGAAATACAGTTTTTTCTCCTATGCTGATGCAAACCAAACATGCTATCTACTGCAGCTATTGCTTCTACATGAATGACACACTGGCTGAATTTATTGTCCTGCTCTATCCGTGATCATGGTTGTTGTCACAGTTATGTGATAGGGATTGTGATAAATTGGCATGGCTTGTTTAGCACAGACTCTGCAAGCTTATTTTGGAATGATGACCTCTGCTCCTCTTCAAGAGAAAAGGTTGCAGGCAGATCCGTTATCCATGGGAAGTATTAGATTGAGCTTAGTATTTACAACTTCTTTGGTTCTGTAACAATTTTCAGAGTTTAAAACTGAAGAAGTTAAGTAATTTCTCAGCCTTTCAGACAAAGTCAAAGACCTCAAGTGCTAAACTTCATTTTCTAGGAGTAAGGATAAATTACTGTGCACTCCTGTGCCATGCAGTGACATGAAGAATCCATGTTATAGGAACAGTGTCACAGAGAAAACACAAAATAGGAAACATATTTCATTTATTCAGTTTTCTAGCATTATTGAGATTGCTTCCTGATAATTATGCCTGTTTTCAACATCTTCAAGAGCTTTCCAAAGAGAAATTGGAAAAAGAAATGTTAAAGACTGAAATAGCATTGTTCTCATAGCACCTAGACCTACAAACTACCACAGCAAAGCTCACAAACCTCTTTCACTCAGGAAGGACAACAACTACATCTAGAGAATCACAGAATCATTAAGGTTGGAAGAGACCTCTAACCTCATCAAGTCTAACCATCAACTATCACCCCCAGGGCACTGAATCATGTCCCTAAGTATCACATCTATACATTTCTTAAGCCCCTCCAGGGATGGTGACTCCAGCACCTCCCTGGGCAGCCTGGGCCAATGCCTAGCCCTATCAGTGAAGAAATCCTTCCTGCCAGCCAATCTAAACCTCCCCTGGTGCAACATGAGGCCATTTCCTCTTGTCCTCTCACTGGTAACACTGTTAGTGTTTCCTCCCAAACTCTTGTCCTTTCATGCTACTTTCATGCTACCATTCTCTGCCTTCCCTACCAGCAGTATCCTTTAAGCTGTGCTTGTGCCTCACCTTTACCTTGGTCTGTGCAAGTACAAAGAAATATAGGCATCAATTCTCTCCTCAAGCCCTGCAGAAAAGGCCTTGGGGTGCTGGTGGCTGAGAAGCTGGCCATGAGCAAACAGTGCACGCTGGCAGCCCAGAAGCACAATGGCATCCTGGGCTGCAGCAAGAGAAGCGTGGCCAGCAGAGCCAGAGAGGTGATTCTGCCACTGCACTCTGCTCTGCTCACACCTCCTCTGCAATACTGGGGCCAGTTCTGGAGCCCTCAACACAGAAAGGACATGGAGCTGATGGAGCAGGTGCAGAGGAGGCCACGAGAATGCTCAGGGGCTGCAACACCTCTGCTCTGAGGACAGGCTGAGGGAGCTGGGATTGTTCAGCCTGGAGAAGAGAAGGCTTCAGGGGACCTACTAGTGACCTTCCAGTACCTAAAGGGAACTTCCAAGCAGGCTGCAGAGGGCCTGTTTGCAAAGGCCTGCAGGGAAAGGACAAGGGGCAATGGTTTTAAATTGGAGAAGAGTAGATTTAAACTGGACATTAGAAAGAAGTTCCTCCCCACGAGGGTGGTGGAACACTGGCCCAGGTTGCCCAGGGAGGTGGTTGAGTTCCCATCCCTGGAGGCATTGCAGGTGAGGCTTGCCAGGGCTCTGGGCAAGCTGCTCTAGTTGGGGATGTCCCTGCCCACTGCAGGGGGGTTGCACTAGATGAGCTCCAGAGGTCCCTTCCAACCCAAACCAGTCTAGGATTCTATAATTCTATGATTTTGGTGGAGAACCTTTCTGCAGCTCTTAGCCATCCCACTTGGTTATAACAAACAAGTAGGCTCTCTTCCTAAGCTGCCATGTGCAAACTGAATAAAGCAAACTGGAAGTGTAGTACTGAGTGGGTCAGGTTTGCTGGCTCACATGGCTGTGCTGTCCACAGGGGCTGCATATGATCCCAGAGAAAATAAAGCCAATCAAACTACCTGCACATTGAAGGAAGTGCAGGACAGGGAAGATGGATGGCATGGAAGGGTTTTGACCCTTCCCTCAGGACTCTCCTGTGTGAGGAGTGAGCTGAGCCCTTCCTTTAGGCAGCTGCAGTAAGGATGCAATGGGAAACATAAGCTGAAAACTCAACAAATAGAAGAATTCTGGGAGAAAAAACATGCAAAACCTAAAGGTAATAGATAAATTACCTTACTGAGAGCATTACTGAGAGCATGAGTACAGAGTCTTGAAGTGTATTTGACTCACAGGTGGAACTTCATAACAATGACATGTCATTGCCTCTCACCTGATAATTGCTCTCAGTTGGATTCCCTAGCATTTACTATGATCTAGATGAGCTAGTCATAAAATTTGGTGGTATTTTTCCATGACTAAACCACACTACTATCTGGTGCAGTACTTACCACAAGTCATCACCAGTATGGTCTACACAGATGTTGGTTCTGAGCAGTAAAACTCTAATTGGAGACCTGAAACAGAAGGCACTAGATCCATGGGGCTTTGGGCTTTTGGTTTGGATTTTTTTTTTTTAAATGCCTGAATTTTGAATACATGCCCATGAATGTTGCATTTTCTTGTTAGGCATGCTCTCAATGAATTTCACACAGATAATCTGCTGAAACAGCAAGCTGGCATTACACATTATTTAAGAAGAGAAATATTTGAAGTGTATGTGAGTAAGGATGCACATCTAAGCTCTGATGCTCAGAAACTCATTTGCCCACTCACAGGAAAGTTATTCCTTGCATGATCTGTGCTTTTAATCAGAAATCCATTTCAAATATAAAGAAATTGTGAGCAGTTACCAACAAAAAAGCTGCAGATGAAGAAGTATTCAGGTAAAGTTGTGCTCTCCAAGGCCACTCTAGTGGACTGAACACAGGAATACAGCTCAGGAAGCCTGATCTCTTGCAATGCCTTAAAGAAATTCCCATGCCTCTCTTGTCCTCTTCAGTCTCTTCTGCCTATTTAGATGGAAAGATCATTGTTTCAGAGCTGATCTTGCTTGCTGCCTTAATGAGTGAGCCTAGCAAGCACTGCTAGTCATTATGAGAATATTAATCAGGAAGATATGACTTCTAATGGGACGTAATTACAAAGGCTTAATGCCTTCTTTGCCTCAGTCTTTAATAAAAGTAACAGCTGTACTGAGGGAAACCAGCCCCCCAAGACAAGAGAATGGGACTGAGAGCAAAATGTCCCCCCCACAATTCACGAGGAGATGGTCAGGGACCTGCTTCTCCACATCAACATCCACAAATCTATGGGGCCAGATGGGATTCATGCTAGAGTCCTGAGAGAGCTGAGGGGTGCTCACCAGGCCACTCTCCATCATTTACCAGCAGTCCTGGCTGACTGGAGAGGTCCCAGCTGATTGGAAGGAAGCAAATATAACTCCCATGTATAAGAAGGGAAGGAAGGAGGATCCAGGAAATTACAGGCCTGTCAGTTTAACTTCAGTGCCAGGGAAGCTGATGGAGCAGATCATCCTGAGTTCCATTATGCAGCACATGCAGGACAACCAGGTGATCAGACCCAGTCAGCATGGGGTTATNGGCATCCTGGCCTGGAGCAGGAACAGTGTTGGCAGCAGGAGCAGGGAGGTGATCCTGCCCCTTTGCTCAGCTTTGGGGAGGCCTCACCTCCAGTACTGCATCCAGTTTTGGGCTCCTCACTCCAAGAGGGACATGGAGGTGCTGGAGAGGGGACAGAGGCTCCCAAGCTGCTAAAGGGCTTAGAACATAAGCCTGATGAGGAAAGACTGAGGGATCTGGGCCTGTTTAGCCTGGAAAAGAGGAGATTGAGGGGAGACCTCATTGCTCTCTATAACTCCCTGAAGGGAGGTTGTAGAGAGGCAGGGACTGGTCTGTTCTCCCTAGTGGAGAGGGATAGGACAAGGGGAAATGGATGGAAATTGCCCCAGGGGAGGTTCAGGTTAGATATTAGGAGGAATTTCTTTGCTGCAAGGGTTGTCAGCCATTGGAACAGGCTGCCCAGGGAGGTGCTTGAGTCACTGTCCCTGGAGGTGTTAAAGAGTTGGGGGGATGTTGCGTTGCGGGGCATTGTTTAGTGGGTTGATATGGCTAGGAAAAAGGCTGCACTGATGATCTTCAAGGTCTCTTCCAGCTGTAACTGTTCTGTGACTGTTCTGTGCACATGTGGACAGAAAAACAGGATTGAATCAAATAGCCTGTCCTTCAAGGAATGAAGGCTCTGAACTATAACTGCTGGAGTGAGTAAGACTCTTCTGACAATCCCTACCTTTCTTATGCCTTAAGATGATCCTAGCTACGAATGCATTAATGTCAGCTGGGGAGAGCTCAGGTGCCCCTTGCCCATGGTTAAGCTCTGCTGGTAGGGTGATGGAAGTCACAGCTAGAAGAGCTGCCTAGGTGTGAGAAGATATTTGCAACTGATCATCTTCACTTAACTATTAGATCCATACTTCCCTACTCATAGAATCACAGAATCATTAAGGTTGGAAGAGACCTCTAACGTCATCAAGTCTAACCATCTACCTATTACCCCTATGGCACTAAATCACATCTATACATTTCTTAAACTCCTCCAGGGATGGTGACTCCACCACGTCCCTGGGCAGCCTGGGCCAATGCCTAACAACCCTTTCAGTGGACAAATTGCTCCTAACATCCAATCTAAACCTCCCCTGGTGCAACTCAAGACCATTTCCTCTTGTCCTCTCACTGTTAACCCTGGAGAAGAGACCTAATCCCAGCTCACTCCAACCTCCTTTCAGGTAATCGGAGAGATGCTGCACTGGATTCATGATCAGGAAATGCAAAGAGCTATTATCCAAAACCAAAATGCTGGGTTGAGGGAGAGGGATTCTTTTCTGTGTCTTACCTATTTGTGAAATAGTCAATTCCAATTTTTTTCTTTAATTTGTTCCAAATCTATGTGCATTTGATAAGAAACTTCTATCGTCTGGGCATATCCAAAGTCACCTTTACTGTTGATGTGGAGGAGAATATGAAAGGACACTATTTCTCAGTGCATATGTGGCTAGGTGTTTATCCATGTATAGAACTGGCTCCCTGGGAAACTTCTCCTTTATGACCACATAAATCTTTCTCATTACAATCTGAGTTATTTATGCCTAGGACTACCTGTGCTTGCACCAGCCCTGGTGGGCCAGAAGAAAGCCCTGCCAAGACCACAGACTAACCCAGCTCTCCAGCAATTTCAATTTGCCACAAGGAGTGGCTTAAGAAAGCAGCTTTTTGAAGTCAGGTTATGAGTCCCTCTGGGCCTCCTGCTTATTTTATAAAGGAAAAAATCACACTATCTTTTTACCTTATAACCCAACACCCACAGACAAAAGGAAATGTTCTGAGAAACTGACAGAAACTTGACTGTCAAAATCTTGCACACCTTGCTCTTGGGCTGCTGCACCTCCAACACAGAAAAAAGACAATTCCCTAATATTCTGCCCTGAAGACTGTCACTCTAGGAATGAAATTAAAGTGCAGACATTGAAAATTAAACATTCATAAACTCCTGAGCAAATATTTGTGCTAATGAAGGTTAAGGAGTTGGCAGCCCTGCAAACTGTACTCTATTTCTGGACAGTCTCATTTCAATGCAGGCAGCTGGAGTGGAAGCTTCTCTTGCTGGCCTGCCAATGCTTGCAGCCTTGACCTAAAGAGACCCTCTGCTAGAAGCAAGAAATAACTTATTCTTTATGCTTGTTTGTCCCTGGATTGATTTCAGGCAAAGGCTGCCAATTCCCCTCAATCTGTACACAGTGGTTTTAGAATATAGTCTACAGTCAATTGGGATCTGAACAGAGACCACCTAAGTCAGTCCATTAAAACAACACACTGTGGTAGAAATGGAGCACTGAGAGCAAAAGGCCAGGGCTAGTATCCACTCCAGCTTATTGCTGTGATGGGAAGGGAAAGGAAGCTGAGTCACACCTAAAAGCCTTGAAAACTGCAGATTAAAACTTAGGAGGAGAGATTAGAGCAATAGAAAATCATTTGGACCTTTGCATCACCTACTCTTTTAAACATAAAGGTTCCTTGTTCTTTTCACATTCCTCTTGCTGTCAGAGTCGATGTGCTGTAGGCATGCTGAGTCTGACACGGCATCCAGCAGCAAGAACTCTTTCCACTGACAGAGACAGGGACTCAGCAGCTCCTTTTTCACTCAGGCCAGCTTTCAGAGATGGCTATGGCAGTACTGCAGGATCTAACTTTTGGGTTCTGTTTAAAGAGTATCATTTTTAGAAATGACTCAGCACTCTCCTTCTGAAAATTAACCCATGTGATGCCAGGCTGTAGCTAACTTACAGGCACATCTGTCACTTCTGAACAGCAGAAATCCAAATGGCTCCAATTTGAAGCCCATCCTGCTTTTTGGGAAGCTACTGGCAAGAGATTTTGTCACAAGGCCTACATTAGGCAAACAGGATTTGCATCAATCTCCAATATCCTCTTAATCTATTCTTCCTTAAGTGTGTGTAGAAACATAAATTTTCCACTGCTGAGGAGAGTGAAGAGTTTAATGAATTATATCCCTGCCACCTGCTTTAGGAACACACCTGCTGCTCCAGAATATCAGCTGAGAACATTGCTCTGGTTTATGAAACTTCCTCCTCCTGGAGTTAGAGGTAATTTCTCTGCTGACATTTGCCAAACACAGCCTTGTTTTACTCTATGACTGGAAGAGGAAAGAATCAGGTGGCACAAAAAATGAGTTATTTGGAAAAAAAAATGGTTTATGATTGGTGACAACATCTCTTGCTTTTGGGAGCATGCTCACCATAACCCAGTACATCTATCTAAATCCTGTGGTGAGAATGTGTAAAGCAAGCAAAGTAACCACACCTTCCAGCAGAAAAGCACGAAGGGAAAAACTCTTGGAAACTAAATAAAGCCCTCAGTGTTTATGGGTTTAATCCTGCTGCATTCAATATAAAGCTGCATTGAAAGCAGTAGTGTTGGATTAATCCCATAACTGTTTTTATTTGTTCAGAAATACACAGTTCAGATGGGATTCTGTTAAAAAAAAAGGAAAAATTGTCTGCTTTTTCAGATAATTTCTATAGTTCAAAACTGATTAGTATTAAGGCCTCTGGCATGTACCTATCTAGAACACAAGCTATGGTCAAAACCTGGCTCCATTCACTGTCCTTTCTCTGAGTTCATTTCATAGAAAGACAACTGTGCTAACTTTGACTAAAGCAGCATATTGATATCCCATTAAATTATGGAGTAAAAATTAAGTGTGCAGGGTTGTACCTAAACCAATGACTTAGTAAAAGGAGAACTGAAATGTGTTTCTGTAATTCAAACAGAATGAACACCACACCCATGTGGCATTTTTAACGGCGGATTTCCATCCCTTTTCCCTGTTATTCACAGTTAACAAGTTCTGCTACTTGTGTTTTCCACCTCCTATCAGAACAGAGCTGGAGCTTTGGTAGTCTAATTCCTTCCTCTTGCCTCAGTGCACACCTGTATCCACTTACTGCCTCAGGAAGGCAGCAGAACAGGAGAGTACCTGGCAGAAAATGGAGCACTTCCTGCAAGTAAGGCTGTAACAGCAGCTATGGAATTGTAGGTAGCTGCCCTGCTTTGAGTTAGACCAGAACGAAACCAGACCAGTTTATAACCTCCTTACCAGAGAGGGAGGAGTGGGGGCTGTACAGTGACAGGACTCGGGGCAATGGCATGAAGCTGTGCCGAGGGAGGTTCAGGCTGGATGATAGGAGGAAGTTTTTCACCCAGAGTGTGGTTAGCATTGGAACAGGCTCCCCAGGGAGGCAGTCATGGCTCCAAATCTCGTGGAGTTTAAGAGGCACTTGGACATTGCCCTTAGTCACCTCGTGTGACCTTGGGGTTGTCCTGTGCCTAAATGAGAGTTGGACTTGATGATCCTTGTGGGTCCCTTCCAGCTCGGGTTGTTCTGTGATTCTGTGAAATCTGTTCAGTGAGTTCACTAATCACTAAGTGCACTTTCTGAAGTGAACAGCATGTTTTTGCAGACAGTGGCTGCTTCTAGCAGTGCTAACACTTGATGGTTACAGTTACTACCAAGGATTGGTGTGCAGATCAGGATCATTGCTCAAACTTGTATACTACACTGGCCTGCAGAAAGTCAAAGGTCATACTACAGGGAAGAGTGGACAGGACAGGTGACCCTAAACTGACCAAAAAGCTATTCCATTCCACAGACATCATCTTCAGTCTAAAGCTGTTCATGAGAGTCAAGCTCTCTTCTTCACTGGCCAGTGTCCAAGTTGGACTCTGTCTCTTCTGCCCTCCATCCTGAGCCACGTGCTCCTGAATTCACTTCCAGAATCCAGCTCCTGAATTGCAGTCCAGTCTGGGACTTCCCCAAGGCCTGCCCACAGCATCACTGGGGACAGTGACATAAGTGCCATCACAGGAGTTGGGTTCAATATTGCTTTTGTATCTATTTCATTTTATTATTAGTGTTTTCTTTAAAGTAGTTTTCGTTTTCTTCTCCAACCCGTAAGTCTCTCTCCCTTATTCCCTTTCTCTTCCCTTTTGGGACAGGAGAGGGGTTCAGAGAGAGTGTCTGTCACTTCTTTAGTGGCCAGCCCAGCTCTAAGCCTTGACAGCAGCAGCTACCAACCACAAAGACTAAAGGACTACAGCAGCCTGCCTGCCTGGTTAGCTGTAACTGGGCAGAAACTAGCACTCTGGCTTTTAAGAAAGGGAGGAAGAGTGACTTTTTTTGTTCTACCAAGTGCAACAAAAATAATCCTTCTTAACAGTAAGCCAGCCACACAAAACAGAACTTGATGCCAACTAGTTTATTGAGGGAGAGGGAAATACAGGCACTGATTTTTTTTTTCGGCTGCACTCACTAATCACTTCAAAAAGTATTTGATGTTTTTGCTAATTAAGTCCTGTTTTAACTACTCTCTACTGCTTCCTATTTTGTGTGTGTTTCCCTTACTACTTTTTCAACACAGAATACCACGTAATCTTCAAGCAAGCAAACCCCCCACCCCCCAGCTCTCTNCCAAGCAACCCCCCCCCCCCAGCTCTCTGACAGACATCAGTATGAATCCACATTGTTTTGGATTCTCTCCTAACAAATCTGGAAGCAAAATGAGGAAGAATCCACTTTTACTCCTTACAATAAATCTGGGCTGCCTTATACTTGCTGGAAAGTTTAAGCTACAGATTACACCTCCTGAGGGAAAAACCAATGAAAGAAAATCCCACCCCCCAAAATACCCAAATAGGTCTCACCTTCCCTTACTTACATGGATCCCCTAATCCAAACATCTAGCTAGTAGCAAACCCTTACTGCACTCTGCTAGATAACCAGTAAATCACTGCTTAGGTAAGAGTGGCAAATGGTGTCATATGCAAGTAAAAGAACTGGCTCTGTCTCACTATTAGCTGTGTTTCCAGGCTGAGGAAGAAGTGATCAGTTCAGGTCAGACTGGGCTGACTGCACAATCACAGAGTATTATATGCTCACAAGGGCATCTGCCAGCAGAAGCAATTGCTGGGTTGTTAACAAGATTAACTGTACCTGAGCTAACTTCTGCAAAGGTACTGAACTTCTGATTGCTCTGGAAGGCTTTAGGGGCTTGTGCACATCATGATGTGAATGCAGAGGGCAGACCAAGCAGCTCACCTGAGCCTGGAGGACCAGCAAAAGCAAATTTCTCAGCCCCCAGAACAACTGTCAAAGTGGGGGTGCATCTCTGCATGGCTTTGCAGCTGCTGCTGGCTGCCAGGCTGGCTCATCTGTTCCCCAAGCAAGGGCTGCCCACAACAAGGCTGGACCAGCTGTATGCAGTGGCACTGCAGTGAAGGGCTATTGTCCAGCTCTACCATACATCCATTAATGTGCCTGCAAGCCACCAGTTCTCTCTCTCTCTCTCTCTCTCCCACCCTAGGGACAAGAGGTGGAGCAGGAGGCAGGATAAGACAGAGGAGGTGGCAGTTCTTCAGACAAGAGGTAGTAGGCCTGCAGGGCTCCTTGCAAAGTGCCTAGATGGATTCAAGGGTAGATGAGAAGAGTGTGTGCAGGAGATATCCACCAATGGCTACAAATCAGGCTTAGGAAATCCTCCTGGCCTGGAAACAGTGCCAGAAAGTATCAGATATGCCTGTCCTGCTTTTCCTCTTCTCTGGATACTTAGGGCTATTACTTGAGACAGGATACCAAGCAAGATGAAACTGTACTCTGAAAAAATACCACTGTTCTTGCTATCTAAGAAGAGTATCAAAATAATTTTAATATGCAACTTCTTCAGATATTTTTACCGATTTCCCCCCTAAAATCTAAATTAAATGTCTGTATATTTAATTTCAGAACATTGTTTCTCTGTCTGAGAAAGTTTTCTGACTTTTCTGCAAATTTGCTTATCATTCCAGATTATGGAAACATGATTTTGACACTGGTAGTGAAGGCTAGAAATGAGGAGGCAGCACTCTCTCCCTAGGGAGCCCAGCAGAATGCCATGCTTCCCTGCTTGTAACGTAGGGATACATATCTTTGTCTGTCTGAATGGCAAGGAAGAGTCTCAGCCTCTCAGTCATTCTCTCTCATAGAGCAGTTAACACAATAGACTCTGACCTAAAAGCTACCCTCACCAAATTCATACTAGTTTTCCACATACACTTCAGTCATACTCCCTAAATATATTGTTTGGCCACAGTACCAGCCACACAACAAAGGAAATGCAGTAGAGATTTTCACCACTTGCACTGCAATTACCACAGTAAGAATCTCAGTGCTTTAAAAAGCAAATAGCATCATCTTGTTCAATGCCAGCTTCTCTGCTGAAATATTCATCACCTCAGTGAGAGTTCTGCGGTGTTTCAAGGTGTAAAATGCACAAACTTGGCCACTGGCAGACTATGTTCTTATTGTGTTTCAACCTGTGTAAAGCAGCCATAATTACTGAAGGTGGATGGCCAAAACGTACTATAAATTTTAAGAGAGCATATGTTTTTATTCAAGGTATGTAAAGAACTTTTAAAACAGAGAAGAAAATCTCAGCACTGAAAAATGCAAGGCTAGACAGATGAACTTTCCAAGTGGCCATTTCTTGAAAATAAAATGCATCTCTAGTTACCAAAGAAATGAACTGGTATTTATTTTTGTCACTTGTCACTATTGGTATGATTGGTTGTTATTATTTAGCAGATACTTGTTACTATTGTTGTTTACAAGGATACAGTGCTTGTGCAGCTGAGCTGTCTGTCCCTCTGTCACTCCTTTCCCTTAGTGACTGAGCAATCCCAAATCACTTATCAGAGTAGAGATATCAAAGATCATAGAATCATAGAACAATGAGAGTTGGAAGGGACCCCCAAGGACAATCAATTCCAGCTCCCATTGGGCACAGGACAACCCCAAGGTCACACAAGGTGACTATGGGCAATGTCCAAGCATCTCTTAAACTCCACAAGATTTGGAGCCATGACCACCTCCTGTTCCAGTGCTCCACCACTGTCTGGGTAAAAAACAATCACAATCACAATCCTACAAGCTTTGGGAAAACTGGGAACCAACCAGAGAGATCCAGACTAGTATTGTCAGCCAGGAAAGGCTGCAACATGAGCACAAGAGCTCCCTGCTTTACATGGCATGCCACCTGCTCAGTCAGCACGCAGGGGAAAAGCAGGACTTACTGACAAAAGCCCAGCTGAGGACCCACCAGAGCATACACAGCTTCTGTCTTCCTAGGACTGGGATACAGCAGGGGCATGGCTGGGGGCAAGGGCACAAAGCACACAGGAGTAGCAGGGATTGCTGTGGTAGTGTGTAGGTATTGCTAGGGAAAAAGTGTTCCACTAACCATGACACAACAGGTCCTAAACCACAGTTATTTTCTGACTCCTTCTTGATAACAGAACCGTAAGATCCTCCTTGGTCACTCTGCATCCATACAGGAGGTAGAATTTATCTTCTCAGAATGATCAGTTCTGTAAAGCTGCTTCCAGTGATGCAGCAGCTAAGGGTTCAAGTGTCATCACAGATGCCCCACACAAAGCCAGAGAAAGCAAAGAATAGGAAATTAAGGAGCAATTTTCCCTGGAAAGAGCACTGACCTAATATGCTGCTGTTTGTGCTCCAGCAAAGAAATTCTGCTCATTTCAGGTGAATGCTCTAGAGATTCTCAGGGTAGAAATCTTGTGGCTTCAAGATACAGTTTAAAGTGATCTGAAGAGATCCAAATGACTCTGCATCTCTCTGCAAGTCTGCCTTAACTCCACTCTGTTCAGGTGTTTTGTCCTGAATCCCACTGTCTGCACTCAACTTGGAACTAGGGATTCCCCAATCCACGCTCTTACACTTCTGGCTTGGCTAGGCTATGTAGGAGTGGGACAGAGCTTGTCAGTTGTTAAGCAGCTGCAGTGCTTAGCCTGGGTAGATTTTCCTGCTGTGACAAGAGCTATCCAAAGCACCTGCCAGGGTGTCTTTAATGGGACACTCTCTGCATATTCTGACCTTGAGACTGAAGGACAAGAGGAACTCTTACCATGGGGCAGTTCATCAGTGGCCACTCTGGATCAGCTGTCTGGGCACAGAACACTAGCATTATCTGGCAATTTCAGTTCACTATGACCTCAAGGAGGAAGAGACCTAGCAGTGGCCTTGATTTTGTCTTTTTCTTACTGTGGTAAATTGCAATTGTGGCTTTTGGGGTTACTGTAAGTCTTGGGGTTGTTTTGCTGACAAGCCTTTTGTGACTTCATGGTATTTAGTTGCATCTGGCAGAGATATTCTCCAACACCTTCTGAACCATTTCTCTCTCACAACTGACTCCAGCTGATGGCCTTAGTGGTCTTTTCTAGCCATATATTGGTATGTTCCTGTTCTTTGTTGACTGAGGTTGCTCAGAGAGCAATTGAATGAGGTGTCATGCTACAGAAATCCCCGGAATTATATCAATAAAAGTATCTAAAAGCTCTGTAAGAATAAAGTGACCATTATATACATTAAAGAACTATAAATGGCAACTACAACCACAGCTAAACACAAATAATTAGTTAAGTAACTATTTCTTTTTGCAAGTATATTTTTCCTTTAAAATGTTCTAATTTCTGCTAAAAAAAACCACAGAGCCTTGATCTGAATAAAATTTTAGGTCTATGGGATTTTGGTTTTCTTTCAAACTATCTCACTCTGAGATCTATTGAAACACTCATTGTTTCAAGGCACAATCTTTGATGTTTGTAAAGTGTATTAGACAGATACACGCTTTCTATTAAAAAGGCAATGATTGGCTTCACAAAGAACCATACAAATACCTTTTTAATTGAAATCTTTCCATCTCCCCTACTTCCAAGTCCCCAAAGGTACCAAGCTATGAATTTCAATGAGGGCTTTGCAAAACAGTATTTAATTAGTGCTTTTCTGTCAGCTTCTCTCCCAGCACTCACCTAACTATTCTTGCTTCTACACTGACAAGTAACAGCAATTTAGTATCACAGAAAAGGAGCAGCATTCTCTAACAGATAAGAGTCCCAAACATACCAATTCAGTCTCATTTTGGTTGGAATAATGTCTGGTTTTATCATGGAGGTAGCAGACCTTTGTTCATTCTGTAGCTGAAGGAACCAAAGGTTTGAACAGAGCTACAAAGCACAATCTGAAAATCCATCTCTTGTGGAAATGGATTGCTGAGTGGTTCCCTGTAACAGAAGTAGTTTGTTCTAGCTCTGCTGCATTTCAGCTGCCAATCAACAAGTAGCACCACAAAAACGTGTGACTAGTGCTAAATGACAGCAAATGATGCTGTTGGATAGAGGACAGCATTTTGACTAGCTGGCAGACATTCTGCAGTCTCTTTGGGTTGCATGTTAACTGGTCAGTTCCCTCCCCAGCTGAAGAAGCCTCTTGCATTCCTTGGCAAGTAAACCCTAACACAGCCAAGTTCACAATTAGCACCCTCTATACTTTGTGCCTACAACAGGAGACTGGCCTTTAAGCCTGGCTTCAGTAGTTCAGTACATTCAGTTTCTCATCACCTTCAAAGGAATTAAAAAATCCCTAGTGGGATTGTCCCAACTAAAACTCTCTTCTTCATCAGGACATAACTCTCCCTGAGAAAGGTAAGGCTGCTTTATGACAGAACTAGATCATTCCTGAAGCTGAAGGGAAGAAGAGGAAACAAATGATGAGATCCTCTATATGCTGGTGGAAAAGATGAGAACACAAACAAAATGTGACAGAAAGAACTGCTACAGAGGATGCAGACTGAGACTGCAGTGGTTTTATATGAAGATGACTAGGATACAGTAGAGTACATGACACTTGGAGAGCATCCCAGCAGCCTAGTGCTGTTCGAGCTACACTCTGCAAATGGAAGCTCAGCTCTTACTATCAGCT
Source organism: Bucco capensis (assembly GCA_013396975.1). NCBI lineage: Eukaryota > Metazoa > Chordata > Aves > Piciformes > Bucconidae > Bucco > Bucco capensis. Next base: position 92,320 of record VWZO01010561.1, on the reverse strand, counting down.
CTTGAAGTGAACTGTAGAAAAAGATCATTCAGGTGAATGCTCCCATATAAAGTCTTTAAACTCATTTCAGCATGACTGACAACTTCTTGCTCAGCCCAGGGGTCAGAAATGGAGTCAAAGTGAAGCTGCCAGCAAAAAGAACAAGGACTTTTGAGAAGGGCACTTATTCACACTACCTTTTCATAGTATTTCTCCTGCTTTCAAATACCTTCTTAACATGTCACTAAATACTTTCAGAAACCAGAAGATTAAAGCAATAAAATATTTTTCATTATCTGATGGAAGGCAGAACTGGGAAAAGCTGTGAGAGCACTCAGAAAGAGGAATGAGACCCATGAGGAATGCTGACACTATCACACAAATTGCTCATTAGGGTGCACCTTTTTGTCCTCACTCTTGGCTGCAACTTGTGAATCAGTATCACTACACTGATTTTGGTAAAGAGAGAGCAGAGAAGCAAATGAAAGCAGCAGTAAAAGCCAGAAGGCACCACAGGAGGGTGCTGCACACAGCCACTGTGCTCATCCCGCACCAACAGATGAAGCATGACTTTACACTTGCCATCGACTTTGAGAGCAGGAAGAAGTCCTTTCCCCTTACAGCATCTCAGAGACTCAAACCAAAAGGGCAGCAGCAGTGTCAGCCTGAGAACTGCTGGTCAGCTGAGGCCTGTTGGAGTGAGAATTAGCTCAGCAAATGACTGATCCATGGCAGAGAGTTTAATGATTGCATGCATATCTTATTGTGCTCACACTGTGTTAGAGGATAACTCCCTCCTACCTCAAAATATCAGCAGTTCTTCTTTACAAGCTTAATATCAATGCATCTTCAGAAGACATTGCTGTCACGCACTGCTGACATTCACTGTCATGAATCAGCATGTAACAACACACTGTCTGTAACTACAGACAGATTTTACTGTGCCCAGATATGTTTTCTTCCACACTTCCCATTTCCTTTTCAGTGGATAAACAAGCCCACAGCACTTCACTGTACCAAATACAACACAATTACTCCTAGCTAAGCACATGCTAACCCCCAGAGGAGGCTGAACCACTTGCCTCCTCTTACACAGAAAAAGGAACTACAGTGCAAAGGAGACTTCCCAGCAAGGATCTGGAGTTCTTCCTCTTCCCTTCTATTCCAGGGCTCACCTGGAGTATTGTGTGCAGCTCTGGAGTCATAAGAAGGACATGAACCTGTTGGAGCAGGTCCAGAGGAGGTCACAAAAATGATTAGAGGGTTGGAACACGTCTGCTGTGAGGCAAGGCTGAGAGTTGGGGTTGTTCAGCCTGGAGAAGGCAAGGCTCCAGGCAGAACTTCTTGCAGCCTTTCAGTACTTAAAGGGAGCCTATCAGAAAGATGGAGACAGTCTATTTAACAAGGCCTATTGCGACAGGACAAGAGGTGATGGCTTTAAACTAAAGGAGGGAGATTGAGACTGGATATAAGGAGGAAATTTTTCACACTGAGGGTGGTGAAGCACTGGAACAGGTTGCCCAGACAGGTGGTGGATGCCCTATCCCTGGAAACATTTCAGGTCAGGTTGTTTGGGGCTCTAAGCAACCTGATCTAGTTCTAGGTGTCCCTGCTCACTGCAGGGGAGTTGGACTAGATGACCTCTAACAGTCCCTTCCAAACCTACCCTTTCTATGATTTTATTCCTTTAACACTACACATCCTGTTTTCTTCTGTCATTCTCTGACTCCCCTCTAGTTATCTAGTAATCTTCCTGAGGTGTCCTCTCTCTTTGTATTGTTTTTTGTTTTTTTGCTAACCCCTTAATCATAGAATTATAACATACCTCAGGTAGGAAGGGACCCATCAGAATCACTGAGTTCAGCTCCCAAATTAATGTAATGTTGGCCAACAGCTATGGCACTGCCAGGCTTATTCTGTCATAATATCCCTTGCATGTTACTGCTCAATGTTTGGTCTCTTTACCTAAAGAGTAGCTACCACTTACAACTTTGCTTTCTCTATAAACCCCTTTCCTTATTTCCTTCTGTGACAGAGCTTGCACTCTTCACAGACAAAGCTGCTCACTCTTTGACTCTGGCTGCTACCCTACAACAATCCCAAGGCTTTTGCTTCCACCTGTTTCACCCCACTCACTTGCTGAGTTCCAGTTGTTCTTCAGGGAGATGGAGAAGGGAAAAAAATCCCTAGCTCTGTGTTCTGTGCACTTGATTCCAGTGTTCATCTCTACTTGCTTCCAGTAAACCCAGAGCATGCTGTACATACATCACACACTGCCCATGTCTTTAAGCATCCTGTCCAAAAGTAATGGCACTTCCCAGGATCACATCACTTCCTGCAGCACCCTGGGATACTTCAGGATGGAAGGTGCTCTATTAAAAAACAGGTAACTAACTAGCTCAGAGGCAGCACTGTGAGACAACAGCACACAACAATTCCTGAAAATGACTGCTGGCCTACTAGTCTGCCAATCCACACAGGAATTAAAGGTTAATGCAACCAAGCACTGGAGACAGCATCATGATTTAGGACAGAGAAAGGCCTAGCAGGCCAGGACACAGTTTTGAGATGCAGGCTAAGATGAAGTCTAGGTGATCCTGCTCTGGCAGAGGGGTTGGACTAGATGATCTTTCTAGGTCCCTTCCATGACATACTGTGATTCTGTGAAGTCAGCAGCAATGCTTCCTCTAATGCTATTCGCTCTCTTGGGGCATGACCTTGCTTTGAGAAAGCCACCAACTATTAATCAAAAGCAGAAACCAGGACCCAACAGAGCTGTGCCACAAGCGGGCTGTGACTGCCAGCATATGCCACCCAGAGCAGTGCCAATGAAGAGTGGGGATACTCAGCTCACCTGCTCAATTTACTGCTAAAGAGAATTGAGCAAAATGAGACCTCACCTGCTGCCTGAGAAGCTGTGTACAAACACATGTTCTTCCAATTCAGATGCCAAAGAAGAAATCTGCTAAAGAGATGCACAAGTGCTCTCCCCTACTCCAAGCTGGAAGCACAAAATCAGGTCAATTCTTTCAGAGCAGATTCTGTCAGTCTGGTCTGAATACCTGTTACTCTTACTCTAAATGGCAGCTAAATTCTGCTTCTAACACTGTCTGGGACATACCATGAGGAAAATACATTCATCCATTGCCACTTTCCCAGAAGAGAAGGAAGGATGGCAACAGGAGCCACCACACACACTTTTTGTTTAGGGAACAAAGTTTGGATGGGGAGGAAAGGGGAAGGTAATTCATCTCTCTGAAGGTGATGCAGAAATACTAACTACTGAGAAGACATTTTCACCAGAAATGTCATAAATAAAGAAAAGAGGCTGCTGGTCACCCTATATCCTGTAGAACTGCTGGAAATACAAACTGTCTGGAAAGAAGAACTAGAATGCTATACCCTGGTATGTGCATTAATTCATTAACTGCTCTGTGGCTCCAATCCAGCAAAACACTTAAGCACATGAATAGTCCCAACAACAAAGGCCTGAAAGCTTTCCCATACATTAAAGCAAAATGCAATGAAGGCACAAGCCTCTCCCCTGCTTTCAGAAAAAAACTATGAAAACCAGAGAACAAAATCCATCCTGCCTCCCTTGAGGTATGGCAGGCAAGGAGCTGGGTCATAGCAGCCACACTCAAGGAGAGCTTAGGAAAATGGATTTACAGAACCGCTGTGCATGTCCAGCTATGATTTTTAAACACATAGACATTGATGCTATCACACCTTGTTTTCTAAGCACTGTAGGAGTCCAGCCTATCTGCAACACAAAGGACCATTTAGCTATGAAAAACTTCCAAACTTTGTACTGCCTTTGCTTTTCTGGGAAGACAGTTTGACATTCTGTGGCAACAAGAGTACATTGCTGTGTTTTTGGCCTGAGACAGGCAGCAAGCCTAGCTTACACAAATCACATGCCAGGGTTCAAGGGAGTGTGGGGATAACATTTGGTGGGGGCATGAGGGAGAGAGATGAGTGATTCACAGTCTGGAAGGCAACACCACAGGGCCTAGGTCAGGGAGAAAATGAGAGGTGCTGAGGAAGTATGGGTGTGGAAGGGGGATGATGAATATATTGCCAGCTGATAAAAGCTACCTGCTGTCAAGATCTGCTTCGATGGCACCAGTAAAGCATTCAACAAACATTTGCTGGTGACCTCAGGCAACAGTATTCTTTAGTATATTATCTGCACAAGAACATTTGAAAGCACAGCTAGAATTCTCCTTTTACAGTCACCAAAATAATCCTCTTGCTCCTCTGTTCCAATGCTACAACCAGCACCAAACACAGACAGGCTGTGGGCATGCAGGCACCACATTTCCCACACAGCAGCAAAGTCAATCCCATTCCTGACTCAAATGGTTAATATTGTTCTGGGGCACTCAGCATCAGATTTCCTGTGCAGGCACCTGAAATAGCAGTCCTATGTTATTAGCTATTTAAGACCAAATGCTATCACCAACACAATGAGGGGAAGCCTAATCTGCAAGCTGTACTTCAGACATGAATGCAGTGCTTCTAGGGCAGTAGTGGTGTGAAAGTGGAAGAACCTGCTTCTCTCAGCACTCTGGATGCTCTGCTGGAACATTCAGAGTGAGAAATACCCAGTGTATACACAAACCACTCTGCTGCTCTCCTATCACTGCTCTTTTTCTGTGCATGGAAGCTTATCTGTTATTACAGAATGCTTTCCTCATCTTAAAACCAGTAGGCTCTCCTCTGTGCCAAAGAGCCTACCTCAAGCACCTGTTCATGCTCTGCTGCAGTGTCCTGACTTCTTCCTGCAAGAACTATCCTTAGCAGCATTTGGGATTAGCAGACTATATAATTGCCCTGCAAGCATATTCTTCAGTGTGAACTGCTTCTAATCTGTTTATCACCTACTGGGTTCCTTCTGGCATTTTTTGCTCTCTCTCAGTTTGGTGTAGGTCCTAGAGACACTTCTGTACATGTCAAGGGTTAGGGCTGGGCCAAGCACTAATCCTGGGACAGATATTCTCTATGATCCCAGTTTCCCCCGCTCCAGGAAGGAAAGGGGGAAATTAACAGAGAGAGACACTTGTGGATTGGAAATGAAACTTAAACAACTTTAATGAAAATAATAACAGGAAAATGGAATATATATATATACATACAAACCAATACCACACCCAAACCCCCTTGATGGCAACTACATCACCCTCACCACTGATGCTGTGGCAGAAGGATTCACCAGCAGATACGAATCAGACTCGGGGCTGGATCCTGGAACTGGATTCAGGAACTCTTGGATTGAGAGGGAAGGCAGAGCAGAGAGAGTCCTGCAGCAGCAGAGATGGGCTTCTGATCCCCACCAGGAGAGTTACCAGTCCACTACCCCAGAGAGCTCAAGTGCTCAACCTTCAGGGGCAGTAGAGGCCCAAACCTCTCCTTTTTTGTACTGGCTGTTAATTAGGTGCTAAATAGCTTACTCATGCTTGGGTCTTAGGCTTTATGCAAGAGATCCCAAGGGCCAAGCTTGGGGTTAGTGTTTGATTATGACCTATATGGCATGGAATACCTTGTTTGCACTCAAACTAGGGCAATACATGAATGAAATGGTTTGCTAAGGTCTTCCACAGAAAGTGAGAAGTTTATGATGGTAGTACAGTTATTCACAACTCTCTTTACCTGTGCAGTGGTGTAACCCAAAGAAATAATCACACTTTGCACCCCCTTCTGATTCAATCTTTACTGTTGGCAGATGTTCACAGTCTCATGATGGCAGTTCAAATCCCACTGAAACTGCTGGGAATTTGTGGACTTCTGAACCAGTTCTGTCAGACTTGATCTCATCTCCACTTCAGAAAGAACACTACAGGTGGGACTGGAGCAGTCTTTAGCCTCTACAGATTCCATGGTCCAACAAAGCTCTATTCCCCTAGCTGCTGTGTATACATCTGTTATGGGGTATGTAAAATACCAAGTTTTTTGCATCCCATCTTTCATTCCCCTCCTTCTCACCCACAAACTGGTTTATGTTTATTTCTGAACTGTGGAAGTGGCACCAGGACTCCTTATCACATGGCTGGGGGGGGGTTGTCCCTTTGCCCGGCAGACTGGCACCAAGATTGCGCAAGGACTGTCCCCTTCCCCAGCTGGGCTGCACAGAAGAGCAATGTTAGGACCCCGCGGCATCCCAGCATGGAAGCTGTGCACCATGACAGCCCCCACCAACCGCTTGCAGCCCAGCACCCCCACGTCTGTGGCAGCAGAACATCCCAGCTCTGCACAGACGGAGCAGTGAATCCCGCTGGAGCGGCAGTGGAGCAGTGGTGCACCCCAGCTGCAGGAGCGATCTGCCGGCGGCAGCCCCGCAGCCCCATTGCAGTGGCGCAGAGCTGCCAGGAGCGGCAGGAGCAGCAGCATGGGGCAGAGAGGCAATGCAGCGGAGACGCAGGCCCAGTGCGACTGGATGGGAGACGAGTGGTGCGCCAGGAAGTACGTCACAAGGAAAAGAACTCTGGGAGTCTCACAGGATCTTCCGCGCACTCTCTGGACCACGCAGGCTGGACATGCAGCACGGAGGCAGCCAGACAGTGCTTTGTTCACTCGATTTCATCCATCCATTTCATCCCATCAGCAACTTCATTCACCACCCACCCACACCAGCCCATCGCTTCTCCACTTCACTGCATCTGGACTATGTTTGGAAGGTTCTCTGTGGGTGTGGGGGGGCTGCAGGCTGCCATCTTCCAACATGGCTGGGGAGGGGGCTGGGAGGTTTGCACTGATTTTCGCTTTCACTCTTTTCTGTTAAAGTTATTCTTTACCACTTCTACCCCAGGTGTCTGTGTGATTTATTCCATTTCCTTCCTGTTCTGTGGGAGGGGGGAGGCTTCTTATTTGGGTTCCCCCCAAAATTGTCCTTCAAAACTGGGACAAAATCTAACTGAGACATTACCTTACAAAAGAGCAAAGAGGTGAAAGGATAGGATGAAAAAGATGAAGATACATTGGCAGGGCTGCACCTGGAAATAAGCATGGCATCTGCTAGCAGCACATCTGGTTTAAAGCCATCCTTGGCTTTATTGTGCTAAGAGAGGTGAAGAAAATCCTCTGGAAGCTTTGAGATGTTTGCAAGATGTCACCAGGACTTTGGGACAGTAAATGGTGTGCAGTCAATATTGCTGAGCAACAGGGAACATGGAAAACCAGGATTCTTCTTGATGAGCAGCTCTGCTGGATTTCTATACCTTGACAAAAAGCAGCAGCAAAACACTAAACGTGATTTGAGCTGGATTCATTGGGGGTCAAAGTAAGCAGAAAAAATGGCAAAGTTTTCCTAGTATCAGGTCATATTGGAAAGCTAGGAAATCTGGCTTCTGCCTGTAAATAGACTGTGGAAGGCCAAGGAGAGAAGAGATCTTGAACCAGAAAAATGGGATGTCATTGGACATGGCCACACTCCTGACCACAATGTTGCTTTTGAGATAGTTCAACTTGGGATGGCTCAGCACAGAAGTATCTGCATGAAGCCAGTCATAATAAACACTAACAGAAAATGAAGCCCTCACAGGTGTTTTTATGGGACATAGAAATGAAACAATCTCATATAATATTGAACCAAATGACACACAAATAAACTCTGAATGCTTGGAGACCTATTTCCATTCTGGGTTTGGACACTTGCTAGCTAATAGCATGAAGTGGATTTGATGGCCACTTGGAAGTGGCACCATTGACACTAGGTTTAGAGAGCCTCAGAGCCAGGATGAAAAACATATCCAGTCTGGATAACAGCAAAATTCCTTTAGTCCTCTAATGTCCCTCTGGCATGAAACTAATGCAAAAACATAAAGAGGCTTCCCTGCTCTAATGCTCTCCTTTTAAAAGATCTAACTACTGAGAATTACCATCAGGGTTCACTTATTTTATTGTTTTTCTGGCATTTTACTCTACCATGGGTCTGTTTCACGAAGCATTTCAGTGAGCTCCTGACAGGTAATCCTCCAGATGAATTCAGAGTTCACTTGGCCAATAAGTAGTCAGCTTCTCTGAGATACAGGAATGACAGCTCATGGTCTCTTTCTGCAAATTCTTGGAAAACTGAACAGCAAAGGGTGTTTTCAGATAATGCCAGCTGAAGACAAATGGTAACTTAGCCAAACACTCAAAAGATATGTTGGGATCTCAAGAAAGTCTTTCCAAAGTATATCTCCAGGTAAACATATTATTCAGGATTCAAGAGAGAGACAGAGCTTAGGCTAGGAGAGCGCTGCTCACCACATTCTGGGTTAGAACAGCTTATTACAAGCTGGTTTTTAATGATACATTTTTCAGACTCCCATTAGAGCAGAGTCATTAAATGTCCATTAAGGAAGCGTTTAGGCCAAAAGACAGCTTTTCCTGGGAAGCATAGAGGGAGTTCTGAAAGCATTTTGTTTGGAGAGGGGAGGAGCAGAAGCCCAGTGGTGGAGAAGAGCATGCAGACGTGCAGCTGTTGGTGAGGGCAGGGCAGTGTGAGTGCTGCCCTTTGGCAGACCTGGCAGGAGCCTTCTTTGGCACTGGTTGCCCTTTTCCTGGAAAGCTCTCCCAGTCTCCATCTCCCTCCTTTAGTTTAAAGCCATCACCTCTTGTCCTGTCACAACAGGCACTGCTAAAGAGCCTGTCTCCAGCTTTCTTATGGGCTCCTTTTAAGTACAGATAAGCCACAAAAAGATGTCCCCAGAGTCTTCTCTTCTCCAGGCTGAACAACCCCAACTCTCTCAGCCTTTCTTCATAGCAGAGGTGTTCCAATCCTCTGGACACACTCCAACAGGTTCATGTCCTTCTTATGCTCCAGGTGAGGTCTCACCAAAGCAAAGTAGAGAGGCAGGATTGCCTCCCTCAACCTGCTGGTCGTGCTTCTTTGGATACAGTCCAGGATTCAGTTACCCTTCTGGGCTGTGAGCACACTCTGTTGGCTCATGTCAAACTTCTCATCCACCAGTACCTCCAGTTCCCTCTTTGCAGGACTGCTCTCAATCACATCATCTCCCAACCTGTACTGATACAGAGGATTGCCCCAACTCAGGTGCAGGACCTTGCACTTGGCCTTGTTGAACCTTGTGATGCTCACACAGGTCCACTGCTCAAGCTTGTCCAGGTGCCTCTGGATGGCATCCTGCCCCTCAGGCATGTCAACTGCACCACTCAGCTTGGTGTCAACTGCAGGCTTGCTGGGGGGGGACACTCAAACCAACTGTCAGTGTCATAGATGAAGACATTAAACAGCACTGGTCCCAATACAGACCCCTGAGGGACACCACTTGTTTCAGGTCTCCATCTGGACACAGAGCCACTGACTCCTACCCTCTGGATTTGACCATTCAACTCATTCCTTAGCCACTGACCTGCTAAATCCAGATCTCTCCAATTCAGAGGGAAAGAAATAACAGTGCAACACAACAGACACCTCTGGAGGCAGACAGGGCTGCCCAACTACCACTGCCATAGACAATTCCTATGGGTTTGAATGTTTCAGAGTCTTGATTTTTCTATGATTTTTTAAAAAATATATAATTATTATTATTCCAGGAAAAGCAGCTGCTTCAGAGAACAAAATTTGGTTTAGTGGAAGAATACACTTCTTTCAAAAATAATGTTGCCAACATCTGTTGTGTTCCACCTGATGAAGGTAAACTAATTCACTGCACAAGCTCAATGCTCTCATCAATGTCAATTTGGCTGCCTTCTCAGGAGAATCATCAGGCATCCTGAATTTCAGTAAGATATCAAGCTGCCTAGCACCATCAGAAATTGTTTAATTGACAGCAGTGAGCCCAAAAGAGAACAAACAGAACAAGAAGCATAGGGAGGGATGGTGGGAGAGGATTTGCAACACACACTTTTATCCAGCCAGATCCCTGTGCTACACTTTGATCTCTAAACATCTACATGGAATTCATCAATCACTGAAGTTAAAGTGCACCAGGGATGAAAGAAGGGAATTCAATTACAGCCCCAAATAATGAGCCTGAGGGTATCTGCATTCTGTTCTTACCAGAAGTATATGTAAAACCAGATCCTCAGTTTTACACAACAGATCTGGTGAAATCAGCACAGTATCAATTAAACTGCATGCTCTGCCAGATGATTCCTTCCCAGCCTTCCTGGAAAGCTCTGGGACTTCTACAGCCTTCCTGTGTAACTCTAGGCACATCAGTTAACTCTTCTGCCTCTTGTATCTGTAGTTAGCATAACAACTCCTATTTCAGAACGGGTCTAGAGTCCTGAGGCAGTATTGGTAGACTTCTGAGACATCCTCTAGCAAATTAGTGATTACAGCATCCCAGTATGTTAGGGGTTGGAATGGCCCTAGAAAGATCATCTAGTTCAACCCCCCTGCCAGAGCAGGATCACCTAGACCAGCTCACACAGCAATGTGTCCAGGCAGCTCTGCAATGGCTCCAGACAAGGAGACTCCACAGCCTCCTGGGCAGCCTGGGCCAGTGCTCTGGCACCTGAACTGCAAACAAGTTCCTCCTCATGTTAATACTAAACCTCCTGTGCTCCAACTTGCTCCCATTCCCTCTTGTCCTACCATTGGATGCCATTGAGCAGAGCCTGGCTCTCTCCTCCTCACACTCACCCTTAACATATTTATAAGCATTAATTAAAAAAGCAAATCCCTAGGAGTTCCTTTCTGAAGCAAGCAGGACAAGAAATGCACAGCACAAGAACAATTTACACTGCTGCCTCTCTGCCTTGGCATTTCTAGCATTCCAAACCAATGCCAGTTTAAATAACCAATTCTCATGACACTAAATACCCAAATGCCAACACTGATCAGCTGAATTTCTGTCAAAAATTGATGTTTGAGTAAGGAGGCTCTTAGTATTGGCCTTTCTAGTACTGTGCAGTTTGATATGGATTGAAGGTAGCAGCTATTCCACTATCCTCAGCCCATGTTGACTTTAGGGAGAAAATCTGCCAGCTCTGGAAAATCCCCTCCATAAGACAATGCTTGCAGCACTCCATGCTGAATACTATTGGCTTACACTGCATGTGCAGTGATTTAATCAGCTATAAACACAGCAAAGAACTTTTAAAGGAGGCGCTCCATATCAAAGAGGGACAGAAGTGTTGTTGCTTTTACTCAAAGGAGAATGCTTTATGTTGGACCAAGAGAAGAAAGATTATTTGCAGCCTCTCAGCACTGCTAAGTCAAGTCGAGCCTTTTGAATATGCTCAATCATACTATGAATCAAGCACAAAAAGCAGGCAAACGGAGTGACTGCACAAGCTCAGTGCTCTTAGCAATGGTGAATATAGCTCAGAGTACCTCCAACAGCACATGAAGCTTGTCATCCTGCTATCCCTCATGCCTCTCTTGCTGCATTTCTTGGCTTCTAGGAGAAGCAAGGGAGTTGAACCCTTGCAAGGCTATCATCCTGATCACTTGTGCATGATTGCAGCTTGGCCTTGCAATTTCAGCACATGATCCTTGCCACTGAGAAAAACCTGAGTGTTCAAAGAGATTGCTACAGTTTGACTACACTAGCAAGGAGAGAAGTAGCTAACTGGAGAGAAAACTGTGAGGGAGAAGATACTGAAAAGAAACTGTACTAGTAAGCCAAGGAATTAAGATGTCAGAAAGAAGTGTATAGATTCTGCTTGTGCAAACTGTTTCACACCCTTCTTCAATCTATTCTCTTCTACTTCACCTCATTCCCACTTGGCTGGCTGGCTCTCTCCTTCCTTCTCTTACTTTCTGATTACCTGACATAACCTTGTCTCTCTCCTTTCTTCTTTTGGGCACCCTCTTACAAATAGCTCATAGTAGCTAGTGTAATGTTCCTGCCAGGAAAGCCTTCAGTGCCTATGTGTTTTGCTCTGTCCTCTGCCCTGTGTTTGCCTTCTCTGCTTAGGCTCTACATTTTCCCAGTTTGCACAAGGTCTCATGCAATCTGGCCCCATTCTCAATTGCTGCTCAAGTACAAAATAATCAAAACACCATCAAGAACAGCAACAAACCCAACATTTTTACAACCCAGCTACTTCTGAGATAGAAAGCTTAACAAAGCATGCATGCTTGCTTAGGTTGAAGTAAACACAAGCATCTTCCTTCTGATTTCCATTGCCTCCTAAATGATTTCAGAGTAGCTCAGAGCAACTTCAAAACATAATTACATGGAACTGAATAAATAATAGAACTAATCAAATGCATAGTATGCATACCATATACAGGAGGGTAGCAGTATATATGATCAGGTATTTGGCATTCATATCTTGAATCCTTATTGATTTATAGCCAAAAATACACTGCAGTATTGGCCTCTCGAGAGTTTCTGCTGGATCTTGTGTCTGAGATTTGTCAGGAATAGCAGAAAAGAGGAACACTGTCTGCAGCATGGTCTGTGGCTGATCCCTCAGCACAGTGAAAAATAGAAGACATACACAGAGAGACCCAGAGGTAGGAAAGGTGCTGAGTATCTTTACACAGAAGTAAGAGCAAGCCCTGAATTCATCATTGTATCCCCAATGGCATGAGACAGACTCATTATGACAAACACAACACACTTAAAACAGAGTCCATTTGTTGTGTGCACGTGTGAATACAAGCTTTTTTCCAGTACACTGTGGCTTAATAGACTTTCCAGATCTTTCTCACCTGATGTTTCAGTCAACTAGATGCTAGAAGCCTTTAGACATCATGTCAGTTCTTTGACTTAGTATAATCCTGCTAGATCCAGAGCAGACAGTATGAACAGAACATTGGTTCACTTCCAAAGCTATTGACTGAGTGTGAAAGCTCCCTCTGCATATTTTCTCCCTTTAATTTTTCCCTAATGCACTAGTTTGCAGTGTGTTTTCTCATCTGTGCATACAGCTCTCCCATCCTGTCAGCACTATCAGTCAGGCAGTCACTAAGCTTCACTGCACTTTCTGTCAGGCAGGTGTGGAGAGATTTTTGATCTGCCTCACAAATTCCCTGCTCCCCCTGGCAAGCTGGCTGGCTGTCAGCCTGCTGCAGGCTGTTTCCAACAGCTACTCTTTCCAAGACACACTCCTTGGCATCTCCAGCTTGATTATTTCTTACATGCTTCTTTTCCCTCTTCAGTTTCATCCTTTCCATACCAAAAGGCCATGGAGCCACACAGAACCAACTACCATACCATCACATGAGTTCAGATTCTGGCTCATTGGGGAGTTATCTGCATGTCCTAGATTATCATCCAGTCAGTCATGTTCAACTGTGCATCTCCTTTTCATATTGTCCAAGCACACTACGCAAGCTCCACGAGTGCCTTTACATTATGCTGTGCTTGATGTTTGCTAGTACACCTAGGCTTTGATTTTTACACTATTATCTTCTTTTCTTCTTTACCTTTAAACTGTATCTGTTCTGACCAGCACAAAACCTCTTACAGGACAGCTTCTGCTTAACACTCTTAGAACTCAATCCCAGATTTTGGCAAAATCTGGCCATCTGCTGTTGTCTCTGAGCACTGGGAGATCTTTGAGTTCCTGTGAACTCACCAGCACTGCACCTTGCTAACTGGGTGGTTACTAGTGCATTTCAGTCTCAGCTGAAGCAAAGCAGCAGAGGATATTGACTACTCAACAAAACTCGGCTTCCTTTCTGAAAGAAGGCAAGGGAGCTATAAACTATGGTAGAATATATTGAGTATAAGGATGATACAGGCCTGAACTGGTCCCTAGGAACTCAACAAGGGCCTGCACTCAGCTTTGCTTGGCTGTATATAACTCTGCAACTTGGGATCTACTGAAATATCCTCTATCATTTCCTGACATCTTGGTCTCCACCTGGACTGCTCTAATGGACTGAGTCTAGCCTTCAGCTCACACTCACAAGACCATCAGACAATACTGGAGTAGTTATACTTCAGCTTTCTTACCTGTTGCAGCCTCAGGTTTCAGATGCACTTACAAATTNCGAAGCCGAGCCACAACGATGACAAATTCTGTAAGCCAAAAGTGACATGCCTTTGCCTCCAATTTTATGACATCCTAAGCAGCCATCATTTCAGTTAACATTTATTGAAAGCCTTAATGTAAAACGCTGAGGAGATTGGGGGGGTGTGGGGTGTGTGCGGAACAAATCAAAACAAAAAACCCAAACAAAAACTACTGAGTATTCTAGATAGTTTTGATACTTAAAATCCTGCTTTTGCAGTTTTATTTGGATAGTTCTTAAAGGGCAGCTACTAATTGGCTGGAGGCTGTCCATGGGTACAAGTTATACTTGTATAGACAAAGGACAATGGGTACAAGTTATACTAGGAGAGGTTTTATCTTGACATATGAAAACATCATTTTACAATGAGAACAATAATTCAGTGGAACAACCTCTCCAGGGCCATGCTAGAGTCCCCACTGCTGTGGTTTTCAAGTGATAATCTCATCTAGGCTCCCTTGCCCACAAAAGGTTGGCCCAGATCATCAGTGGAGGTCCCTTCCAACCTGAGCTGCTCTTTGACTCTACAACACTCCTTACTCTCAAATCTAGTCCCAAACTTTCACCTAATATTGTTTTATGATTATAAAATTACTGTTTCCCCTCACAGCCAGATTTCACTTAGACTTGTTTGAGATTGTTGTAACTTTCCTAGCCCTAATGATGGTAACTCACTGAGACGTCCGAGGAGGGAGATGAGGGCTAGCAGAGATGCTCTGTCACTTATATCAGGTGTTTTCACCTGCTCCATTTTCCTGCCAGACAAATTCTAAACTCCTCCAATTCTCCAGAAAGTAAAAGTAAGGTGCCCATCACACAAATAGGAATACCTGAACCCAAAGTACAGTGATTTCCCTGGGTTATACACACTTCTAAAAGGTTATACACTTCACACAGGGCACAAAGACAAATAGGACTGTTCTGCTCCTGTGAATGGGATGCCTGTGCTCAGTACAGGCAAGCAATGGAGTCATTTACCAGGTTACATCATCAGGAAAAAGTTTTCATAGTTGAGATGAGAAATGCTCTACTTCATAAGTCTGAAATGATGTTGGCAACACTTAATTATTTAAAGTCACTCTTCCACATTAATCTAAAGATGAAGAGATTTTTGTGCTTTCTGTAGAAAAAGCACCTCTGTCCTCTAAAGTGCTTTACAGAAATGCAGAGTCATAGTAACCATTTGCATCAGCACCAGAGATGGGAATAAAGTCCAGAATCTCAGCCTGTAACCTGCACTGCCCAGGGATCATTCTTCCTCCCAGGGAGTCCTAACACATTATTCTACCACTATAAAATCACACTGAACTAAGAAAACAGGAATAAAAATAGTCATGGACAGCACAAAAGAAAAAATGAAACAAAAGTGGGTTTATAATCGCTAGACCAAGCAGAAATCTGGTAATTTGATGTCATCTGACCAAAGGACTCCTCTGCTACTGGTGCAAAATGAAGAAGGGTTTAAACAGATAATGACGTTTAACAAGTTAGTGTGTATCAGCACAAGCATGGTAAGCCATTTCAGAAGCCCTTTTAGCACACTGCAAATGTAAGACAACTTGGCTCAGCATGGTTCCCTTTCCTCTGGGGAAAGCTCAACTGGCAGACTTTTAGGGCAGAAAGAGACAAGCTGGCTTTGAGGCTCTGGAGCACACTAATTTGCTACATTGTGGTAGCTCAGATTGATGTTACACTCCCTAAACTCTGCTAAAAATATAAGGCTAATAGGATAAGGGGAAGTGATAAAGCATTTTCTTGTCAAATGGTTTTTAACAGGCTTGAAAATGATAGTGACAACCATGTAAAAAGCTCTTCCACCATTTGATCAGACTATCATCATTCCCAGCCTTCCACAGCCTGGTGCTTCTCCACTTCTTGTCTCCACTTAGAATTGCTGCTCCTAATTGCCCCTGACTTCTCAGTTTACTTGGCACTAGCTGTATAAGAATTTTGGCAGTGAATAATTAACAGATATAAGACCATTAATAGAACTGCACAGGTAGGCATTCAGAGAATGGAAGCTAAAATGACAGAAGCCATTTTAGCCACAGAACTCCTCGAGTATCTGGCTTGTAAGCTAAAAGCCTCTGAGTTTTAGGAGACTTGCCCTCTGGAGGTGGGACAGCAGTGGCTTTCTATAATGCTTCAGCTGAGAATTCGGGCTGGGGAGGCAGCTTGTGGCCAGGGCTCCTGACCACAATACCTTTTATAGTTGTAATGCAAGTGGGACGTAGCATAGCCTTTATTCTGATCACTCTGAAGTTCAGTGGAGATACAGACTTGAACTCTGTCTAGTTTGATGCTTTACAAGCCCAATCCAGTTTTCTAACTAACTTTGCCCATAAGCTTTGCTGAACTGGGGCTATTAGCTTATCATCAAATGAAGGGAAAGCATGCTGTGACCCACTCACCTGTCTCAATCACAGCTGTAATGCAGGATACTCCACATTTATTAAACACATACTCCCTCTGGAGCTGCAGATGATACTCTAGCAGCTGTCCTATTCTGCTTTAAGTCACAGGAAACAAACACATGTCTCTGGTGTAACTCACAGTGCTCACACCTAGGATTGTCATTAAGATGGACTAAGATAAACAACTGTTAATCTTTTACAATCCATCCTCTCTCCCCATTGCTGCCATCGTTATTGTGAGTAAACTACTACTATTGTGAGTAAAATCTGACTCAGCAAAGGTAAATTAAGTTTTTTTAAAAAATAAATGAGTTAAGTTGTACTGGGCATAGCATCCACTCCAAAGATCCTCAGATTAAACAGAAGATATCAGTAGGCCTATAATGAAAAGAGTGAACCATAGCAAATCCTGAGAAAGCAGGATTTGCCCTGACTTTAGTATGAGCCTGGCCTCCCATTGGTATAAAATACATACTTCTTGTGGATCATTAATCCTTTTTCTCCACAGGAAATCATAAGAACACTCATAGATGGCAAGCAAACATGTCATTTGGGACGCAAGGATGATATTAAAAGCCCCTGCTATAAATTCCAGTGTATTTTCTAAGCACAGCTTGTGGGTGATGCCTAAAGATTTGAGTGTGTTCTGTAGATTTTTAGGACTTTTAGAATTATGTGAAGCTTCCTGGATTGCTCACATATTAGGAGCCACTAGGCCTGTTCTTAAGGTACTATCTTGGACTTTCCCATGCCTCGCCAAGGACGTGATGTTTTGAAGAAGCCACCTGCAGATAGTTTGAAGACAAAGCAGCAGAAGAGGGCCAAGCCCCATGTGGGCCCTCTCTGAGAGGCTGAGCTGAAGACCACTGGAGGTGCGCTATTGGAAAACCTAATGCCAGGGTTGGCTATAGATAGCAATATGTTAATTACTAATAAAACATATAAAAGGTGTAATCCCTTGGGGTGCACGCATCCATGTATGGGATCCTGAAGGTGTGGAAGCTTCCAATTAAAGGTAACTCTTATCTTTCTCCATTAACTTTGTGCCGGGTGCCTATTTTCCAGAAATTTCAGGGCAAGAGCATTGTGGTACAATACTCCCCAAAACACTGGNCCTTGCAGTACCTAAAGGGAACTTCCAAGCAGGCTGCAGAGGGCCTGTTTGCAAAGGCCTGCAGTGAAAGGACAAGGGGCAGTGGCTTTAAATTGGAGAAGACTAGATTTAGACTTGATGTTAGGAAAAAGTTTCTTACCATGAGGATAATGGTATACTGGCCCAGGTTGCCCAGGGAGGTGGTTGAGTTCCCATCCCTGGAGGCATTGCAGGTGAGGCTTGCCAGGGCTCTGGGCAAGCTGCTCTAGTTGGGGATGTCCCTGCCCACTGCAGGGGGGTTGGACTAGATGAGCTCCAGAGGTCCCTTCCAACCCTAACCAGTCTAGGATTCTATGATCTCTGGAAGCTGAGCAAATGCACACAGAAGAGTTCCTCATATCAGACTTGGCTAGTTAGTGCAAAAAGGGACATATTCCTTCCTCTGCACAACCTCCAAGAGAATATCCAGTGCCCTTTTTCCACTCTGAAACCACCATGACTTGAACGTGCTGGTGAGCTGAAAGCACATGCTGAGGCAGGTAAGCTGGGCCTGCAGACAAGGCACTGCTTAGCCTTGGTACTGCTCACCATTCTGAACTCATCCCAACTCCAAGGACACCCTAAGAGCCTTGAAATGCTTCCCCCCTTTTCCCAAGGCATTTGAAAAGAGGAGAGAAAAGGTGCCAGGGAAATGCACGGGGAACCTTGTGATTGATTGTTTCAGACTAGCTGAGTCCTTGAAGAGACTTTCAGTAATGTCAAGGACATGGAGATTGTGTGACTGCAGATGCATTTTTCTGAGACAGAAAAGTAATCCCACTGCAATTAATGGAGCTTATTCTGCTGAAAGTCAACAAGCTGCTAAAGGGCTTTGGCAAGTCAGTGCCTTTGTGTTTGGATTGCAGTGCTGGCTGTGTGGCATGCCTTTGTCCACTTCAGCTTTGTTTACCAACAGAACTATAGACACAACCTAGCCCTAGGCACAGTTCTGGCTAAATATGTTGATGTATATTTTTGCCTTCCAGCAGCTTCTGTATCAGTGCTTACAAGTGAGACAGATGAAAGGGAGCAAACACAGATATTAAAAAAGCCATTTACTTTCTCACCATGCATGTTTACTATTTGCAGTTCAGTCACCTCTGATAACTGAAAGAGCTCACTGAATCTCATTTCCTTCCTCCAGCATACCCACCCAATGTATTGCTGGGGGGGATCATGGCAGTACAGTGCAATGCTTGCTCTTCTTGTAAACTGGCACTTCATTTTGGGAAAGCTACAAACCATTTGTTCACAAAATGGTTTGCTATCACCATCAGTCTATTTGGTAGAGTTTTTTCAGATCTAAAATAGTCTGAAGAAGTCACTTCAAATTAAATGTTCATGTGTTATCTGACATTTGCTTTGTAAACAAGTGAACACAAATATACTGTTCCCCTGCATATTTATTACATGCATGTGGCAGTCAAGCTGCAAATCCACTCCCCCAGCTCTGCCAGCAAACTAGGAAGCCTTTTTTGCCATAAAAAACTGACCCTTTTCCTCAATAAATCTATTCCTTAGAAGAAACTTTTGCCTTTAGAGTCTCATTTTTCATTTATTTCATTAGTTTCCATCTCAGATAACTAAATTCTCTTTTGTTACAGCTGGCAATTTTTATAATGTGCCAATTGAAGTAATGATTGTATCACAGTCCTCTGCAAGTGGTTTTCATTAAGCCTCCAGCTACTACTCCTTGCTCTGCTGGATATCTTTGTGTCAGGGTTACTTTACACTGGACAGAAATGTGAACAATTTATGTTGAAAGGAATGACTAAAAACCTATTAGATAACAACCTTTAAAATGCACTGGTTGATGGAACTTAATTGTATGTTCTTGTCATAATCAAAATATCTCAATTGCTGAAAACCTCACATCATGCTCACAAGAGGAGCTGTGAATACAGTCTGGAGCTTCCCATTCCTGAAAATAAGAACTCCTGCTTGTCTCCACAACTCTGTGTGAGCAGACACACAGGGCCAGAAAGACATTTGCATTTCTGAGATGCTACACTACAATGTTTTGCTTTCTTGTCAACAGAGACTGAATTCCTACTCTGTGCTGAAGCAGGATTTTCTGGTTCACTTTAGTGACTTGGAATAGCTCAGAACCATTTGTGTGGCTTGCTGAAATTTACAGCCTGCTTACATTGTTGATCACCAGACTCATCTCACTACTTTGTCATTCTGTATTGCCTGTTGGTAAATGGCTTTCCTAGCATATATTCCCACTGCTTCCAGGGTCACCAGAAGTCTGAATGAACACATAAAGAGTCCACTTAATTGCAAAGATTTATAGCTATGCTGTTTTCTTTTCTCCCTTTCCACTCAAACTTGTCTTCCATGTCTGACATGTATAGAAAAGGCAGAGCTCCTCATTCTAGTTAAAATCAGGAGCAGACAAGGATCACAGTTTTGCAGGGATTCTTTATTTCCACTGCTAGTGCACAGGCAACAGAGAAGCAGTTTTCTAATCCACCCTAGAGTGGTACTGAACCAAAGAAAAATGCTGTGTCAGTATCTTATCAACCATCATCAGTCTGCAATGAAGCAATGAGTTACAGGACTGGCAAAAAACCATACCCTGTGTAACTTCCAGAAGCAACAAGCTGTTCCTTTTGATTTAGGATACTCTGCTCCCTAAGGTGGAAGACAGGTGAACTACTACACAATAAACAGATAAGAAAATTTTCAGTCTTGGAAACTGAGAAGCAGAAAGTTGCCATTTAAAAATGTGCCTCGGCCTTCCCCAAGAGCCTGCTGTTAGAACTAAGTCTAATTTCTAGGTCAAACTAAAGCCTTTTCTTTCCCCTCTCTTATTTATGGCTTTGCTACAAGTTTGGGGAGCAGAGGAATCAATCAATTCCAACCAACCAGGAAAACCATTTGAGGAGCTCTGGGGATGAAAAATTCGCCCAGTTTCTGCCCTTCTGATGGCAGACAAGTTACTGCAAGGAGCAGTTGCCCAGCGAGCACTTACCAATGGAGCGATGAATGCAGGTGTGCTGGTTATCACTCAGGAAAAAGCCCTCTTTGCACTGGCATTCATAGCTGCCCATGGTGTTCACACAGATCTGCTGGCACCCTCCATTGTTATCCTGACACTCATCAACATCTAGAGGAGAGAAGCAGAGAGAAATGCAAGGTAATGTACAGATTCAGAACACACACCTAGAAGAGCAAGGAATTCCCCCAAAGGAACACTGTAAATGAACCTAATGAAAGCTACCTGAATCCCATCAGAGATAAGCCACATTAATCCAGCTAAATACTTTTTCTACATCCTAGGTTTAAAGTTAACATAATAAAAACATGAGGGAGGAGGGGAGCCCAGCTAAGTCTCCATGCATTTTGAGCTGCAAATTGATTTCCAATGCACAATGAATGTTAACATCCTACAAAGGCTGTGACCCCATCTGCCAAGTGTGGTGTTGCACTCTGTCATTCCCACTCCACTTGGAAAGCCATACTTCAGGCCTACAGTAATTTCTAGCAGGGGTAGCAGGCAAACACAAAGGGCATTACTGGGTGAAAAGAGTCTTTATAGAGTTCTGGTCTTGAACAGAACAGCATGTTTCAATTACTAGAGTCATAACCCCCTACTTTGTCAGTTTGTTTAATGTTGTTTAATGAAAAGAAGGCTTCTTAAATCTAAATGTTCCACGTCTGTATTGTCATTTTAATAGGCAAATATATAAAACCACAAAGGCAGCATTAGCTACTGGCTGCTTTGAGGGTCCCTGACTACCCCCCAGCACCTCTCTTTGGCTGAAAAGTTTTTATGCTGTTATGTTTAACAGAGACATAGGCTTCAGCATTGGGAAACCACTGCCACTAAAAGATATCTGACCCATGTTCAACCTTACAGCTCTCCTGTTTTGCTCATAAAAGGTCTATCATATGCATTTTCTGATTTCCTTTGGATAAAAGCAACTCACCACCTGAAAAATTAAGGTCTTCCTTTCTTATGGAGACTGCAACCAGTATATGCCAACACGTCAGCAAAAGAGTTGGGGTGTGCTTTGCTTTCACACTGGGTTTTTTT